>MU827322.1:901914-998334 GCA_029204205.1 Desmophyllum pertusum
ATGGTAAAACGAAACCCTTACACCACGGATACACCACGTACTTGCTCAATGTGACGAGTTTGGTTCAGCGCGGGAAGGTTGCGGGAAGCAGGTAAGCCGTTTAAATTTTAAATTGTACATTTCAATTACTTTTGATTATCTGCGCAACTTTCAACTTGTAAGATTAAAGCTATCTTTTGAATATCTATCTTTCAGGCAGTTCGACAGCACTAAACCTATCGACACTAGTTGCTTTGACGTAAACTGTCCAATTCAACGGATGTGCTCGACTCGTAGCGTTCGAACATACACTGCACGTGTGAACTTCATCAAGGTGAAGGTATGCTTTCATCTGTGTGTAAATGTTTCTTGCACAAGTAAGCTTATTTATTTGCGAGTTTTCCAATTTATAGTCGGCCACTGGGTTTAATGGTATAAAATATAGTAAGTCTGCATTTTTCGAATTGCAGTGCGTACTTTGTTACTGAGCTAAAATGAACTTTTTTATAAGCTTAATAAGCTTAAAGTCACAGCATCAAATTAGTTCCAAGTGTACATATGTACAGGATACACGTCTATATCCTGAGTTATTCTTTTCTACACACAGAGTTACCCAGCTCCTCATAGAAATCAGCAGGGATCGCTTTAATGCGTATGGGAATACCCCCCCCCCCCCTCCCACCACCTCCCCCCGGGCACTATACCTTCAAAATAATTTTCATTGGTTAATTACATCTTTAGAACAGGTTGGCATTAATACTGTTGAATCCAAAAAGAGGTTATCGGTCCTGGAAATATGCTCTCAAACTGTACTTGAAAACAACAATACTTTTGGGAAAGAAACAAAATCAAACGAAATGATAAAATAATGTTAAGCTTGGTAGAAACACAAGCTTGTGTCAATCACACAAGCTACTCAGAATAAGGCGAGATGAACCCAGTGGCAGATACAGAACTGTTTATAAGGTGGGGGCCTGAAACATTTTCCACCCCTTTGGGCCTTAAATTAAGGTTGGAACCCAAACAATTTTCAGAGGGGGGAGGGGGGGGAGATCTGCCACTGGAAGCTATGACCTTCTGCACACAGGTCGGATGCTCCAAGGCCATATAACAATAATTTTATTATGCAGCACACTGCCAAACAAACTGGACAGCTGGAGATTTGTTAAAACAAACTGCTGGGGGATCTCTGCTGAAACCTGGAGATTCACTTTACACATAATTATCGCAGCAAATCAATGGAAATCATCCACTAAGTCATGTTAATTTGCCGTGAGAATACCATCACCTACTGGGGCAGGATGATAAAAAATGGGTGTTCCCTGATGGGGCTGGGACTATCTGGCGATTTGATAAACTGGTCCACGATGAAAAGGAACAATCTGATTGGTTCCTTGAGGAATTGCTAAGATGAACAGGACCACTCTCAAGTCAGTTTCACCGGTTTGCTTGTTTGAAACATTGTACAAATTAAAACAAACCTGTTTTCTATGAAGTAGAAAGTACCTTTTTTAAAGGTATGTCTGGCTGATCATAAACTTGGAAAAAATAACTTGAACAATATTTCCCCAAAAGACTGAACAAAATTAGTTCAATAACATCTATTTAAAATTTCATTATTTATTACTAGTAATACGTGACTCAAAGGTCCTTGCGAAGCAGGGATGGGGATTAATTATTTTGGAATATCAGGGTGATAACCAGGCTTTAGAGGTCGACTGGAGCATGTAAATGATCAAGTGTTCTCCCAAGTGACATAAACTCGTGCAAGTCCACAGACCAGGGTTTGTATGGGTCCTTAACCCTTTCACTCCCGGAAGCGCATATAAGCGCACTTTTGGGGTCTTACACATCAAAGCCATTGTGATGTCATCAATCAACATATGACAAGATTAGTTTGACACGCATCTGATACAGAAAGGATGGATCTTTGTAACCGTGCATCAATTTTGGAAATCTAACTAGTTATGCTGGAAAAGTCTGTTCAATTTGTGTTGAAAAATCAGTGGCAAATTTGGCTCACACACCCAACATACTTCCAGGTTCATTCAGGTCAAAACCTTTCCAGCTGATAGGAAGTGTATCAAGCGCCGAAGATAGCAAGAAAAGAAATGGGGAGTAAAAGGAAAAGAGAGAAGGAAATCTTTAAAATCAAGGGAAAATGAAGTGGCGGAAATTCTTGCAAAGTGCATAAAGTATGGTATGCTTTGAAGAAAAAATAGCTACATGCATTTTGATTCTGGAAAATCTACAGGAGTCCTGGAAAAGTTCTGGCAAATTGTTGCTGAAAAAAAGTATTAATCCTCACTGACACACAAAAAATAGTAGTCCAGAGTAATAAACTTGATCTGAAATGGGATAACAGAGAAAATAGCTTTAATCAGTCTAGTCACTGGAGGTTTTCCATTTTATTTTCAGTCTCGAAGAATTCTTCAATGTCCTGTGTAAAACAGAACCTTGAATGTTCCAGCTTTAGTCCCTTGACATTAGATGAACCAGAAAGCTTTCCTGTAAAGGATGGGAAACAGTCATTCACTCATTGACCAAGTCCTCAAAATTTCATTCATTGCTTGCTGCCAGGTTCAACCTACTACATATATCGAGATCGGTTAAATTTGGTTGTGAAATAGCCAAATCGATGTATGGCCTAATGTTGTGACGTTTGATCGGAATTCTTCACAAGTCAAAGGTGTCTTCACTTCGCACCCAGTCAACACTCACCTTGTAGCCAGTGTGGGAGGCACAGTGGCCTAATGGTAAGTAAGTTGGACTCCAGATCAATCGGTCTGAACTTGAGTCCTTTCCAGAGTCGTTGTACTGTGTTCATGGGCAAGACACTTTACTCTTACAGTGCCTCTCTCCACCAAGGAGTGTAGATGGTACTGGCATTGTTAGGGCAACCTGACAAAATGCCGTGGGGTTACCTGCGATGGACTGACATCTCATCTAGGGGGAGTAGTGATACTCCTAGACACTTCATGCTACAGAAACCGGAGTTAAGCACTGGGACTGATGAGCCATATGGCTTCCCTGATCCCTTAGCCTGTGTAGCAGTCGTTTCTTTTCCGAAAGCTCTTCGCGCTTTCACTCTTCGCGCTTTCGCTCTTTGCGCTTTCGCTCTTCATGCTTTCGCTCTTCGCGCTTTCACTCTTCATGCTTTCACTCTTCGCGCTTTCGCTCTTCATGCTTTCGCTCTTCCCGCTTTCACTCTTCATGCTTTCGCTCTTCGTGCTTAAACTCTTCATGCTTTCGCGCTTTCGCTCTTCGCGCTTTCGCTCTTCGCGCTTTCGCCCTTCGCGCTTTCGCTCTTCATGCTTTCGCTCTTTGCACTTTCGATTTTGCGCGCCTCCCATGCTCTCGGAAAGGAAACGACTGCTACGCAGGCTACCGATCCCTAGGGTTGGAACATACTTTTATACCCTTTAGCTTATGAAATACAGTGGAATCCCAATTTCTCGAATCTCCAGGGAAAATTAAAATTGGTTTTAGAAATCGGGAGTTCGAAATATCAGAGGTAAAATTACAGTGAAACGAATCCAAGGGAAACAACTTTTGGCTCGAGTTATCGGGTTTTTGAGAAATCGAGGGTTCGAGAAATCGGGATTCCACTGTAGTTGCTGGAATGTTTTCATTTTTAGCTGCAGAGACTGAAAGAGGGATTCATTGTCCTGTGTGAAACAAACCTTTACTGGTTGTACCGCACAACTTTCAAGTGAGGGAAGGAAAAAGGCATTTGCTAGCACACACTTCTTACAGGCAGTTACACAGCAGGTGAGGGGTAATGTGTAATCGCAGATTGGGACTAGGGAAATGGTGGATTGCAGAATGGAAGGGAGAATTTCGGGAATGGTGTCCTTCGAGTCTGGCTGCACAATCTGGCTGACTGAAGAACTCAAAATGAAGGACAGTCTCCCAGTAATGTTGTGGTCAGCACATGGTGATGTAGCCACCAAGGCCAGGATTTGAATCCCTTGAGGGGCTTTTTTTGTCGCAAAAAATAAGGGCAAGTGTATTGGAACAACAGTTATTCGTAACTGATGTTTAGATGACAGATCTGATTTGGATGTAACTCAGCTTCCAATTGGCTGTTGAAAATTGGGGAAATGCTGTATTGTTTGCTTGGTTGGGGTAATGTCACATGTTTGCAGGTCATAAAAGGGCAGAGATGGATAGAAGGTGAGTCATGATGGGCGATATTTTTTCATTTCAGAGACTTTTCCATCCTTTTGGCATTTAGTTCAAGATGTTCAAGTGTATCTCTTGCAGGAGCTGCAGTGCAAGGATCTTCTGGTTGCGATGAATCATTATTCTCCTTGCATGCGCATTCAGGAGAAGTATCAAGCAATGAGCTGATACATCTTGATGAGGAAGTGGCTAACAACAATGACATCAATTTAATATATGAAAGACCAGTGCAGTATTTTTCATATATTATTTTGAATTTATTTTTTTATTGATGTCATTTCAAATGACATCAATAAAAAAATAAATTAAAAAATTAAAAAATAAAATAAAATTTAATAAAATTAAAAAAAAAGACATCAATTGGGGAGAATTAGCTATTTGCCATGGTTTTCCAGCAACAGAGGTGGAGGCACGCCAGGGGTGCTTGCGCAGTAGCTGGGATGCAGGGGCAAATTTGTGTGTGTGGGGGGGCTGCTTTAGGTGGTGGTGCAGTGGTAGCGCAGAGAGGGGTGCAAGTGCGACATTTCTGTTGCTGTAACACCATTGAGCAGACATTGTCAATTCTCCCCAATTGATGTGATTGTTGTTAGCCACTCCCTTGTCGAGATGTATCAATTCGCTGTTTGATACTTCTCCTAAATGCATGGAAGATTTTTGTTTCATCGCAACCAGAAGATCCTTGCACTGCAGCTCCTGCAAGAGATACACTTGAACATCTTGAACTGAATGCAGGGTTCAAAATAAAATCACAGCTTTTAGCTTGAAGTTGTAGGCTTTTTTTGTCAAGGCTCATTTTTTCCCGGCTGTCAATAATGAATGAGCGCGTAGTAGTTGAACTTTTTTTCACTTTCCGCGATTTGCGTGTGTGTACTGCTACACTAATTAACGGGAATCTGCCAAGAACCTGTTGCCTAGCACGTGACCAAAATCTACCTGAATTGAAATTTCACTTTCTTCCTTGAGAAACCTTGAAATTATAAACTGATTTTAAAAACATTTCGCACATATCGCATGCTTTGAACTGCTAAAATAATGTCAGCGTCAGAATCTTCATTTTAATTAACGTGTTTCGTTCCAAACAAAGCATCGTGAACGGCTCTTTTTACGTGTTTGTTCAAGCGTAAAATACCGTCGCGCTTCTTCACTCACAAACATGGGAAATCCGTTCTGTCGAGCAATATGAATACAAAACTGACTTTAATTTGAACGAGTGAAGTCTTAACAACCGGCACTAAACAAGTTTTTGTGCAAAATAAATCTTGATTACATGTGTAGAAACATAAAGTCGGTAACGCAACGGTTTGTCTGGACAAACTTGCATGTTTACGTTTCACGCTTGAACAAACGCGTAAAAGAGTTAGTCGTTCATGGTGAACAAGAATACTCCATTTCAACTTTTGCAGCACGCTTCAAATTTCCAAACCTTTTTCTACTCGTTCTACTCATTTTAAAACGTTTCCAAAAAGCTTTTAAAACATTTCTTGGCTGCTTTATTGTCTGATATGAAATGTTTACTATAACATCTACAGCGACTTTGATTTCAGTTGGCCGATCAAAGTCGATATTTTCTATTTCTTCGGTGAAAAGTCGCCGGCAAGTGTGGTCAAAGTGCCGGCTGCCGCCGGCAGCCGGCTGCTATTTTGAACCCTGGAATGCCCGAAGGATGGAACGGTCTCTGGAATGAAAAAAAGATCCCCATCATGACTCACTTTCCATCCATCTCCCACCATTTATGGCCTGCAACATGTGCCATTATTCCTGCCAAGTTTGCAATGCGATGTTTCCCTGATTTTCAATCATTTAAATTCAATCAGGAGTTTTATCTACATCAGATGTGTCATCTGAATATCAAAACAAATAGCTGTTGTTTCAATACTGTATTTTATTGCCATTTTATTTTTTGCAACAAAAACTGTTCCTTTAGGGATTCAAATCTTTGCCTTAGTGTCTACAACACCATGTGCCAACCACAACACTACTGTGGGATTGTCCTTCACTTAGAGTTCTTCAATCAACCAGATTGTACAATCTAACTCGAGGGGTACCATTCTCCAAATCCCCCTTTCCATTCTACAATCCACCATTTTCCTAGTCCCAATCTGCCATTCCACATTTCCACCCATCCACTGTGTAACTACCTGCAAGACGTGTGTGTTTACAAATGCCCTTTTGCCTCCCTTACTTGGAAGTTTTTATGGTATGTCCAGTGATGGGAGTCAGTCTTGTTTGTTTTACACAAGACAATGAATCTGTCTTCCAGTCTTTGTGGCTACAATCATGGACAAAACTGCTGAGACACTTTACCAAATTTCAACCAATTGAGTACTAAAAGCCTATTTGTTCAACCCCCCTCCCCCATTTCAATGTTGTTGCATTGTGAAAACAATGTTAAAACGAAGCAGGATGAATTGGCAGCCACATGAAACAACATTGAGCAGGGGGAGAGGGGGACAAAAATGTTTCTACTTGCTCGTTAGTTAAGTGACTTGCGAAAAGCGTGTGATATTCATTTGTCTCAACTAGTGTTGTCCACGTTGTCGTAGGAAAAAAGGTGGCGGTGGTACATTTTACCACAATACCTAGCGAACCTAACAGCCAATAAGGCACATCTGAAAACCATATTTTTGAGAAATTTGTCCCTGTACTAACAACATTGTGTATGCCAGGTTTGAAGTTTTAAGAACTTTTCTGTGCGTTTTTATGAGCATTTTTAGGGTTTTCCTGCACTAGGAATTGTGGGTAAATGCACCAGTCGCCATCTTTTTTCTTACGGTGGATTGTAGGAATGAAAGCAATCTAGTGATTATTTCACTGGCCTCAGGGTTAAAAAGTATGTTCTAATCCTCTACAACCTCGTCCCCAGGGCCATCTCTGCTTTCAAGATGACGGGTGGGCGTGAAGAAGACCCTGGCGAAGAGCAGGTCAGGTGACCACAAAATTAGCCAAGCGCGAGCCCGCCGCCATTTTGAAACAATCAAAATCTCCAATATTTTTGGAGACACGTGACCTGCTGTTTGCCAGGATCTTCTTTTCGCCCACCCGCCATCTTGAAAGCGGAGATGACCCCCTTGAATACTCTAGGGAGTGCTGGTGGGGGGGGGACAATGGGGATCCGAACTTTCTGCTTCCCGTACCTTGTACCTTCCCTTCCTTTGTGCTTCCCACCTCGTCTTTGTGCTTCCTTTTTTTCTTTTCTTTCTTTCTCTTTTTCTTTTTCTTTTTTCCTATTTCTCCTTGAGAATCCTGCTTCCTATGTAGATACCCTTTCTTCTCCCACCTCCCATAGACTTCCTGCCCCCTTTACTCGTGGGTTTCTGCTTCCCAGCGGTTCCCACCTCTTTGTGCTTCCTCTTTATTTTTTTATTTTATTTTTTTATCATTTTCTTTTTTCCTATTTCTTCCGGTTCCCACCACCTTGAGAATCCTGCTTCCCACCCTTTCTTCTCCCACCCCCCATAGACTTCCGTCCCCCCTACTTCCGAGTCCCCCCCTGTCCCCCCCCCCTCCCCCGCCACACCTTCCTTACTAGGGATCGGAGGAGTTACATGGATCATCAGTGCCAGTGCTTAACTCTGGTTTCTGTAGTGTGAAGTGCCTAGGAGTATTGCTATTCTCCCTGGATGAAATGCCAGGGCATCACAGGTTACCCCCAGTGTTTTGTCAGGTAGCCCTGACATTTTGCCGGCACCATTTGCACTCCTTGGTGGAGAGCAGCATTGTGAGAGCTGGGTGTCTTATCCAGGAATACAGCACAATGACTCTGGCCAGGACTCTATTTCAGACCCATTGATCCGGAGTGCTACTCACTTACCATTAGGCCACTGTACCTCCCACACAGGCTACAAGGTGAGTGTTAACTGGGTACAAAGTGAAGACACCTTTAACTCATGAAGAATTCTGATCTAATGTCGCACCAGCAGGCCATACATCAATTTGGATATTTTAGGGGCCAAATTTAACCAATCATGATACATGTAGCTGGTTGATCCTGGCAGCTAGCAATGAATGAACTTTTTAGGACTTAGTCAATGAGTGAATGACAGTTTTCCATCCTTCACAGGAAAGCTTTCTGGTTCACCTAATGTCAAAGGACTTGAGCTGGAATGTTCAAGGTTCTGATTTACACATAGCCCGCGAACACGCTCTCTTAAGGGTGGGGGAGGCCGGCGCACCCATTTCAGATTATGTTGTTACTCTGGAGAATGTATATGTGTGTGTTGGATTACACAAATTGATGCAACCAAATTAACTACAAAGTGTTTGTGAGTTTGATGCCTGGCAAATTTAAATTTAATACGGAGCAAACTTTAGTCTTACTAGTCTCTGTAAATGGAATGACTCGAACAGAACTGAACAGAACACTACAAGCGAACTATCAAATACAGCGACATCACCATTTCTGATATAAGAAAAAAAGGCTACTATACTGAAGGGATACTGAATAGTGCTATTGAAAGTTACAGACAACAAATGAATTATTATTTAACTCATCGCCGATAGATGAGCTTGGGAACTGATGCCTTAAAGGTTGGCAGGGGGCCTGACAAGCGGCTGCCAACTAGCACCGTCACACTGAAAGGAATTCAGTGGATATACTTACCTAACCTGATACTTACCTGAACCCACGAACCAAAAGGGGAGGGAGGGCTGGGAGCAAGAATCCACAAAGATTCGCTAAAGCAGGTCTATGATCCGCAAAGATCAGGTAAAAGTGCAAGCAACGCACTGCCAGTCCACAAGGTACATATATGCTGTGAGCCGCTGAGATCCCCCCGCAGATCATGTACGTAAACTCCACAGACCACATTGCCTCGAGATTAACTTTGCTTAAATTGCATATAACCACATTCTTGTGTGTATGACTACTAAACCCAAAAGAAGAGTCACACATGCCTGAGTTCACTTTGCTACGTACAGTGAGTACATTTTTCCAGTGTCTCCCGGGTCCCTTTCAACCTGTTCAGTCCCATGCTAATTTTTGAAATAGGTAGGGAAGTGAAAAAAGGTACTTACCAAATCTTCTTTGAGATATCTTTAAACAGGGATGATTCATGAAAGGCTACATGCAGGATTTCTGGTGATGACAAAGGCCCTGCCCTATTCCTTACACGGGAGAAGGAACTAATGACGATGATGACAAAGGTGAGAATGTTATAGCTGAAGAATTGAGGCTTTTATCTGCAAATCGCGGTTGAGGAGCTTGCAGATTGTCTACACAGTGGAACAGCTTGAAATAATTTGATAGGCCTGGAGAAATGAAGAACCAAGAGAAACTGAACCTTGCATGCCAGGGTTTTGCATGGCTAAACTTGCTTCAGGTAGATTTTGCTCAAAATGAGATGAAGCTATTGCAGTGTTCCAGATAAGAGAGGGGTTTCAGGTAAAAAACCTGGCAAGGTCGGCTACCTGAACCAACAAATTAATGGAAAACGTCTGACAATTTATTGAGGCCCATATCTATATTGACCTGTTGCAATATTCTTCATTGACACCTTGCCTTCAAGACTTATCTGGAACCCTGTATTGTAAGTTAATTGTTAATTTTGTTTTGCATTGTCTACCTTATGCTTTTACTTTCAGGTGCTAATTATAATAATAAATTTATTATTGTTTGTTTAACAATACAACCAGGTAATAATAGGTCACTAAAATTATTCTTCACGTAATAATAACCAGGATCAAAATCCACCAATCACGGTATAGTGATGTGTAACCAGACAACCCCATCGCCGGATGAAGACTAGCAGTAATCTACAATCAATCTACATCCATGTGACTGCATCATTTGTGAGACAATGATAATATACTTTATAAATTATTATTTTGGTTATTATTAAAATTATTGTTTTGTGGGAATTTTTTTCAGTCAACTCTCTCTAATATGGACATGATTTTGACCAGTACAAACTGTCAAAAAACTTTCACCAAGTGACTTTTAAAGTTATTAGCCTCAAAACATCCAAAATAGAGTACCATATTTCCTTGAATAATCACCTTATGAGACCAGAAAATAGGTGATTATTATTTGAGGAGTGATTATTTCAAAATTTGGTTTAAAAGGGCCGGGGCGATTATTTGAGACATGTTTGACCTCTTTTGACATTGCCATGGCAATGAATTGTGATGTCATATGCGTCTGATTCTGTTCATTGATAAATGCAGCTCTACAGCTTTAACCTGAACACTCCTCTTCATCTGCATCATCAGGCTAACTGTTATAGAAAACGTTTTGCACAACAACATTATTTTGTGCTATGGTTAGTGCCAAACGTTTTAAACATGGCTATTATATTCACAGCCGTCATTTGAATTACATCATCATCAGATCCTTCAGTATTTGCATTGAGAGCACAATCATCCATGAACAGCAGATCGCAAACTATGGTGGTTTGAACTTTGGTGATCGTGTTCAGACATCTCTGGTTGTGGAGCTTGCCGTACATTCTGTAACGAATGGCGATTCCGGGGCGTCATCTTTGAAAGCGTCAGTTAGCATTGCTGGAAACACCATACTGAACAATGTTGGGTCAAGAACACATCCCTGCTTCACACCATTGCTGACAGGAAAGTTTGCTGATGCCTCACCATCATCGAGAACACGGCTATCATGCCATGGTGAAACTGTTGGGCAATGGTGGTAAATTTCTCTGGGCACCCAAACTTAAATATTATTTTCCAGAGACCCTCACGACTCGACTGCCGAAGGCCTTGGTGAGGTCAACAAAAGGTGGTGTAGAGGTCTTTATTTTGCTCTTGGCACTTTTCTTGGAGCTGTCGAGCAGCAAAAATCATGTTGACTGTGCCTCAACCAGCTTGGAAATCGCACTGGTTTTCTGGAAGAAGACCCATCTCAAATGCTTAATGAGGCGATTAAGAAGAACTCTTGCAAGGATCTTCCTAGCGATAGACAGAAGAGGAATACCACGGTGGTTGTCACAAGACTGCCAGTTCCCTTTATGTTTGTACAGGTGGACTACAGAGGCATCTTTGAACACCTGTCGGAGAGCACCTTGGCTCCAGAAGGACAAGAATAATTCAGTCAACTACTGTGCAAGTGTATATCCACTGGCCTTGTATATTTCAGCTGGAATGGCATCTAAACCAAGGGGCCTTGCCACAGGACAGTTGTCTGTGATGGCCTTCTCTACGTCTATTTCAGGAGGGGTAGGAGGGTTGTCCAGCACACTGTTTGTCTCCACTTGTGGTAAGTGGGAAATGACAGATTCGTTAATTGATGCAAGTGATAGTCATGCTGAAGTGTTCGGCCCATCATTCAAGGATCTTTTCACGGTTCGTTGTTCCTTGCTCCAATGGTTTTTCTCTGGGTTCTCTTGATTTCCTCCCTCCACAAAAACCAACCCTTTTTTTTTATTTAATTTTTTTTTTTAAACCAACACTTCTAAATTCCAATTTGATCCGGGATCCGAGGGCTACAGATTTTTCAGTCACAATACTGTTGACGTTTTGAGTCATTTCAAATCATTGGAGATAAGAAGTACATGTACTATCCAAATGAAAGAGGTACGACAACAGCTTGTCTAACTTGGTGAAGATGTTTAACTGGGGTTTGAGAGCTGGACATCTGAACAGGATTTGCATCCAAAGAATGAATGGCTTCCATGGTTGTGGCTCAGATAAGATCCCTACAGACAACGAATGACCAGATGAAGATGCTTAGGATACAGCAAGAAGTGACAGTGGAGCTTGCATAATAGTAGCATTCAAAGATGTCAGTGAGATGAGGAATGAATCTTTTGCTGACCAAGGTTGATCAAACAGAACTGTCCTTCATGCCACAATAAGTATTCAAATTGCATGCATTGAAACGTGGAACACCAGTTGAAAAAAGTTAACTCTAACCCTAACTCCTAATCATACTATAACACTAACCTTATTAATATTTTAATTGGATTGTTCCTGGGTTTTAGTGCATGCAGTTCAAACTGTTTGTAGTGTGCAGCCATGTCTGAGGGAAATTTGTCTTGTGACTATATATCAGCTTTTACATCTCCACTTGATTAGCTACTCTTCAGTTGAGGCCTTCGCAACACAGGAATCAGTCAGCAGCTGACGGAGGTTTTAGCTGGCTTGAGCTGAAGTTCCAATTTTCAATTCCCCGAGTTTGCAGGAGTTCAAGCCTTGCAAGGTCATCACCGGTAGTGATTTGTTATCAAGCAGGGACAAAACTGACAGTGTGGCTGGCAAATGTGCTGTGGATTTACATGGTTTTGTAGCACTTTGGCACTAGTCGATAGCAGACATCCTTCTCCTTTATACGCGCCTAGTGGCACATACAACAGCAACAAGATTCTTCCACTCAGGATGGTCTTTAGCTTTCAAGGCAGCTTGGCTCCAGTTCACTTGGAGTTACTTCAGTTCCCCTTCTACTGTTCAGTGCCATGTTGTTCATGGGCACCTGAGTCAAAACTGCTTGCTCGAAAAGGAAACTGAACCCTCATTTCATCAACATAACTTTTTTATTAGTTTATGAGCAAAGAAAAGTTGTCAAAGAAAACTCTAATGAAATCCATTGGTTGATTCACACAATCAAAAATTGTCAAGGTGACACTTGCCAAAGAAAATTTGTTCATGTGTGATTAAAACATATTTTCACAAGCCTACAGTAGGTGACTTACAAGGTCAGGACTAATAGTATTGCTGACTCCCCCTCCAGCATTTTTGTCAGGTTGTCTCTGACAATTCCAATGTACCACCTCATCTTCCATTCATAGTGGCACATAAGAAAACTTGTTGAATAAATAAGAATGCATTAAGTTAATTCTAAGTATTATTGCACACGCGTGATGAATTTTTAACCAGGTATAAATAAAATTATAAATAAATAAATACCAATATTAAATAAATAAATCGTATGCAGTTAGATTTATAATGTTGTGTTTACACTTGAGTGTTTACTGAGGTTTCAATATACTGAGGTTGAGTTACTTAACCGTAACCTTACTTAATCTGTCAACACTTGACTCATCAACAAATCTATTGGCGGGAAATTCTAAAAACATGCTCTCTTTTAGAAGTGAAGCGGTGGCTTTCGCGGTCATTGCTTTTTATTTTCTATTTCTTGAGCGGCAAACAGAAGCCTCAAGATTCCAGCAGCTGTTACTGCTAGCTGCAGCACCTCAAGAAGTCCAGGCGAAAATGGATGATTATACTGAAAACTTCAGAATATCGAGGCATACGTTTGAGTATATTGTCCGAGTGGTAGGTCCAGATTTGGTGAAGAAGGACACTAGATTGCGTCAATCTATCCCCGTAAACAAGCAAGTGGAAGTAGTGTTATGGCAATTAGCAACCGGTGACACATACAGATCAACTGGGCGGCAATTCGGCATCGGAAGGTGCACAGCTATGTTGATAAAACACGATTTTTGTAAGGCCATTGCCAAACGGGCTACAGAATTTATCAAATTTCCAGAGACCGAGCAAGAGGTGTTACAAAGCATTCGATTGTTCACAAACGAGTCCCCGTTTCCGCAAGTGGTAGGAGCAATTGACGGTAGTCATATTGCATTAAAAACAGTACCTGTGAACGAGCGGATTGAATACTTCAATCGAAAGCAAGATTATTCTGTTGTAATTCAAGGTGTTGCTGATGCATCTTTCAAATTTCTCGATGTAAGTACAGGCTACCCTGGTAGCATTCATGACGCTCGCATTCTACGTTTGAGCAAACTACATAGCAAAATCGATCAAGGTAACTTGCTGAAAGGGCCTTCGAAACAAATTGGGGGACTCGGCATATCCCTTATCAATTTGGCTAATGAAGCCTTTTAAGCAAACACCTATGTTGACTGTAAGCCAATTGCGGTATAATCGTGCTCTCAGTCAAGCCCGGGTTGTTATTGAGCAAGCCTTTGGAATTTTGAAAGGGTGCCGGAGGTGTCTTTATAAACCAATGGACGAAAAGACAAGTAGAGTCCCCATCACTCTCATGGCATGCTGTGTCCTTCACAACATTTGTATAGATGTTGGAGATCCATGCCCCATAGACATAGATGAGGATGACGATAGATTGGATGAAAGTTCTTTCAATGGAGATGTGTCGCCAGTTGCTTCTGATGTTAGGGACAATTTATTATGCACTATCTGTCCGCTTAAGGAAACAGACAGGCTTGTGTATGTACCCACCTGTACTGATTTGCTAAATTTTTGGATGACAACTTTTGCTTGTTAAATGGATACAATTATAGACATTATAGAAAGTTCATGAAAACTGTAACATTAATTCTATTGAAAAATTATTCCTTCCTAAAATTTTCGGCAATTGAAATGACCAATAATAATATCTTGTTTAATTTTCAATTACAAAAAGCACATCAAATATAATATAAACAATTTTCTTAAAACTAATCTTTGGTTTTATTAACTTTTGTACTTTGTTATTATTTGTAATGGACAATATATGTTCCTGTCCATGTCAAAATCAGTACAGAACAATGAAAACTGAAACTAATTAAAATGCATTAAAGAAAAAAGGGAACTGTCTCTTCTTATTAGACTTCATTGTCTGATTCATCAGAGGGATCACCAAGATCAGAGCATTCACTAGATGGGCCAGATTGGGAAAGTCTACGCTTTTTGATGTGAGGAGCAGTTGGAATCTTCTCACCCAAAGCGTCTTTCTCTAGGTCATCATGGTTGACATTCCGGTGAACTACATGTATCAAGCTCAATCTGTGTACATGTGCTGCGGCTTTCAAGCACGTGGTGAGGATTTACAGCTTCTCTATTGCCGAGAATTGCGTCCAAGCTCTGACTCCTATTTCATTTCGATTTCGTGGTCATATACATCATCTCCCATACCCAGTTGATCGGAGCTTGTCTTTAACGTTTTTGTACTTCTTGGTCAGGTTCGCCATCTTGTTCTTGCATTGCTGGGCAGTTTTGTTGCTAGCCACGTTTTCGAGTTTGCATTTGTCGTGAAGCTGGCGGGCTATTGATTGCCATGCAGGCGAGTTATATGCCTTATAGCGAAGCCTATCTTCGTTTTCTCCGAACAACTCAATGAGGATCCTTTCCTCAGTATCGCTCCAGCGATTCTTTTTTTTTGCGCCACATTTTCTGGGATCTTTTCTTGTGCTGGCACCGGTACAGGCAAATCCGAGGGTGAGGACTGTACAAAATGCGACCGTGGCACCATCATCGACATGCCATAGTATTGCTGAGGTAGAAAAGATTCTTGCTTTTCAAGTGGATAATACGGTGAATATTGAAATGCGGCCATTCGCAAATATTCATCTTCCCTGAACAGATAATAGATCAAACATAAACATAAGCATGTTTTGCCGACTGGAAGTTTACCGCAAGAAATCATGAATTGAATACTGTAGTTTACCTGTTGGATTGCCCGCCGTAAGGGTGGAATTCTTTATCAGGATTATTTTGTGCCATCGCTGAAACGTGAAAAACAAAACGTGATCGAGCGATTTGAACACCGCGGGAAGTGAAATAGTATGCCACCGCAACTGGATATATCTGTCATTTTGACCTTGGAGAAGAAAAACAAGTCAAAAACAAAGTTGAAACATCAAGGAAACATCAATAAATAAATAATACTTTAGTGACAAAGTAAACACTAGCAGAGTGGAACAACAATACAGGTGTCCATGGAAGCCATAAAGAGGCTTACAAAACTGCAAATACAATTTTAAACACAGCTAAACTAAAGGTTCACGACGGCTTTACTGTTTGGATAATAATCTTGAGGTTGAGAGCGAGACCTGTCACGCCTGAGACACACGGAAAAACGAAAAAAGAGGGAAAACGTGGAGAAGAAAAAGCTGAAGTGCTCCTGTTGACCCGTGAATCCAAAGCTTTGTCAACTACAGCAATAGTCGCAAGGACTTTATCATCACCAAGAAGAGAGAGGAAGTAGGAACAAACCTTGTGCATTGGAGCATTGAGCCTTTCTCAAAGGCTTGTCAAAACTACCTCACAGTAAGCTGCCTTCTCATGCTTAGAAGATTTGGCGATGAACTGCAATGACTCAACCAGAGAAAGGCCTGGTATTTGTCGAAGTCGTCTGGAGAGCGCTTTGAGTACTCACTGATGTGAGCCAAGACAGATGACACAGAGGTCTTGGAAGAATCTTCCATGGCAGCTATGTGGGCTTCAAGAGCCTGGATGACATCAGACTATAAAATCAAAAACAAGAAACTATAAGATAATCACAAAACAAAGCCAAAATTGAAATGGCACAGACAAAAAAACTAGAAAAAAGGCAGACAAACCGCAAAACAGCCTGGACATACCAGGAAACAAGGCGGGCAAATTATAAATAAGCAGGAAACCCAGGAGTGTTTGTCAGGTTGCCCCAACGATTTGCAGACACTCAGAGGAAATGGGTCCTAAATAAAATAAATTTAAAAATAAATAAATAAATAAGAAAATGGCTAGACCTAAAGATGCGGAGACCAATGCGCTAGTAAAAAGGTGAAAGAACCTCCCACAAAAATAAGCAACAAAAATAACAACTAAATAGAAAAATTCTGATGAGGGAAGGGAAGCAGTACGTAATGAGAAAAACAATATGCAAATGAACAACAGACCAGGAAAATGTAACTAGCAAAATAAAATTAAGAACTATAAAAAGAAACGACGGAAAAAGGCGAGCAGGGGAAACGAAAAATAAATAAAGTAATGAACACACAAGAGAGGGAAGAAAAAAAAAACGAATAAGGGAAAGAACTTATGGAGAGGAAGGTGTAAAAAATATCAACAGATAAAAATACAAGTGAAGAACAGATGAAGCAAACGGACTGGAAGAAAGATTTTACCTCCAAAGAAGCCGTTGAAGCAGCAAAGCCAGGAGACAGAGAAACCTCTAAAACCTTGATAAACTTGACCGGTGGTGGTTTAGCAACAGGGGGTTCCTCTGTATCACTTGTAGCTGGTGAACCAGAATTTACATCATTTTCTTCTATTTTACTGGGCCTTCAAGGTTGCTACATATCACTTTGGGCTGGATAGCATCATCTCAAGAAAACAATTTCAGGCTAAACCCAATTCCTCTACTCCACAGGCACAGATGAGGCCAAATGGCTCCTTACAGAAACAGAATGATGTAAAAATCAATCAATCAACAAATTAAAATAAATAAATACAATAAAATAAATCAGCCAAATGGACAGAAAAAGGCTGTAACTTACTTGTAGAAAACTAGTATAAAGCAAAGTATATACAAAGAAATAAATAGTAAATACGTAAACTCTAGAGTGCTCTACTTTAGTGGAGCTATATAATTATTGTTTGAAAAGGATAAATTATTGTAATAATAAAATATAAACAAACAAACTAAAACAGCAAAATAAAATCATAAATTAAGATGCCTCCAGAAAGCAACACAATGTGAATGAATTGCTTAATATATACCCTGTGCAAATACCTGCTAATAATATTTACAAGGCAGAAAAATTAATATTCCTATTTATATTCATGACTACTAAACAACAATATGGGTGTGCAGCTCGAACTTTGAGCCTGAGTGTTTAATGCCGTCCATATAAAGTCACATGGTAAAACACAGTAATTACAGATGACAGAACAGAATACTAAAAAATTATTGCCACTCGGGGTCACTCAGGCTAATAGAGCCATGTACGCCGCCTGATACGAAAACCCAAAAACCCAATGGGACAAAATGGGAACGTACCCAACCAAATGCAGGCGTACAAACCTATGGGGGTTAAAGGTCATCTTAGAAATCTAGCGAATAAAAAACTAAAAGTTGAAAAAGTTTGAGAGCTGAGATGAATACATTACAACCATCTAAGCCTTAATATACTTTACAACAATAGAGTCAATTAACGCCGAAGCGGCTCATGTGCGTTACATACCAATAGGAAAATATTTACATTCTCTGTCACTGCCACTTGCAGTTTAGTTATGCCGAATGTAAATACATTGTTTTTTACCAAATTTATAAGTGTTCAACTCCATATTGACACAACAGGTCATTTGTGTGTTGGACACTCCATTCGTTAATGAAAGGCTTTTTCAGTTATTATCGTTGTCAAAAACTGTTGAGGTTCATGGTTTTCTGAATGGCAACAGGGACATTCACTGCATCCAATATGCATGGTCTTGAGTTTCTCATCAATGATAATTATTATAAATGAGCGTCGCCAAAGCTGCCGGGTCTTGGGGAACGCCCCCGGTTGATCGCCATCTTGGAAATTGCACGGGACCCGACCACTGTTTTGAGGATCGTCATTTTGTCAGAGCACTGACGTTTTGAGCACCAACGTTTTGAGCAGTGTCATCAGGAATGTGTATTGGGTGATCTGCATGTCCAACCGTATTAGGTTCGGTTGGTAGATTTTCCTGGGTGAGCTGGGGTCATTTGTTAGTGGCTGCATCAGTTCTATCAGTGCCTTGAGTCCTCGAACCAGATGGCGGACTTGGATCAATGGTTCCAAGGCATTCGATCAGCTGTTCGTGGCTCCCAGAGATTGAGAGGTTGTTCTGCGCCAAATTGTAGAACTTCTTTTCAAAGGCTGGATAAGGCCATAGCAAGCAGGTTGGCAAGATTGAGTTAACGCAAACAAAACACATTCAGGCCCGTAGGGAGGGGGGGTGTGAAGGGTGCGTCCGCACCCCCCTCCCCCCAACCCCACGAGCTGTGGAGATCCACCTATTGTGGACCTAAGGTTCAAAAGAAAGTGAAATAGTAGTGAAATAGTACTGCATGTGCTTGTGCTCTAATAATAATATTATTATTCGTGTAGTTTGAAAATGAAGTCTGAATCAACTGATTCATCCAATAAACCAAAACAATCACAGCTTTGAACGTGTTTACATATCGTCTTCATCGACAAAGACAACATCAAGCAAGTCATTTTCTTCATCCAAATATTCACTCTATTGGCTTGAAAATGTCTTTAATCGAAGGTCCACAATATGTATTTTTAGTATTCTTTCATCGGTATTCCCTAAACTTGTAAATTACATGCACATAAAGTTTGTTTGTCCAAAATTATTTTTGAATTGAACTGAAAAGTTCCAGAAATAATTATGTTTTTACGTTCGCTTTTGGCTGCCTGGTTTCATATCAAACTGCCTTCAAAATGCATGAAATGCAGTCTCAGACAACCTAACCTTTCGAAATTTTATGCTTAAATATCAAAAAATCAAAATCACTTTATCATGCATGAATCATGCAAACTACTCCTTTGTTCACCCGATCAGGTGGACTCCATCCTGTAAAAAAAATATTTTGCGATAAACAAGAAAGTCTTCAAGGATGAGGATTTCAGGGCTTCTAGCGTGCGGCCATGTCATGTCAAATGTTTTTGTTGACTGTTTGATCCTCAAATAATTTAACTGGAATCAATAATAAGAAAATCTTTACCCAGGAAGCCTACATCGCCATAAAGGTGATGTCTTAGTGTCTAGCTAGTACAGTGTCCTAGCTGCAACAAAAGATCAAAAATAATTAAAAACAGGAAAAAGCTAAAAAATTAATTAACAGTTTACAGTTAACTCTCTAAGAGGGACACCCTCGGGACCGGCAACAACTGTCCGTCTTAGAGAGGTGTCCGGCTTATAGAGAGTTTAGATACAGTAAAATGACTGAAAACTGGCGCGCAGGGACCAACACTAGGTGTCCGTCTTATAGAGGTGTCCGTTAAGAGAGAGTTGACTGTACTATAAAATATTAAAACGCTGTATGCTTTAAGCTCTGAGCCAGTTTACAGGTATTCTATGGAAAATAAAAGGTTGTAAAATATGAGAAATTAACATCGAAAGTTCAACAATTTAGTATTTGACTGTAAAAGTACCTTAATAGACTGACTTGTAAAAATACCCAGCCGTATTACACAACTTTCCGCTGAATAAATTGTTTATTATACGACATAATATCTTTCCTAAAATATAGGCTTTCAACAATGTTTTCCGTAGCACGCGGTCAGGGGGACTAAGACCCGTGTAATACGGTCTCATATTTGCTCTCGTCTTTGTGCATATTCGCACTCTAAAATGTTATGTCGTATAATAAAGTATCTTATTATTTGTCTCACGATGCATGTACGTATATGTAGTCACTTGGATGTAGATTGCGACGTTTCAACTTCTTACTGCTAGTCTTCATCAGGCAATGGGGTCGACTGGTTACACATCATCATTTGTAGCACAATGGTCTGCTGTGATTGGCGGATTTCGTAGTATATAGCAGGTATAAAATCCTAAATGTCTGGTGCCAATCATAGCCTGTGTGTAGTCATCTCCTATTTCCTCCCTGCCAACCTGATTGAGAAAATGTAATTGGGTACAGAGTTCCACAGTAGTAATCAACTGTGGAACTCTGTAAACTCTTAATAGTATTTTATAAAGTGTGCTTATCATTCATAAATTTTGTGATAGATATTTTGGTCGACCCCTTCAATGAACATTGAATCAAATGTTGATATGCCCATGTGATTTTCTTGATCTCTCTAAGGCTATTTTGATGCCATTAATCATAATATATTAATTCAGAAGCTAGAACACTATGGTGTCTGAGGAATTGTTTTGAAGAAAAAGGTTGTAAAATGTGGAGTCCTTCAAAGATCAATATTTAGGGGCCATTGCTGTTCTTTATATATATAAGTGATATTTGTCAAAGTTCTGAATTTATTTCGTTTAAAATACAGTCGAAACTCCCATAAGCGGACACCCTCAGGAAGCCGAAAAAATTGGTGCAACTGGAGCTGACCACTTACGGGAATGATTCTTGTAAGTGCATGGCCACTAGCAGAGTATAAGGGATAGTAGGTGGCTGTTTATGAGAGCTTGTACAGTATCAATGCAAAGAATACCCATTTGAAATTAATGTTTGTTTTATTGTCTTTTGCAATGCCGATCGTGGCAAAAAACTGTAACTAGGACTGGCCCTTAGTGAGGCCAATAGGATGGTTCCTTTAACTTTGGGGTGTTCACTTACAGGAGCTTTCTCATTATTACCAAATGAACCATTTTTAACATACCAATCATTGCATAATCAACTCCCTGGAGCTTTGTCAAACATTTTTAGGAAAACTGTAATCAAGTACCTAATCACACAAGCAAGTAAGCTGCAATATTATTATTATTACCCTCAAGTAAAACAAATACAAAGAAATTTACTGTTGCCAGTAAAGGCGTAGGCATATTCAAATAGCTTGACAAACAATATTAGGGATATAGTAGAACTATTTTTAAGAATTTGATACTCAGTAACTAATATAGACTTTGTAATCATAGTAGTTTATATACAAAATTATTCATAGTAGTTTATATACAATAATTTATTGTACAGTTGTAAGACCCCTGAAGAAGGCCGAGATGGCCAAAACGTCAAGCAATAAAAGCTAAAAAGTCTTAACTGGAATTGTTTGGAGAAATTGGAGTTTGAAATATTGGGGGTAAAATTACAGTGAAACTTTTCAGTGTACCTTATTTTTTAGTAGGACCCTTCTGTAAATCACCTTCTGGTGACATTGGTATCCTATAAAATATTATTATTACTAAATAAATCCGAGGGAAATGACTTTTGTTCGAGTTATCGGGGTTTTTGAGAAATCAAGGTTTAGAGAAATCGGTATTCCTCTATATATCAGTCTTGATCACATCTAACTTTTGTACAATTATTTATATTTATGAACAAGAAGCCTACTGACATTAAAGCCAGGCCTACCTCTTTGCATACTTGAGACTTTCACCCATACTTTTTCAGTTCACTTATCAATTCAAAAAGGCTGCTATCCTCAGTACCTTGAGTGGGTGTTGAAGGATGGCCTGCCCAAACCAATCGGAATGCCTTGACCTTGAATGTTCTACTTAGGAAAACACCTTAGCTACATTTTATGCTCCATAGCCCCCTCCCTCCATTGTAAGTTTTCACATTGTGTCTCAATGCCAAATGACTAATAATAAATACAGTGGAACCCCGCTTTATGGACACTCATTAATATGGACACCCGCTTATTACGGACAGTATTGTTTCTCCCGATGACACATGTTTTCTCTTATATCAGCCCGCTTAATACGGATACACGGATAATACGGACACTTTTTCATGTACTTTTGGTGTCTGTATTAACCGGGTTCCACTGTACCATAAAAGCTCTTTTTAGCCCCCGGGGGGCATATTTAATTTTAGGCTTTACCCACCCGTAGTCATATTCTAGCACAGTACTTTCACCCACCCACCCCTAGTCATTTTCTAGCACAGTTCTTCACACACACCCTTAGTCGTGTTCTAGTACAGTACTTCACCCACCCACCCGTAGTCATGTTCTAGCACAGTTCTTCACACACACCCGTAGTCGTGTTCCAGTATAGTAGTACTTCACCCACCCATCACTAATCAGACTCTAGTAGTTTATCTCACCCACCCACCCCTAGTCATGTTCTAGTACAGTACTCCACCCACCCATCACAAATCGGACTCTAGTAGTGTATCTCACCCTCCCACCCCTAGTCATGTTTTAGTACAGTACTTCACCCACCCATCACTAATCGGACTCTAGTAGTGTATCTCACCCTCACTCCCCTAGTCATGTTCTAGCTCTACTTCACCCACCCATCACTAATCGGACTCTAGTAGTGTATCTCACCCTCCCACCCCTAGTCATGTTTTAGTACAGTACTTCACCCAACTAATCAGACTCTAGTAGTGTATCCCACCCTCCCTCCCCTAGTCATGTTTTAGTACAGTACTTCACCCAACTAATCGGACTCTAGTAGTGTATCTCACCCTCCCACCCCTAGTCATGTTCTAGTACAGTACTCCACCCATCACTAATCAGACTCTAGTAGTGTATCTCACCCTCCCTCCCCTAGTCATGTTCTAGTACAGTACTCCACCCACCCATCACTAATCGGACTCTAGTAGTGTATCAAACCCTCCCACCCCTAGTCATGTTTTAGTACAGTACTTCACCCACCCATCACTAATCGGACTCTAGTAGTATATCTCACCCACCCACCCCTAGTCATGTTCTAGCTCAGTACTTCACCCACCCATCACTAATCGGACTCTAGTAGTGTATCTCACCCTCCCTCCACTATTCATGTTCTAGCTCAGTACTCCACCCACCCATCACTAATCGGACTCTAGTGGTGTATCTCACCCACCCACCCCTAGTCATGTTCTAGTACAGTACTTCACCCACCCATCACTAATCGGACTCTAGTAGAGTACCTCACCCTCCCACCCCTAGTCATGTTCTAGTACAGTACTTCACCCACCCATCACTAATCGGACTCTAGTAGAGTACCTCACCCTCCCACCCCTAGTCATGTTCTAGTACAGTACTCCACCCACCCATCACTAATCGGACTCTAGTAGAGTACCTCACCCTCCCACCCCTAGTCATGTTCTAGTACAGTACTCCACCCACCCATCACTAATCGGACTCTAGTAGAGTACCTCACTTTCCCACCCCTAGTCATGTTCTAGTACAGTACTCCACCCACCCATCACTAATCAGACTCTAGTAGAGTATCTCACCCTCCAACCCCTAGTCATGTTCTAGTACAGTACTTCACCCACCCATCACTAATCGGACTCTAGTAGAGTACCTCACCCTCCCACCCCTAGTCATGTTCTAGTACAGTACTTCACCCACCCATCACTAATCGGACTCTAGTAGAGTACCTCACCCTCCCACCCCTAGTCATGTTCTAGTACAGTACTCCACCCACCCATCACTAATCAGACTCTAGTAGTGTATCTCACCCTCCCTCCCCTAGTCATGTTCTAGTACAGTACTTCACCCACCCACCCCTAGTCATGTTCTAGTACAGTACTCCACCCACCCATCACTAATCGGACTCTAGTAGTGTATCTCACCCTCCCTCCCCTAGTCATGTTCTAGCTCAGTACTTCACCCATCACTAATCGGACTCTAGTAGTGTATCTCACCCACCCACCCTAGTCATGTTCTAGTACAGTACTTCACCCACCCATCACTAATCAGACTCTAGTAGTGTATCTCACCCTCCCTCCCCTAGTCATGTTCTAGTACAGTACTCCACCCATCACTAATCGGACTCTAGTAGTGTATCTCACCCACCCACCCCTAGTCCATGTTCTAGCTCAGTACTTCACCCACCCATCACTAATCGGACTCTAGTAGAGTACCTCACCCCCCCACCCCTAGTCATGTTCTAGTACAGTACTCCACCCATCACTAATCGGACTCTAGTAGTGTATCTCACCCACCCACCCCTAGTCATGTTCTAGCTCAGTACTTCACCCACCCATCACTAATCAGACTCTAGTAGTGTATCTCACCCTCCCACCCCTAGTCATGTTCTAGTACAGTACTCCACCCATCACTAATCGGACTCTAGTAGTGTATCTCACCCACCCACCCCTAGTCATGTTCTAGCTCAGTACTTCACCCACCCATCACTAATCGGACTCTAGTAGAGTACCTCACCCTCCCACCCCTAGTCATGTTCTAGTACAGTACTCCACCCACCCATCACTAATCGGACTCTAGTAGAGTACCTCACCCTCCCACCCCTAGTCATGTTCTAGTTCAGTACTCCACCCACCCATCACTAATCAGACTCTAGTAGAGTATCTCACCCTCCAACCCCTAGTCATGTTCTAGTACAGTACTTCACCCACCCATCACTAATCGGACTCTAGTAGAGTACCTCACCCTCCCACCCCTAGTCATGTTCTAGTACAGTACTTCACCCACCCATCACTAATCGGACTCTAGTAGAGTACCTCACCCTCCCACCCCTAGTCATGTTCTAGTACAGTACTCCACCCACCCATCACTAATCAGACTCTAGTAGTGTATCTCACCCTCCCTCCCCTAGTCATGTTCTAGTACAGTACTTCACCCACCCACCCCTAGTCATGTTCTAGTACAGTACTCCACCCACCCATCACTAATCGGACTCTAGTAGTGTATCTCACCCTCCCTCCCCTAGTCATGTTCTAGCTCAGTACTTCACCCATCACTAATCGGACTCTAGTAGTGTATCTCACCCACCCACCCCTAGTCATGTTCTAGTACAGTACTCCACCCATCACTACTCGGACTCTAGTAGAGTTCCTCACCCTCCCACCCCTAGTCATGTTCTAGTACAGTACTCCACCCATCACTAATCAGACTCTAGTAGTGTATCTCACCCACCCACCCCTACTCATGTTCTAGTCAGTACTCCACCCATCACTAATCGGACTCTAGTAGAGTTCCTCACCCTCCCACCCCTAGTCATGTTCTAGTACAGTACTCCACCCACCCATCACTAATCAGACTCTAGTAGTGTATCTCACCCTCCCTCCCCTAGTCATGTTCTAGTACAGTACTCCACCCATCACTAATCGGACTCTAGTAGTGTATCTCACCCACCCACCCCTAGTCATGTTCTAGTACAGTACTTCACCCACCCATCACTAATCGGACTCTAGTGGTGTATCTCACCCTCCCACCCCTAGTCATGTTCTAGTACAGTACTCCACCCACCCATCACTAATCGGACTCTAGTAGTGTATCTCACCCTCCCTCCCCTAGTCATGTTCTAGTACAGTACTTCACCCACCCATCACTAATCGGACTCTAGTAGTGTATCCCACCCTCCCTCCCCTAGTCATGTTCTAGTTCAGTACTTCACCCACCCATCACTAATCAGACTCTAGTGGTTTATCTCACCACCCACCCCTAGTCATGTTCTAGTACAGTACTCCACCCACCCATCACTAATCGGACTCTAGTAGTGTATCTCACCCTCCCACCCCTAGTCATGTTCTAGTACAGTACTTCACCCACCCATCACTAATCGGACTCTAGTAGTGTATCTCACCCTCCCTCCCCTAATCATGTTCTAGTACAGTACTTCACCCACCCACCCCTAGTCATGTTGTCGCTCAGTACTTCACCCACCCATCACTAATTGGACTCTAGTAGTGTATCTCACCCACCCACCCCTAGTCATGTTCTAGTACAGTACTCCACCCATCACTAATCGGACTCTAGTAGAGTACCTCACCCTCCCACCCCTACTCATGTTCTAGTTCAGTACTTCACCCACCCATCACTAATCGGACTCTAGTAGTGTATCTCACCCTCCCACCCCTAGTCATGTTCTAGTACAGTACTCCACCCACCCATCACTAATCGGACTCTAGTGGTGTATCTCACCCACCCACCCCTAGTCATGTTCTAGTACAGTACTTCACCCACCCATCACTAATCGGACTCTAGTAGTGTATCTCACCCACCCACCCCTAGTCATGTTCTAGCTCAGTACTTCACCCACCCATCACTAATCGGACTCTAGTAGTGTATCTCACCCTCCCACCCCTAGTCATGTTCTAGTACAGTACTCCACCCACCCATTACTAATCGGACTCTAGTGGTGTATCTCACCCACCCACCCCTAGTCATTTTCTAGTACAGTACTTCACCCACCCATCACAAATCGGACTCTAGTAGTGTATCTCACCCACCCACCCCTAGTCATGTTCTAGTACAGTACTCCACCCACCCATTACTAATCGGACTCTAGTGGTGTATCTCACCCACCCACCCCTAGTCATGTTCTAGTACAGTACTTCACCCACCCATCACAAATCGGACTCTAGTAGTGTATCTCACCCACCCACCCCTAGTCATGTTCCAGTACAGTACTTCACCCACCCACCACCCACCCACCCACCCCTAGTCATGTTCTAGTACAGTACTCCACCCACCCATCACTAATCGGACTCTAGTAATGTATCTCACCCTCCCACCCCTAGTCATGTTCTAGTACAGTACTTCACCCACCCATCACTAATCGGACTCTAGTAGTGTATCTCACCCTCCCTCCCCTAATCATGTTCTAGTACAGTACTTCACCCACCCACCCCTAGTCATGTTGTCGCTCAGTACTTCACCCACCCATCACTAATTGGACTCTAGTAGTGTATCTCACCCACCCACCCCTAGTCATGTTCTAGTACAGTACTCCACCCATCACTAATCGGACTCTAGTAGAGTACCTCACCCTCCCACCCCTAGTCATGTTCTAGTACAGTACTCACCCACCATCACTAATCGGACTCTAGTAGAGTTCCTCACCCTCCCACCCCTAGTCATGTTCTAGTACAGTACTCCACCCACCCATCACTAATCAGACTCTAGTAGTGTATCTCACCCTCCCTCCCCTAGTCATGTTCTAGTACAGTACTCCACCCATCACTAATCGGACTCTAGTAGTGTATCTCACCCTCCCACCCCTAGTCATGTTCTAGTACAGTACTCCACCCACCCATCACTAATCAGACTCTAGTAGTGTATCTCACCCACCCACCCCTAGTCATGTTTCTAGTACAGTACTCCACCCACCCATCACTAATCGGACTCTAGTAGAGTATCTCACCCTCCCACCCCTAGTCATGTTCTAGTACAGTACTCCACCCACCCATCACTAATCAGACTCTAGTAGTGTATCTCACCCTCCCACCCCTAGTCATGTTCTAGTACAGTACTCCACCCATCACTAATCGGACTCTAGTAGTGTATCTCACCTCCCTCCCCTAGTCATGTTCTAGTACAGTACTACACCCACCCATCACTAATAGGACTCTAGTAGTGTATCTCACCCTCCAACCCCTAGTCATGTTCTAGTACAGTACTTCACCCACCATCACTAATCAGACTCTAGTAGTGTATCTCACCCACCCACCCCTAGTCATGTTCTAGTACAGTACTCCACCCACCCATCACTAATCGGACTCTAGTAGTATATCTCACCCTCCCACCCCTAGTCATGTTCTAGTACAGTACTCCACCCACCCATCATTAATCAGACTCTAGTAGTATATCTCACCCTCCCACCCCTAGTCATGTTCTAGTACAGTACTTCACCCACCCATCACTAATCAGACTCTAGTAGTGTATCTCACCCACCCACCCCTAGTCATGTTCTAGTACAGTACTTCGCCCACCCACCCGTAGTCATGTTCTAGTACAGTACTCACCCACCCATCACTAATCGGACTCTAGTGGTGTATCTCACTCACCCACCCCTAGTCATGTTCTAGTACAGTACTTCACCCACCCATCACTAATCGGACTCTAGTAGTGTATCTCACCCTCCCTCCCCTAGTCATGTTCTAGTACAGTACTCCACCCACCCATCACTAATCGGACTCTAGTAGTGTATCTCACCCACCCACCCCTAGTCATGTTCTAGTACAGTACTTCACCCACCCATCACAAATCGGACTCTAGTAGTGTATCTCACCCACCCACCCCTAGTCATGTTCCAGTACAGTACTTCACCCACCCACCACCCACCCACCCCTAGTCATGTTCTAGTACAGTACTCCACCCACCCATCACTAATCGGACTCTAGTAGTGTATCTCACCCTCCCACCCCTAGTCATGTTCTAGTACAGTACTTCACCCACCCATCACTAATCGGACTCTAGTAGTGTATCTCACCCTCCCTCCCCTAATCATGTTCTAGTACAGTACTTCACCCACCCACCCCTAGTCATGTTGTCGCTCAGTACTTCACCCACCCATCACTAATTGGACTCTAGTAGTGTATCTCACCCACCCACCCCTAGTCATGTTCTAGTACAGTACTCCACCCATCACTAATCGGACTCTAGTAGTGTATCTCACTCTCCCTCCCCTAGTCATGTTCTAGTACAGTACTCCACCCATCACTAATCGGACTCTAGTAGTGTATCTCACCCACCCACCCCTAGTCATGTTCTAGTACAGTACTCCACCCACCCATCACTAATCAGACTCTAGTAGTGTATCCCACCCACCCACCCCTAGTCATGTTCTAGTACAGTACTCCACCCACCCATCACTAATCGGACTCTAGTAGAGTACCTCACCCTCCCACCCCTACTCATGTTCTAGTACAGTACTCCACCCACCCATCACTAATCAGACTCTAGTAGTGTATCTCACCCTCCCTCCCCTAGTCATGTTCTAGTACAGTACTCCACCCATCACTAATCGGACTCTAGTAGTGTATCTCACCCTCCCTCCCCTAGTCATGTTCTAGTACAGTACTACACCCACCCATCACTAATAGGACACTAGTAGTGTATCTCACCCTCCAACCCCTAGTCATGTTTTAGTACAGTACTTCACCCACCCATCACTAATCAGACTCTAGTAGTGTATCTCACCCACCCACCCCTAGTCATGTTCTAGTACAGTACTCCACCCACCCATCATTAATCAGACTCTAGTAGTATATCTCACCCTCCCACCCCTAGTCATGTTCTAGTACAGTACTCCACCCACCCATCATTAATCAGACTCTAGTAGTATATCTCACCCTCCAACCCCTAGTCATGTTTTAGTACAGTACTTCACCCACCCATCACTAATCAGACTCTAGTAGTGTATCTCACCCACCCACCCTAGTCATGTTCTAGTACAGTACTTCGCCCACCCACCCGTAGTCATGTTCTAGTACAGTACTCCACCCACCCATCACTAATCGGACTCTAGTAGTGTATCTCACCCTCCCACCCCTAGTCATGTTCTAGTACAGTACTCCACCCACCCATCACAAATCGGACTCTAGTAGTGTATCTCACCCACCCACCCCTAGTCATGTTCTAGTACAGTACTCCACCCACCCATTACTAATCGGACTCTAGTGGTGTATCTCACCCACCCACCCCTAGTCATGTTCTAGTACAGTACTTCACCCACCCATCACAAATCGGACTCTAGTAGTGTATCTCACCCACCCACCCCTAGTCATGTTCTAGTACAGTACTTCACCCACCCACCCACCACCCACCCACCCCTAGTCATGTTCTAGTACAGTACTCCACCCACCCATCACTAATCGGACTCTAGTAATGTATCTCACCCTCCCACCCCTAGTCATGTTCTAGTACAGTACTTCACCCACCCATCACTAATCGGACTCTAGTAGTGTATCTCACCCTCCCTCCCCTAGTCATGTTCTAGTACAGTACTTCACCCACCCATCACTAATCGGACTCTAGTAGTGTATCCCACCCTCCCTCCCCTAGTCATGTTCTAGTTCAGTACTTCACCCACCCATCACTAATCAGACTCTAGTGGTTTATCTCACCACCCACCCCTAGTCATGTTCTAGTACAGTACTCCACCCACCCATCACTAATCGGACTCTAGTAGTGTATCTCACCCTCCCACCCCTAGTCATGTTCTAGTACAGTACTTCACCCACCCATCACTAATCGGACTCTAGTAGTGTATCTCACCCTCCCTCCCCTAATCATGTTCTAGTACAGTACTTCACCCACCCACCCCTAGTCATGTTGTCGCTCAGTACTTCACCCACCCATCACTAATTGGACTCTAGTAGTGTATCTCACCCACCCACCCCTAGTCATGTTCTAGTACAGTACTCCACCCATCACTAATCGGACTCTAGTAGAGTACCTCACCCTCCCACCCCTACTCATGTTCTAGTCAGTACTTCACCCACCCATCACTAATCGGACTCTAGTAGTGTATCTCACCCTCCCACCCCTAGTCATGTTCTAGTACAGTACTCCACCCACCCATTACTAATCGGACTCTAGTGGTGTATCTCACCCACCCACCCCTAGTCATGTTCTAGTACAGTACTTCACCCACCCATCACAAATCGGACTCTAGTAGTGTATCTCACCCACCCACCCCTATTCATGTTCCAGTACAGTACTTCACCCACCCACCCACCCACCCACCCACCCCTAATCATGTTCTAGTACAGTACTTCATCCAACCACCACTAATCTGATTCTGGTAGAGTATCTCACCCTCCCCCCCCCCCCCCCCTAATCATGTTCCAGTACAGTACTTCACCCACCCACTCGTAGTCATGTTCTAGTGTAGTTCTTCACCTACCACCCCTAGTCATGTTCTAGCACAGTACTTCACCTACCCACCCCTAGTCATGTTCTAGTATAGTATTTCACCCACCCACCCCTAATCAGACTCTAGTAGAGTATCTCACCCACCCACCCCTTGTCATGTTCTAGTATAGTACTTCACCCACACGCGGAAAGAGAAGTGAATCTCTGTCTTGCATGTTAGGGCTTAAGCAGTCTATTGGGTTTCAGCAATCAGTTATTTTCTTCTGCGTACGCCTATTGTGATGCTTGATGCGAATCGCGGGCTCGATTAAAAGCTTGAATGAAAGCGGGAAAACCACCCCCTAAAATTAAGAATGAATGTAAATAATCTTCACTTACCGTAAAAGGTCTATTTATCCCCCTCGTCCCCTCTCTCTATTAAGCCCCCCTCTCTAATAAACCCCCCTTTGGAAGTCAGATTTTGAAATAAGCCTCCCTCTCTATTAAGCCCCCCCCCCCCCCCCCCCACCCACACCCACCCGTTAGAGGTAAAAGTTAAATGTTAAATATAGCATCTAAATTGATTTCCGTCAGGCTGATGTAAATGACGTTTTAGCAATATTTTCATTCACTTTGTCTTTAATTTCCAGAAGTATCTTTTAGTTAGGGTATCAATGACATTGCATTTGTAAGACGGTGATTTGCTCTGTTTTAGTTAGTGGTGTAATAGTAAAGTTTCTAAAATTAATGAGAATTTTCTTGAAAATTTATGATTTGAAATTAGCACCCTCTCTATTAAGCCCCCCTCTTTAATAAGCCCCCCTTCTTGAGGCCTGAAATTAAATAAGACCCCGAGGGCTTTTACGGTATATCCACTCTCTAGTGAGATCAAATGACCGCCCTCTCTAAACTGATTATTCGTATTTTTGTTTATATCGACTTTTATTTTCTCCTGTATTAAGTCCACCTGTAAAGATTCCAAACCTACAACACTGAGCTATAAAGTTTCTCCGTTTTCTTATGCAACTCGCAATTATCCGTTCCTGATTTGCTGTTAAGAGTTAGGACTAGATGTTAGAAATTAGCCGACGTGAACATGCTGAAACGGCCGGCTTAATACCAAACAAAGCATTGCATATTTACAATTTCCGTCTCGTCTGATAAACTCTTACTGAGGTATCAATCTAATCATCCATCTATCAATCTAAACCATCAATCTAGCCATCCGAAATCGTCAGACTAAGCAGAAATGCTAATTACTGTAATGAAAGCAGCAATGACCGTGACTGAACGGCTCACTGAAAAGCGCAGTTGGGATCACTGACTCCTGTGAGAAAAGTCAAGCTAGGTAGTAGTCAATGCGAACTCGCTCAAACTATTATTCGATCCTGCATCGGTTCTTTCAGTGGCATTTCATCTGCTGGAATTATGACATAGGGTGACGTTAACCCTCCGATCTCTTTACTGTAAGACGGTGGGGACTCTCTATACACCGTTTAGCTAAAGCCAGTTTAATGTAATAAAATCAAGCAATGATCTATTTTTGGAAACAGTAATTGCATTTATAAAATATTACGTTGTTTAATTCATTTGTTGACCCCGGCTTTGTTGTGCCGAGAGATTATGCTCATCAGTTAGTCGTGAATGGACTAAAATTATTCCTGCTGGGTGAAAAAAATGAGCGATTGTCAAACTCACTGCGGGAGCATTTAGGTCTCGTGAGAAAGCAACCTTGAAGTTCACAGTTCTCAGTTTAGTTTTGACCTGATAGTTAGCTAACGGTATAGTTCTGTCGTAAAATTGCAGCTAACTAATGTGAAGATCCAAAACTGGGTTCAAATCTACCCGCCCGCGAACATGGGAAGAATCTTTTGGTTGATGTCAAGTACTGCAATAGCGGTTCTAGTCGTTTTCAGAGGTAAGGTTGATCATTCTTTCACGAATCCAGTCTGAGGTATAAATTGCAGTAACTAATTTCATGTTGTTCAGTTTCTCAACAAATGTATAGGTTCAATAAAACAAACTCCTTCGAAGTCGGCAGAATAGCCGTTTATATTTCGCCCAAAGAGGACGGCTTGAGTAGAAATATAAGTAATCGGTAGTCGAGCGCCCGACTCCGCCCATTAAAATAATATTGACGGTCAATATTCACGGCCGGAATTAAAATTCTAGTTATTATTCTAGTGATTACCGTTAATCGATATGTAAGTGATAAATTGCTTTCTATAATGAGTATAGAGCCCATTCAATTTTTATTTTGTCGTAAATCGAGGGAGCACCGATTTAAGCATTTCTTGCAACGCCAAACCTCACAGTATATCACAATCAATAGTGAGTTGTGCGATTTTCTCAATATTGTTTCGGCCAAAACTCAGTTACGTAAATGACAGTCAGATAGCCCGCATACTTTCATCGAAATCCTGCGACAGGATCAGTTTAATTAACACGATGTACTTTTACTGCCATTCAGAGGCTTGAAAAATTATTCAAAAACACTAAGATACAAATTAAACCGATGAGGTGTGTCGGGTCTATTCCGAGCAGACCTGGACTGGATCAGTACAACTACTGATAGAATAATGTACAGCAAACTATTCCTCAGTTACCGCAGAGAAAAGACACGCGAAGAAAACGCGATAAAACAAAACCTTAATACGTGAAAGAAACATTGACCGCCTAAATGATAACTACTTCGGCAAGATGTGACGGGATCCCTGTTCGACCTAATACGACCCTGCTGATTAAAAGTCTATTAAAATCAGTTGGGTTCCAAAGACAAATACTAGGTGTGCGTTACCGGGATAAATAACGTACCGTTCTATAAGAGCTTTTTTTAATGATTTTGTGAAAGACAGCAAGTTTGTGATCAAGTACTGATCTGCGTTATGCATGGTAAGGTAGAATGATATAAGTTCACTTCGGTTCTGGAAAAACACTACAGCTTACTTCTGGTATACAACGATTTAGAAGTGGCGGGGGTGATCGTCGTACCTTTTAGGGGTTAAAATTCGTGGTTTGGTACCGCTTATGGGTGTGTTAAAATCTAAAATGACTACCATTAACGTTAGCGTTATTCCGGTACCTCAGAATTGGTACCTCTTAGGGGTGAAAATGAATTGGAGCCACGCCCACAAAACGAGATTCTGGTACCTTTTAGGGGTTCTTTTCAAAATTTCCGACGATCACCCCCGACACCTTTTATATGGGAGTCCCCCCCCCCCCAGGTGACAAAGATTAGTGGAAAATATATGGTCTCGCTCAACTTTTTATACATTCCACGTTTTACCGTCCAGAACATATTCAGTTGTTCTTTGATTGTTGTTATTTGATAGGAGCCTCATCCTCAAGTCGAGAGACGAATGACGGTTCATTGGTTTCCAGTCGTGCAGATGGCACCACCGTGACTGAAACAGAGGGAAAACTGTCCTTTATTCCAGCGCTATTGCCATCTACAGGCCAGCCTTCTGTTGTCTCATCACCCGCGCCCTCTCCCATAAGGCAAACTGAGAGGCTCTTATCTTCTTCATCAACAGCTAGATCTTCATCATCAAATGCGAGAACATTTGATAACGAGGGCTTCATCCAAAAATCGAGTCCTGATTTGAAAACATCTCCGGGTCGTGCAATTACGTTTACCGATATCGCACCCAACCAGAATGTTCGAATTCAAGCTCGGACGTCCATAAACAGTCTTTGGCAGAATGATGTATCTTCATCCAGTGTTGCCGATATGTTCTTACAAGTGCCATCGTCTGCTGATCTTGCAATACTGTCTTCAACAGTTTTGATGGGGTTGGTGTCAAATAAAAACGAACTCGTAAACTCCTCAAGCCTATCCTCCTCCCTTCATTTAACTGACATCCACTCACAAAACAAGCCATTATCGTCCGCGGAATCATCTCAGCCTAATGAGCCAGATTTGGTGACAGTGGGTTTCAGGATGAAGTCACCAACGCCCAGTTTTTCTTCCGTCAGACCAACCATTTTCTTCTCCAATACACGATCACGCTATCAAGGAATGCTTTGGAATTCGCTATCCAGCAGTTTATCAACGTCATTACACCAGGAGCTGGTTACCGAATCAACAGAAAGTCACCCTGGCGAAACTTCTTCCAGTCGTACACAATTTCCCACGCCACGTGTTTTATATTCTCCTTCACAAACTGTTGCCAGTTTGAAATATTTAACCCCAGATGGAAGCAAGTATATTCTCTTATCATCTCCGGATGTGCTATTTGTTGAAAACAAGAAAACTTCAGCACATGATTCCATCTTATTAACATTACAAGCACCACCGTCATCGCCCTTGCCATCCCCATCATCTACCATGCCATCACGTTTGCCATTTGTTGTACAATCGGTATTATCGTCGTCTTCATCGTCGCCATCATCATCATCGTTGTCATCATCGTCATCATCGTTATCACCTTCATCATCATCGTCATCGTCATCATTATCATCACCCTCATCATCAACCACGTCATTATTCATATTGACATCACCATCTTCATCGATACTATTATCAATGGCGTTGTCATTATCACCATCACCCTCATCGTCATCGTTATTATCATTATCGTTCTCATCGTCATCATCATCATCATCATCATCATCGTTTTCATCATCTCTGTTACCAGCATTATCTCCCTCTGCGTCAACATCATCGTCATTGTCATCATCGACCCCATCATCATCATCATCATCATCGTTGTCACCATCACCCTCATCATTGGTGTCATCAATATCGTCATCGATAGTATTATCAATGGCGTTATCATTGTCACCATCACCATCATCTTCATCGTTATTATCATTACCATCATCGTCCGCGTCATTATCATCATCATTATCATCGTTCTCGTCATCATCTCCATTACCAGAATTATCTCCCTCTGCGTCACCATCATCGTCATTATCGCCATCGAAGTCATCATCATCATCACCCTCATCATTGTCGTCATCATCGTCACCGATACAATTATCAATGGCGTTATCATCATCACCTTCATCGTTATTATTAATACCATCATCCGTATCATTATCATCGTCATTATCATCATCGTTCTTCTCATCATCATCATCATCTCCATTACCAGCATTATCTCCATCTGAGTCAGCATCCGAGTCATTACCGTCATCGATGTCACCATCGTTATCGTTATTATCATTGTCATCATCTTCGTCATTGTCATCTTCATCATCATCCTCAACCTCATCATCGTTCGCATCATCTCTGTTACTAGCATTATCTCCATCTGAATCACCATCATCGCCATCGATGTCACCATCATCATCACCATCATCACCACTGAAGTTACCATCATCATCATTATCATCGATGCCGACGTCATTTCCGTTATTAACAGCATCGTCGTATCTCGGTGCACAAAGATTGACATCGTCACTATTCATCCATGGCATGGTAGCCTCACCAACCCAATCAAAGGCAAAGGATCAAACATCTTTAGAAATTTCGACTGGTAATTTCCCTCACCAAATAACTGTGTCCACCATGAGTGCCTCTGTGAATCTAGAAACAACCTTATCGGTGATTTATACCAAAGATCCAGAAGAGCCCACCAGTCCAGAGCACCTGGGACCCAGTCAGATATGGGCAGCAACGTTTACAATCGAGAACAGGACATTTTCACCGGAGCTAACCAATTCGTCCTCGGAAACGTTTCAAGAGTTAGCAACAGACTTGGAAGTCTTATTGAATTATGTTTTCAAGGACATTTCTGGTTTCCTTTACGTGAAGGTCACAAGTTTTGAAAAAGGAAGCATCGTATGCAATTTCTTCATCCACACGAAACTGGAATCGTCAGCAACGGCTGAAGACTTTGTAAAGGTCTTGGTTGCTGCAGCTAATGGTGGAAAAACCGGGAACTATCATATCACCAACATAGCCGTGAAAGACACCGTAGGTGCGGTAAAAGGGGAAAAGCCTAAAGACAAGTTTCTACTCAAAGTATTCGGCGTGGCAGCGTTTGCTGGAGTGGTGGTTTTGATCATCGTTGTTATAGTTTATAAGGTCAGTAGTTGCAAATATATTATATACATCGAGTCTGTTCACACACCTTCTATTTTCTCTTAACATCGTCTAGAGCGCGAGCGAAATAAGAGCCACGCGGGGGATTTAACGAACACGAACGCAAGAGGGTGGCGGGTGGGTCTCGCGTTCCTAGCCTATGAATAGGCTCCGCGGTGTGAGGACGAGGTAAAAAGAAAATTGCGAGCCCCACGAAGCTTGGGAGAAAGACAGGCCCCTGTCTTTCTCCCAGGCTTCGCACGGCTCGCTTCGCTCGCAATTTTCTTTTTACCCCATCCCCACCGCGGAGCCTATTCATAAGCTACGCGTTCAGCGCTCGCTTAACTATAAGAAATGAAAACGGCTGTGGACAGACTATTCTACATGCCATTCTGGGCATTTGTACGTGTACGTCCGGAGTGGTGGTGATAAGAAGGCGATGGAGGGAGAGCTACATGGGTCAAGAGGAACTGGACTAACAGAAAGGGGCATAAATAATTTGCGGTTGAGATGATCTGCCGTGTATAAAACTTAATTTGTACTCACATTTATAATCCGCACGCATAAAAAAGCGTGTGTATATGGATTAAATTTAACCGGGCTCAGTTGAGATTAAATCGGTGAAGGGAGAGAGCTCAGATACTACCATCAATTGAATAATAAGCCTGTACCATTTCAGTCTGATACTCTCGTCCACGGAGGTGTCATTGTTCTCAATAGTAAGCGCGCGCAGAGATGCATACTAGGTTCATATAAAAGGCGCAGTTTCTCCCCTTTGCCACTCTCTTGATTTCCCCTTGGGAGGATGTATAGAGGAGAGATAGTCCGATAGTAATACTCTGTTTTTAGAAGTCATTCACACTTTTTGTGCACTTATTTTACTATCATGGCAGGAGTCAAATTCAGAATACCTTAATGTCATGCATGCGATAAATATTTCTTTTATTTTGCTTAAAGGCATTCAATCTAGCTATAGAAAATACCATTACCTGTTACCTGTTACCTATCTGCTTCGTGACTACTGTCACTTAAGGCCTCCACAAAGCTTCTCCATCTTTCTCTGTTAGCTGCTGTAGCCCGCATCTCTTTCCAGGATTTGTAGCCCGTCTCGTTTCTCTCTTTCTTAACTGTGCGTCTCCAGGTGGAGAAAATACCGTTACCACGAATTTTCTGCTATGCCCTTTGGTCAGTATCTGATCTGTCCTCAGCTCATAACCGGAAGAAAATTATTTTAACATAACACAAATTCTTCTATCTAGCAGTATTTGTAAGGAGAATAGTAAGGAGAATTAATTTGTAGGTTGAAAGGCTAGTTAATTAAGATGTCAAGTTCTTCCTTACTTTTTTCACTAGACTATCAAGCGAAAGAGAAGGGAGCGTGAAGGCCAGAAGGATACCTACGACGTTTATCCTCTGAACGACTTCAATTCACCTAACACTGAAGTGGAGGAAAGGAAGCCGGCATTAGGAAAAACGCGACAGGCAAATTATGCAGAGATGGAAGAGGAAGGAGATGAAATAACACCTTTTTACAAACCTGACTGACTGGAAAATTCCTGGATTAAGTCAAGGCGGCTTACTACGAGGACAAAGTAACAGCCGAGTATACAAAAACGTGACCAAACGAAGTATTGTATAGGCACGCAAGGCGTGCAAGTATTATATAGGCACGCAAGGCGTGCATATCGATAATGGCACACGAAACCCGAATTATACGTGACTCTTGTAGATTTTGAGCAGAATTTTCTTAGCGTAGAGCGTGTAATGTTTTAAAAGAAAGTAAAAAGTTTTAAAAGACACACCTTCCTTTAAAAACTTTGAAGTAACAGGGCAACCACCAGGAAGTGGCCTGTGAACATGGGCTCAGTCTAACAGGAGGAGCAGACGGAGAGCGGAATGAGTCGAGAAACTAGGGAGCCTGTTCACAGTTTACCAAGAAATATCTTAAATTTGAGGGTGAAAAAACTGAGTGAAACTGCTGCGCGCGCTCTGATTGTCAGTATATAAGTGTAACGCAATTTTAGCTTTGCAGTCAGGGCCCGGTTGTTCGAAAGCCGATTAACGCTTTCAATCGAGGTTTTAATTTCTCTTATATAAAATAGTTTTTTCCTGCTAATGTTTTATAGAGTTTGAGATTACTCAAAGGAGAGATTCCTGAAGGACAAAAAATATAAACAGTGACGATTGCTTAAAAAGACTTTTGAAATAATGTCAATAATGATTTTTTTGTCCTTCACTTTGACTATAATCTCAAACGGCAACAAAGATAAGCAATACTGAAACACATCGCGAAATTAACTCTGGGTTAACTTTTAATCCTGGATTAGCGTTAATCTGTTTTCGAGCAACCGGGACCCAGTTGGTATGTATCAGTTATTTTGTATTTGCATTGTCTCTATATTGTAAAAAAGTAAGATCAGTCAGTACTGTATTCAAATTGGGATCTGTAGCTGTCGTTTAAGTGTTTTATAATTAATCTAGTTGCAAAAATGTCAAAGAAATAAAACAAAGATTCCAGCTGCTGTTTTTGAGTTGCATAAAGCGTCATTCTATTCCGCCAGGAGCCCAAAGTTTGTTGGAGGTTCCCTGATCGTGAGGCCGGGGTATATTCCAAAGAAAATGGTACAGAAGTACAGTCAAACCTGTAATAAGGGTTTGCCGGACTTTTGCTGCTACAATGCGTAAAAGCACTGAAAAAGTTCTGATTCTTTTTCTCTAATCAAACAGTAGTGCGACCCACTTAGTAAACGCTGCGAAAAAACGTTATCACTTAAGGATAGGTCACGTTGCTTAGTAACTTCTCTGAGCTCGCCCAGTCAGTTATTTACATGTAGTCCAAGGGATCCTCATGTTAAAAGCTGTTTAGTCAAACTTGTTTTATGCTTAACCCATTGACACCCGGGCAATCTAACATCCCGGATGCCTATTTCTGGCCATTATCTCAACAGTTTAATGTCAAACTGTCTAAAACTTAGTTTAAAACACGGCAACTACCTTCCCCTCTATGTAGAAGCAACGAATTCAATATTTTCCTTGGGCATGCGCAGAAATCAAAATTTTTGGGTTTGAAATTTAGGCTTTTCTTTTCCTTTTTTTTTTGCCGTTTTTGCTCTCCTTTTCTCTTATTTTATTTTGTGGTTTTGTTGGCCTTTCAGTCGCCTTTGTTCACGTTTAAAAAGTTTTAACCTAAACGTTGGGAAAGGGAATTGTTTTGACAAAGAGTGTCAATGGTAGTGAAGGTCGCGTTTTTTGATGATTTTGGAGGAACAAGTCCAAGTTGTTTTGTGTGTATCTCTGGTCCAATTTAACGTTTCGTGCTCGTTTAGACATGCTTTGTTAGACATTTTCCAACTCTATCCGTTGATTATCAAAGACATCCTCTGGCGTGAAAAGTGATGACGTCACAAGTGGTACAAGTTCGTCGTCTCCTCTTGGCCGGTTATGGCCGGTATGGGTGTCAATGTGTTAACTAAGTTGTAACTTGTATTGACTTGGAAGTTCCCATAAATTATGACACAAGCAGGAGCCCTCTTGGCGGGGGACACTCATAAAAAAGTGACGGGGATGATCCACTTGGTACCATTTAGAGCTATTCCCTGGTACCTATTAGGGTCTGGTACCTTTCAGGCATCACTTCAATGTGTGGTTCCAGAAAATATCCATACCCACCCCATGGAAAGTTATTAGAAATTCCGAGGGGGGTCTCAAAAGCCAAAATTGTAAAGGAAAGTATGAAGCTAAACTGGAAATTCTGGGGGGTGGGGGTGGGGTAGGGTGGGGTGGGGGGTTCAAACCAAAAAAACATTCCGTGTGGGAGGTATGGATATTTTCTGGAACCAAACAATATGGGAGTCCCCCCCCCCCTGATGATCTAATTAGGACAGCAAAAGGTATGCGGCGATAAAATTAACGACAAGAAGTATATTGGATCTTGCAGATCCTGTTTTTATTAACAACGTTCACTGCATTTATGTTACAGGCACCATGTACCTTTTAAAACTTACTTATTATTCATAATAATTTAAAACAATTATTAAATTTTACAACACTCTAGAATTGCAAACTATTTCTTGCAGCTTTTTGTTAAATATTAGAAAAACTGCCGGTAGCTTATTATTACACACACCTTCGCATTAATACATTATAGGATATAAATAGCCTTTACCAACTGCTACATGTTTAAAACATGCAGACAGTCTAATGTCTCTAATAGCATAATATTACCATGAAAGCATTTACCTTAACAGCATTTACCATACAATACATACATAATTCAACCAACTGGCTCAGCCAGCCTCATGCATGCATGCATGCACCCCCCACCCACCCCACCCCAGATGGAATATCTGCTCTAATGGCTGGCAATGCCCACAAACCATGAGTCCCATTCCCAGGTATTAACCTGTCACATTGTCTAGATCAGAACTCGCTAAATATCAAGCGCATTACGCCATGCTATTTCGTCCAGGGAACATTGAATTCTGAGCCTGGAAAGTGCTTACAACCACTGACCACCCTGACAGCTGACTCCACACTCGTTGTTGGTTTTAAACTTGGTTAAATTATAATTATTTGTTTTTATAAAATAATATGGCTATTGATTGGGATGTACTGGTTCAAGTCCTAGCTAATACACTTGATATACTAGACTGTCAGTTTGATGGGACATCCATCATTGTGCTATCGTGAGTCATCATGACCTACTGTATTACAGACTATAATCACAATCCAAAATGTGATCAGGTTGATTCAGTTTATAATCCAAAGAAATCAGTTGACTGTGGATTGATGTATGGTCGAATAGGAACTCCAATTCCATCCCAGGTATCCATCTCATGTGAACGCCCATTGTAGATCACAAGTTGTTTCAAATCCAAATCAAGGTAAAACAGCAGCAAGTCTCCACACTGCCAGTTGCTGATTGTACTCACAATAGCTGATGAGTTTGGGTAGTACTTCTTGCCGTCACTCCAACGCCAAGTGCGATGACCATCTGTGACCCCCACTTCAAAGAGTATTGGGTCAGAAGATCGTTTGAGCTTGTCAGGTGCTAGAATTCGAACTTGCCAAGAATGCCAACCACGTTTGAACCAACACCCTGTCAGTGACTCCTTGTCGTGGTCGTAAACCTCTGGTGGGAGAACAGCACAATGAGGGTCTAGAATATAGAATAAATTATCCACCTTCCAGGGTATTGGCTCCTCTGTAATACAATTCCCTGCCACCGAGACCTGTATAGTGTGAGTTCCAACCACACTGGGGCAATATGAGAAAGTGTGGTGATCTGTTTTACTCCCCATGATGACATTCTGTAGTTCATTATCCCCTGGGGGTCTGATCTGTACTTTCACCTGGTTTCCTCCAACTTTGTTTGCTCTTGCCTGACCATCCATTGCCATGACGACAAAGTAGGACCTCTGTTGACATCTCGAAGTAAACATCTCTCCACTTTTTCCTCCAAGCATGCTGAGAACATACTGATCTCCCCTTGATTGATGTCTTTGTCACTAACATGCGCCATCTTGTCAACAATGACATCAACGGCCAAGGATTTGTCAATTTCTATGCCAAAATTGTTAGTGCGGCATGGCTCCCATTGCAAAGCAACATCATTAAAATCAGGCAGACCAGAAAACTGGTTCTTCATAGTGATCAATTCCACATCTGAGATTTGGCCCAGAGCTTGTTCAGTGTATTCGACTCCACTCCTAATTTCTTCAAGAGCAAGGGTCAAGCTTTCTTTTTGATTTTGAAGCTGTCGCGCTTTCTTGTCACCCAACACTGCAACATCTCGTTTTAGCTGGGCTCGTTTACGCTCCAAGGCTTCTATGTTTTGATCAATTAGGTAATCAATTTCTCTTTCTGCCTCTGATGCCCTCATCTCCACTTGCTTCTTCATCTCTGCCACCCAAAATATCGAGCCACAAAGACCAGACAATTTTTGTTTTGTGTTACTGAGGCTGTCTTGGATAGCTTGCCGTTTCTTAGCACTGGCATTTTGAATGGAAAGGTACTTGTGATTCCGGTGACCTTCTCGTACAACGCAGTTTCTACATACAATGTCACTGCAAGTTTGACATAAGAATTTCGCAACCTCTGTGGGATGCTCATTACAGTGTGGACCACTCATTGAAGGACCCGGGTTATCTTCCTGCATTGTGTACGGTTTACTGATCAGTGTGCTTCTTTATGATCCAAACTTCTTAGAATCTGATATCTGTCAAGTCACACATTTCAACAGACCTGCCGAGATAAAGAGAAAAAACAGCTTAATGTAGGAGACACTTTGGGTGCACTGAAGCAGGCTACTAGATAAGAAGATAGAGTTGGACAAGGTCATAACCCCAGCCCAAAACCCAACAAGCATGCATGCAATCACGTCTTCCAAATAATGAATAACTTGGTACCAATTTAGAAATAATGTAATTCAATATATAATTTAAGGGATCCTGTATTCTATAATTCTAAATGGATAAATATAAAGCAAAAACCAATTGGAAATAATATTGGATGAAAGCATCCAATTTTGGCAGGCATCCAAATTGCTTTCATCCAATATTATTTCCAATTGGTTTTTGCTTTATATTTATCCATTTAGAATATTATTATAGAATACAGGATCCCTTAAATTATATATTATATTCTCAGTGCAGCTGTATTAATTATGCAGAAGCTGCTTCTTCAATACAAGATCAATATATATTGGGAATTCGACCTGAATGTAGACAACAGCTTGCAACACGCAATACTGAAAGTTATATGTTTCAAAACGTAGCCAAATACATGTAAGTTACACCAATGCGGAAATGAAACCACTGAATCGAAGGAATAATAGTAGTAACGATTCAAAAGACATTCTGGCCTTTTAAAATATTTCGAGCGATTAAACACATAGCCTGTAATCTGGATCAACATTTTTGACCATTGAAATACGATGAAAGCGCCCTTTGCTCGAAGAAAACAACACACACAACACATACATTTCAGTTTGCAAAGGAAGCGAAATTAGACAAAACAGGAAGGATAATGAAAATTAAGATATTCATAATTCCGAATTTAATATAGCCCCATAAAGTCTGATCTTCCGTCAACCATGAGGTATTTTAATTCTTTGGTTTGGTGGTTGATGCGAAATAAAACAACGTAGTTCGTTTATTTTAGTTAAACTTTTGATGACAAAGTTGCGATCGCGACGAAATAACCCGGGAATAATGTGGGAGTGTTGGGGGGTGTGTGCGGGGTGCGTTGAAACACATTTATAATACACAAATCTCGGCAAAAAAAACTTATTTCGAGTCTTCGTCCGATACATTCAAGAATCCTGTCATTTTGTTTGGTATTTCAAAACGAAACCATGATCGATCGAACTATAAATTATTACCAGACAAATTATTCGAAAGTGCAACGTATCAGATCACCTGAGATCACACGACATTGTCTTCGTAGACGGAAAAACACAGCTAAACTTGAAGAAAATTAATAAAAGAAACACTTTTACTTACTGAGGAATAGAGATGTCGGAATTAACCACGTTTCACACAAATCCTACCCTTTTAAACTCCGATAAACGTCGACGTCCATATTGGCTGGCTTACAACACACGCGAATATCGAAGGAACCTGGGACGGAGGGGATGGAAAGACGTCATAGATTCGTCATAGAGCCCAGTCTCCATGCCGGCGTATTGACAAATGAAGGCCGAGGGAGGGGGAAACCGGCGCTGTAGATCGGTAGTATCGAAAACGAAGCACTCGAAAACGAAGACCGAAGCACGAAGCACCCTGAAGTCGAAAACGAAGCATCCTGAAGTCGAAAACGAAGCACCCGAACTCGAAAACGAAGCACCCTGAACTCGAAAACGAAGCACCCTAAACTCGAAAACGAAGCACCCGAACTCGAAAACGAAGCACCCTGAACTCGAAAACGAAGCACCCTTACCCGGTTACTCCAGTGGTGTATTTAAAATCGGTCACCAAAACACGAACACTGAATAATTTGTAATTATACTGTATCTTAAAAAGAACGACCTGCAACCCACAGTAACAAAAAATTCAGACAGCCGTTACTTGTATAAATGGCGAACCGTAGTCCTTGCAGCTATATATTCTTTGGGTAGTCACGCAACGCTTTTATCCGGTATCGAGAAGATGCGTGCGACATGACAAGAGCCTCTCTATGGGTATTTCCGAAGAAATCGAAGATGCGACGATCACCGCAAAAAACAACGAAGATCTCAAGAGTGTAGCGAAGATTTAAAAATTCGCGTGGTCAGAAAGATTATCTGTCATCTCTGCTCGATCGTCTTATCTGAGTATCTCTAAATTTTGGAATTGCATGGCGAGATCAACAATAACTTGCCACAAAGACATTTCAAGACTGAAAATGACAAAAATGTATCCATGATACAATCATCAAGCGGGCGGAAAAACGAAGATTTGCTTAAAAAAAATCGAAGATTTGCAAAACAAATTGCGAGGAAATCGTAGTCTGAAGTTACCCATAGAGTCTCTGGTCTCTGGGACGAGGTAGTTTACCGACTTCGAATTTAAATCCCACTGGAGTAACCGGGTAAGGGTGCTTCGTTTTCGAGTTCAGGGTGCTTCGTTTTCGAGTGCTTCGTTTTCGAGTTCAGGGTGCTTCGTTTTCGAGTTCAGGGTGCTTCGTTTTCGAGTTCGGGTGCTTCGTTTTCGAGTTCAGGGTGCTTCGTTTTCGAGTTCGGGTGCTTCGTTTTCGACTTCAGGTGCTTCGTTTTCGACTTCAGGGTGCTTCGTGCTTCGGTCTTCGTTTTCGAGTGCTTCGTTTTCGATACTACCGCTGTAGATCCCCATATTATCATTTCATTCCGGTTCCATGCAGACTTTCAGAACATGGAATCGCTACCGGTACCCTGCGAGACACACATAGATTATCTTCTCCTTCCGCGCCCGACGTGAGGGAGTTCGTCGGGCGCGGAAAGAGAAGGTAATCTCATACCAAATAGTTTCATTTGAATGAAAAAAAAAAAATTATTTGATGTACGCCGACACAAAAAAGAAAGGTTGAGAAACAAATTGTCTGCGGCAGGAGGCTTCATCTTTCTGTACTAAAACCGGCGGATTTACTTCAGGTTTTACTGAGTCGTGTTATACTTTATATAATAATGTGGCCAGTCCTTACTCCGACGTTTCTCTAGTCTCCTACGCAGCCGTTGTTTGTGTCGTCACGCAACGCTTCTCCCCACAAATAACGGCTGCGTAGGAGACTAACGTTTCTCTGGTTCCCGTTTTTCAGGCCCCAAGAAGGGGGCTTTATATTAGAGAGGGGGCTTAATAGAGAGGGGGGGGGGGGGGGGGGCTAAATAGAGCTTTTACGGTATTTCATTCATCCCACTACCAAGTGTTAATTAACTCTATGACTCCCACCTCCGATCCCACCCTCCCCTTTTAGCCTGGACGTCTTCCGGCGTTCTCGCCCCAGGCAGCGACTCGGCTCGCTTCGCTCGCAGATTTTCTTTAGGAGCCTGATCTCAGGCTATCCCCCTTATACCTATGTTTCTTCTGATCTAAGGAGCCGAAGGAGAAATTAGGAGAAAGTAGGAATGAGGGGGAATTGCGGGATCGGGAGTCATAGATTGGTATTAAAGGAGTCAAAGTATGACACGACAACGACAAGAAGCAAATCCGCCGGTTCAGCCGGTTTTAAACTTACAGAAGGACTTGAATCCTGCCGCAGACAATTTGTTTCTCAACCTTTCTTTTTGGTGTCGACGTACTGATCTAATAATAAAATTTTCTCTGAGCCCACATTTTTCCCAGGTCTTATATCATGTTATATCAGTTAAAAAGTTTATTGTACCACATATGTCACCACATGAAAGTACGTACTGCCAAGATAAATTAAATAATTATTTTCTCTTGGTACTGCTCAGTAGCTTTCATTTGAATGGCCACACAGTAGGATCTCGCTAGACTTTACCGTTAGAACCACCATGTTCTGCATAATAAACAGTACGACATGAAGATAATGCCCAGTAGCTTTCATTAAATGGTCACACCACCCACACATTATGGTTTTATCCACAGACTGAAAAGTTAGAAACCACCTCTGGTACTGATATATATCTTATTCACCAAGCGCGAGGGCCGCGCTAGGTCTTGACAGTACTTATGGATCGAGCGCAGCGAGGTCCGTACAGAACTATCAAAAGACCAAGGGTCGATATTCTCCTAGTACGGAGTAGTCACACACTATCGTTTTATCCACAGACTGAAAATTTAGAACCACCTTGTACAGCATAATAAATAGTACCTTATAAAAGTACTGCTCAGTGTAATATTTTATTAGACGTTTCAGTGTGTAGATCGCGGTATATTTTTACGAGTTTTGGCAGTGTTTTGGCGAGCCCATAGTCAATATCGTGAGATATTTGTACAGTACTCGTTTCGCGCGTTATTTGTACTCTTCTGAGTGAAGTTGGTTAATAATGCTCAATAGCTTTCATTTGAATGGTCACACAAAAGGGTTTCATCTACAGGCTCAAAACTAAGTTAGAACCACTTCCTGCAGCAGTACTAAGCAGTATCATATGAAAGTACTGCTCTAGCCAGTCTAGCCTCTCATGAATAAGCTCCTTTAGTAAAAATCTACTAGTATACTAATGCAAATGAGACAATCTGATTGGCTTAGCTACTCGTACACTATCAGCCGACTGATTAGTGTGCAGTGGCTTGAGGTCGTCTACAAAATTGCGGTTTCTTCTCGGTTTCTCCGAAGTTTTGGAAGAGGATTTAGAGTTATTACAAGACAATTGTTATAATTTTTACTAAAACAATTAGATTATTCGCTCTCAATTCAGTTCTATGATGTGATAGTTGATTCGGCCTACGGCCTCATCAAGTATCATATCATAGAAATTGAGAGCGAATAATCTAATTGTTAAATAGGGCAAAAAGAAAAGGGCGAGCAAAGCGAACCGGGGGAAACAAAAATCCTTTCACAGGCTATAAATTTGTGATGTTATGCGGACTACTGAGCATAAATAATTAACCTGTATAGGCTGCAGTTGAGGCTGCTCATGTCTAACACTAAGGCTTATTTGTTAGCAAAGAAACTGTTATGTTGCGTGCCGGCAAATGAGTGGTTTTGCTTCATTTCGTGTCACTGTACATGTGGCACCGCACGACAGCTTTAATTGACGTCCTTAATTTATTCCTGGTTTAAGGCGAGCATAAGAGAAGCTTATATATAACGAACACATTGTTTAGTGTTGATAAAATATAAACAAATCCCCAGCCGTAATAATGATATTATTTACACTGTATATAGTTCTTGCCGAAAATTCAATTTAAACTGTCTTCAGTGGTAGTTGAGCTTCTGAAACGGGCATATATAATTCATGATTTCCGAAAAAGCACTTCGTTATAATGAGCCAAGGGTGGGTCCGTATATCGCGGTAAAAAATATCCATTTTCACTTACATTTAGAATGTATTTTAAAACACACTAAACCAGTTGCACTGTCTCATTAGAGAGAAGTAAAGGAAATTATGAAATGAAATACCGAGGTCTGCCGAGTTTTACTTGTCTTGTCAAGTGTATATATCACTCCGTTGTCTGCGGTTGTCACCTGCTACATATCCGAAACTGAGTTTTGAGACGTTCAGTTAGGCAGCTCGAAAAATAGTTTCAGAAACTTGAAAACTTGTCCCGTCTGGGCCTAAGTCTCGACTGAATATTGATTTGACTTTGGCAGGCCGACTTCGTACATGCATCGATACAGCAAACTCACGCAAATATAGCGACTAACTTAGGAGTCATGACGCACCTTTAGGGCTTAACAGCCGGTTATCCCGAGTTAAATTATAAACAAAATTATTATATAATATTGCGAGAAAGTATAAATAAGTACAGACATAACATTACCTTCATCTTGTGACAAATTAAATCCACTGAAAGTTCAGGTTTTGCGGACTTAAGTGTGGTGTCTTGGGACTAACCGAAATTGAATGGAATCGGTCGCGAATGGCCAGTTTTTTTGTTATCATTTGCGGGCAGTGGCTGGTTAATTGGAAAAACCGTAAACGACGTGACGCACACTGGATTAGCTTGTTTTGTTGTTCACGGAGAGGTTTTGTATACAAGCACTACCTGATTTATTTTTAATGACCTTGCGAAAGACGGGTTGATTGAATTAACTGCCTCGAGGCTAGGGACGGAAGTTTTAAATTGAAAATAAAACAATATCAAAAGAAGACAGATAAAAAAAATATATATTCGCATTTGTTCGGTTTTTCTGCTTGCCGTAAGAGTTGATTGAAATTCAATTGTCGCTGGGGTTTTTTTGGTAGCTTCTTTTTAAAGAAAGAAAAAACGAGTCGAATCGAAATATGAAACAGCTTGGCCAATTTTTTATAAATTCAGAGGACTAGTACGGAGCAGGGCGTATACAGTAGGGAAGCCCTGGGAACGAGTAACTGCAGTTTATGTTACATGACGTACTAACCGCGGAATGTTTTCCTGAGAGCAGACATTTTCAGTTCATGATAAAGCACTGAAAAACATTGATTTCTTCGCGCTTGGCTTCTTTGTGGATTCTTGTGTGTTGTGTTGTGGGGTTTATACTGAGAAGTATTCAAGCTATGGCAGAAGAAGCTATGTTCGAAACTGACGCGAACAAGTATGGAAACGACGTGAGTAGATCCACGTGCCAGCTCCCACATGGCGCATTCGTATTTCTCGGTTTTTATTTCACGAGCATTGCACGTACCAAATTTCCTTTGCTGTTTCGTTAAGACTGTTCGCCTTGAAATAAATTTTGTCGCATGATTGCATATGGAGATCATGTTTATAAGGGCTTAAGAATAATTCTTAATTATTATATTATTATTTTTATGAATCTTTCCAAATAAAGGAATACTAACTTGTACATACAACTACTGTAGCTAGAAATGGTCCCATCTTATTTGATTAACTATGACTGAGGTTATTTAATATATACTGATATGATTGGGATTATTGTAATTCAATTATATCAGTTTTATTGTATTTTAGGTATATCCATACAGCAGATTCAGGTTGAGCGTTTAACAGTCTAAGTTGTCGCGTTCGTTGTCTCGGTTGATTGATTGCGTTGCGAGGCAAAATGACAGCCGTTGCTAGGTGGGAATGGTGACGTTCTTTCTGGGAAAAGACGCGAGTCGCTAGATGATTAACCTGCGATCAGGCCAATTTTTCGCGCTCCTTACATTCTCCTTATGGATGTCACGCTAAAAATGGGCGTAATTTTCAGTGCGACCACGAAAAGACGAAGAGTAAATGAGAGCGTGGAAAAACTCGCCTGATCGCAGGTTACTAGACGAGCGACAACATGCTTTTTCCCAGACAGAACTTTGTCATTCCCGCCTAGCAATGGCTGTCATTTTGCCTCGCAACGTAATCAATCAACCGTGACAACGAACGCGACAACTAAGACCGTTAAACGCTCAACCTGAATCCGCTGTACACTCATATGGGAATACTGAAATAAATAAATAAATAATTGTTATTTTAAATTCACAAATTTTAAAACACTGGCTGGATCACAAACTAGTGAGTGAACAAGGCAAAATATTGATGTCAAATCATTGGTTTGATGTTATAGAGTACTAATTTAATTTTTGTGACGTCACAAAAATTAAATTAGTGCAATTATGACATTTGATCAGCAATTCGGAGGAAGCATGCCAAAAAACGTCCACTTGCTCACCATTGCGAGTAATTTGCAATTTGCGGCTGAGATATGGGCACTTCAGGTTTTAATTTCTCCATACAAACTCTTCTAATTTTACGCCAGTTCCTTCAATTTAGAACCGGCGCAAAATTATAGAGGTTAGTATGGGACAATACCAAACTTTGAATCTCTATATCTTCTGTTCTATTTGTGCTAACAATTTGAAATTTTGTGGCTGATCGTACAGCAGCAATCTTTATCCAATGATGGGATTTTGAGGCTTGAAATGGTTTGAACCCAGGAATATCTATGGGTATTTCCGATGAAATCGAAGTCGCGACGATTGCCACTATAAAACGACGATCTCGGAGATTGAAGCGGCGATTTACAAATTATCGTGGTCAAATAGAAAATATCAAATGCGTGAAATGTTAAAGAAAATTACAGACACAAAAGCGACGATTTTGTTAAAAAAATCATTTGTTAAAAATGTGCGACGAAATCGAAGTCTGCAGGTACCCATAGAGAGGCTATTCATTAGTTTAAAATGTGTTTGATTTTCTGGGTAACAGTAGTCTTGTCAGTTGCATTTGAAAATACAGGAAATTTGTACATGTAGTCAGGTTATTATCATTTAAACTGAGAACTTAAATATAAGTCTTTCTTTTGCAGGCTCAAATGGAAATGGTTTGGGCTCTCAAGGCACATCATCAGGCTGAAACCTACTTCAAGGTGAGTTGCTTCAGAGCCCAAGTTCTAAATTGGCCATATACATTATACGGTATATTAACTGGAACTACTGTAGCCTACAATAATAATATTATTGAGGCCAATGCAGGGGAATATACATGTACATGTATGTAATTAAAAATGGCTTCATCCCATTTACACTGGTTTCCATTCATGAGGTGACCAGGAGTACAGTATTCCTGCTGGATGCTTTTAAGGTCATTCCTTAGTATTGCACTGCGCATCCTTTCTGCGCATAATTTTGTGCGTAATTAGCGCGCGCACATTAAAAACATGGCGGCTTTTTCATTGTGGCTATGCTCGCCAGAGAGGTAAATGATCGTTTTCTCCTAAACGAGCGTGGTGACCTATCTTTCCCCCCCGCATATTTAAGTCTAGTAATCATCTTCTTTCTATACAAGGAGTATAGACCAATTCTCAGCGCAGAAAAATTAATAATCCCTGAAAACGTGAAAAAATACGTGTTTTTGGTTGATTTTGTAAGGAATTATGAGGTATTTTTAGTCGATTATATCTCTTTCGCGGGGCTGGTGACCTATTCTTTTTATTCTATATTTTGAAACATTACATCACAATGTTCAAATAGGGAAAGTTTCAGAAACTTCCCAGTGTAACTTCTATTTCGATGGAATAACCTTAAGTTGCACCATCCAATAATTCACTGGTTTTGATTTATACATGTACTCCTAGTATAGGTCAAGACCGTGAGTCACTGTGAGAGTAAAGTTTCCAGAATATTTCACTGTAGCAAATTTGGAAAAGCTGACATTTTAGTCTTAGCCCTTCGTTGGAGCATCGGCATCTGGAGTTTGACACACTACATGTAACTATAATATTACATGACCTCTTTTGTCAAAGCTTGTTTTAAGCAGCACAAATTACATGTAGGTAGTCAAACAAGGAAACACTGTCCTACAATGTACATTATTGACTTCATGATGTCTAGAGTTCACATCTGGGGTTAATTCCTCGCGTAGCGGGGTTTATAATCTTGTCCCCCAAGGGCTCACTGGTGGGATCAAATTCTCGTCTCGCGTATACAGTCATATTTGTGATAAAGGAACGTGGCAGAAATGGCGTCACTCGATGCGCTCCTGGCCCAATGGTGTAAGGCGCTAACTTCTGATCTTCTGGATCGAGGGCTAGAGTTCAAATCCTAAAGGGTCCTTTTTTTATATGTTTGATTCCGGGCCGTTCTTTTTATTTTCCTTTTCTTATTTTGCTTAATAACATTGACTTCGGCATAATCTGTGTAATATGTAGAAACAGGAACGGCTACTCAAGAATTTAATACTCCCAAGTTTGTTTATCGATCGACTTTGCTGGACATTTAATAATAATAGTGCGGGGTATCTGGGACCAAAAAACCCGGCTTAATTAAATCCGGTATCAACAACAGGAACGACGACTCAAGAATTTCTCAAAGTACGATCAACATATGGCTTTAGTTTTCAGAAGACTTGCGTCTAAAAATAATTCGAATTGCGAATTTGCCTGGCGGGTGAATGCAAAAATGAGTAAGAGAAGATTTTAGCTACAAAAGCGAGGTGGTTTCAGATCATTCCACGGAAAAGCGGGGAAAACAGTACATCGATTTCCGAAACTAAGAGTGCTACAATTTATTACACACACATTGTGTTAACATTTGCACTGCAATTTGACACTCTGAGAACACCTTCAATTCGATTCGATATGCTTTGCAGACTTCACAGTAAAAAATATATTCGCCGCTTATTCACGGTGTTGAAAAAAGGAAATATATTTTCAAATGTTTCCTTAACAAGTAAAGGAAAGGTTCTTTACATGAATTAAGTTATAATTGATGCAAATCTGTAGTCGGAAATTCAGGTCCTCAGTCCAGGGGCCTCAGTCAGCCCCTCAGTCCCGAAGATCAGATTTAAAAGTTAGCGCCTTAGACCATTAGGCCACCAGCGCACCGTGTGACGTCATTTCCGCCATGTTCCTTTATCATAAATATGATCATATACGCCAGACGAGATTTCGCTCCAGCTGAGCTTTTGGGGGACAGAATTATAAACCCCGCTACGCAAGGAATAACATAATGTATGGTGGCTGGTAGTAACTGTTAAATTGAAATGGTGGTGATTTCTTTTTAAAATTCATGTTTACAGCTCATTTCAGCAATGGATGCCTCAAGACTTCATCTAACAAAGTATGTAGTACGTTGTTGTTGTATAGTACATGTATGTAATTTAGCTTGTTCTATGAAATTAGGGTGTCATTAAATTTAGATTACACCTATATCGCAATCCCAGAAGTGCCTTTGGTTTTTTTTCTCTGTAGAATATTCTATTAATAGTAACTGTTTTCTCATTTCAGGTATGATGATGACATCTACAGACAGTTCAAACGTTACTTCAAAATGCTAAAGGTACCATATCTTATTCAATACATTACATGTACTATATGTAATAATAAATTTAGTTCATTACCAATAATAACTACGAACTATCCTCAATGGGAGGGATGCGAATGGGACACGAGGTCCCATGCACCACCAAATTAAACTTCGCTTAAGAAAGTCTTGGTCTAAACCGGGCTTAAACCGGGGAACCGGATTATTTAAACGTCCTTTATTTTAAACCTAGCCTAAGCGGTGTCTAAACACAGGCTAGCAAACAATAGCAACGTAGACCTGGTCATGAGTAGGTTTAGACGTAGTTTAACGCTTTTATTAGTGAAGGTTTGTGTCATGGATGGAAGTTCGAAGCCAGACAGTTACAGGAATAGGCTAACAAGCCGAGTCCGAAGAATCAGACAGTTGAGGGATAGAATCCTCTAGAAGAATACGACGATGACAATTTTCCTTAGACTGCAAAACAGTCTAATTTCCGTCGACGGTTTAGGCTCAGGAAAGAAGCACGTTTTAAGAGTGGATATTTTTATCATATTAAGTTTTCAAGAAAAAAAGTTTACTTCAGCATGTCCATAAAATGTTCCATAAAATGAAAACTTTTCAATAAGTATCTTCAAAATTATTAATAAAAATAATCAAGTAGTTCCCTGTAGAAAGCAGGCAGTTCTTGGCTTACATTATTGACGTTATAATTGCACTTCAGGATGAATGGTAGCCCATCACGTTTGGCGAAATAGAAGTTTTGAATTATTTTCCAAGCGTTATCATTAGAGCGATCAGTATATAGCGTAGGCTCGATTACCAGCCGCTGTTCGGGAAAAATGAGCCCACGCTCATCCCCCGAAGGCACGGCTGGAGTCGTGAGCTTGGCATTGTTAATTTCCACCAATGAGAAACGTGCCTGCACGAATCGAGCAGGCATAAATTATCTTTTACGGATGCAAAGCAGTTGTTTGGGCTGGCGTTCGATCGTCTTCAAGATACATTTAACCTTGAAACTCTCGAAGATATATGCAATAGGAATCGTTAATGTAAATTAATGGGCATGATGTCTTTATAATTCAACCGACAGGATGGATTTTTCATCCGCACCAAAGAAATACATCACGGAAAGTTCGCGCTATTAAAGCCTGGATTAAAGTCGGGGAGCTAAGCCACTACAACCGCACAAGGCAACTAATGAGATCCATTTGGACATTCGACATGTACTATACAATACACAAAACAGTCGGTTAACTTGTGTGATGAATTTTATCTGGGATTTGATGTAAATCGTGTGGTGCCAGAACGCAACATCTCTGGCAAAATTGCATCAAAACATTGTTTCTTGTCACGGACTGGTCATGTTACATCTTGTAATATTTTTCATCCCGGTTTTCAGTCATATAGCTTCACAATAAAGGCGAGAAATCAACATCTTTCGCGGAATATTTCAGATCAGATCCTTCTCTTTCGAAAATATAAGAGATAATGGGAAATAAACGAATGTCACGAGCCGGAGTAGCGTTACATAAATTAATTTTGTTGATTTATACGTCACAGACACGTCCGTTCGCTCACGCGTCCAGCCGTTCTTCTCGGGGAGGAACGAAGACCGGACTCGAGAGATCGGCGGAAATCGAGCCTATATATAGCGTAGAAAAACGATTATAGCGTGCAAAACTGACTAAGAAAAAACTCAGAAAGAATTTTTAAAGAGCGGTTTAGAAGAAACAATAGCTAGACCAGTTAGACCACGTTTAGACGTGGTCTCCGTGAAATGCGGCTAATCCGCATTCTAATAACGCAATTTAGACTCAGCCTAGCTGTGGTCTATGAAAGCCTTGTCTAAACCTCGATTTAGCCTTAAAGGGGCACTGTCACGGATTCGCATGCGCGAAAGCTGCTCACTTCCTGTCGACCATAAATTATTTGGCCGCCATTCCGTAATGACGGTTAGTGAAAATATTTGCATGTATTTTGTTTCTAATCACGATTATGTAAAACAGATAAAGTCATAATATTACTGTAACAGCGTGCGCTGTTCGCATACGTATTTCCGAAACATGATTTGCATACAAAATATATTTGCAACGGCCGTAACGCAACGCACTTTTGACAGCCAAGCTTAGATTTATCCATTTGTACAGAAGTTTTCAACGGATAACCGTTGCCGTTGGAACGGCCGCTCAATATTTTTTCTCAATGGATTACCTGGCTTAGCTTCGAACGGGTGAAGATTTTTTTCTGAACGGGTAGCAGCAGCCGTTGGAACGGCTGAAGATTTTTTTCGAACGGGTAGCGGCAGCAGTTCGAACATTTTTTTCGAACGGGTAGTAGCAGCCGTTCGGCTTGCTAACCGTTCGGGTAGTGAACGGCTTTTAGCCTTTCGAACGGAAAGCCGTGTTGTACGTTTTCGCGTGAGAGGTCACAGCTGAGGTCACATCTGTTTCGATCACTCGTCTCCTCAACAACAAATGTGTCGCGAAGACAGTATCTTATCACTGTATCCTTCGTAACCTGCAACGAATTTCGCTTCGAGCCATGTTTTGAAACTGTTATCTTCAAGATAAATGCGTTTATGGGGTTTTGTCCACGCTCTCTTGGCTCTTGTCGGGGTATTGAATATTCTTTTTCGCCCAGAATTACTACGCTTTCCACCGTGCCGCCGCCGCCACTAGTCGACGCCATTTTGGATTTGGCAACTCAAACTTGAAAAAGTTAGCCTAACCTTTTCAAGTTCGACTCGCGAGACTGGCGCATGCGGCCTTGTGACAGTGCCCCTTTAAACCAGGTCTAACTTAGACTTCGTTTAAATAATCGGCCCATACTGTTCATTGTGCTGCATCTGTGATGGCCGATAAAATAATTATGCCATCCGGTCACTCAGTAGATTTTGTCTTTGCACATGTATACAACTCATTGTAAAGGATTGTGTGCAAAATGAATAATCAAGTCATTTCACAGTATATAATGTACAATGTACCACAAGGATCAAGCAGGGGCAGAACTAATCATTTATAGTTACTGTATCATTATCAATACTACATTGTATTTTTTCAACCCTGAAGATGATTTGACCTATTGCCATCCAAACTACTTTTAGGTGGATTTGTTAAAAGTAGAAGACCTCAAATCTGAAGAAGCCAAAGTGGTAGGTCTGTTAGGTGTATGATGATATAATTTTTTCAGTAGCTTCATATGACTGATTATTATGTGCTTACTTAATGGTTCATAAAACCTTTTCAACATGGTGTAACCAATCAGAGAAAATGTGTTGTCTTTTAAGCCAATCATTTGCAAAGCCAAAACCATTCATGCCATTGAAACAATAAATTAAATAATTATACACCTGTAGTAAGTTGAAGCTCTCTGAGTGGACGCTCTTGTAAGCAGACAGGTCTACTTTAAATGGCCGCCTTGACAAACCCCCATTTGAACTCTCATACAAACTCTGTGTTTACACATTCCTGTAAGCAGCCATTCACATAAGTGGTGGAGAACACCTTTGAGGGAGCAATTTGGATTTTTCTGTTGTTTCTAAGCTCCCGTTCAGCAGACATCCCAAAGGAATAATCCTATTAGCCTCAATCTTAAGGCCTTACTGTTAAGTTTATCAGAATGTCATAAATGACTGTACATGTATGTACTTGCATTTCTTGTCTATTCAGAAATGGAGGCCATTTTGTAATATGTATGAAGGAAAGGTAGAAGACTATAATTTTGGAACTCTTTTGAGGTAAGATGTTCAGAGTTTTTTTGCCAATTGCAATATTATTCATAATCTACATTTAGATCAGAATTTGGAAAAGTCAAGAGAAAATGGTTTTTTTTTCTTCAAGGTTTTCCAAGGTTAGGGGATTAAATTTATTTTCAGATGGCGTAATTCTGGCTTTGTTAACATTTTTTGTTCATGGCAACATTTTGACTTTTGTGACGATTTTGAGCAATAAATATTATGTTACATACATTAAATGTAATGTACAAATTTTGGACATTACAATGTTCATTACATGTATACATATAAAATTATAATTATTATTTTTCTTTTCAGAATTGACTGCAATAAGGATTATAATGAGGAAAACACCATCTTAGGTGAGACAAGATACAAACAAAGGGCTAAGTAATGAACCTGGAATTACAGAGAGGACGCACCTTTGTAGGTCTAGGGGTCACATAAGACACTTCTGACGGTGTAACCCCAACCTCGTCCCCAGGGCCATCTCTCCTTTTTTTTCAAGATGGCGTCAGACGCCATCTTGAAAAAAAAGGAGAGAAGGCCCTGGGGACGAGGTTGGTGTAACCCCACCTTACGACCACCTCGTTAATACAACCACTTTCTTGTCCTGAACTAAAGTTCTGTCATTCATTTATGGTTATCGGATTAATGGGGTTCCATATACATACAGAGAAAAGTATGCTTTGAATGTCAGTATAAGTCATGATCAGTTGAATGATAAATCCACATTGCAACCTCGTCCCCAGGGCCATCTCCGCTTTCAAGATGGTGGGTGGGCGCGAAGAAGACCCTGGCGAACAACAGGTCACCTGTCTCCAAAAATATTGGAGATGTTGATTGTTTCAAAATGGTGGCGGGCTCGCGATTGGCTAATTTTGTGGTCACCTGACCTGCTGTTCACCAGGGTCTTCTTCGCGCCCACCCGCCATCTTGAAAGCGGAGATGGCCCTGGGGACGAGGTTCTCCACATTGCCTGCATGATAGAGATGTTTGCAGTTATATATGTAGTTGTTGAGACAGTCTGAAAAAAAAAACAGGCTCCTGAATTTTTTATGTACACTGCATTTGTTTTTATCTACTATCTTTTTCCTGATCCCCCACTGAATACAGTAGCTGATTACAGTAGCTTTTCAAGACCACTAAATTCCCATTACTGATCACTATAATAATAATAGTTATTCCCTAAGTTGAGTATTTAAATTTGAAGATCGAGCCATGTCTGCCAAGATATTTTCAGTCAATCTCACAAGAAAAAATAATCTGTCTGGCTTTGGAGTGACGAGAGAGGTCCCCTTTGCAGGCATGATTTTGGACTAAATATTTCAAGATGTGCTATCAGTGTCCTAGCCTCTTTAACCTTTTTTCACCTGTTTGCTTGCAGTTACAAGGATCCAGTTCTACGCGGTCGAGATCGCACGCAACCGGCGGGGACTAAACAAGCATTTCTTGGAGAAGTCCACTAGTACCGAGGACTCCCATGAAAGATAGCATTACTAAGCAGCTATTGAAGATAGCACAGTGTGCATTTGAACACGAAAAACAACATAAAACATATCACGACTTATATTAGCATCAGGAGAGACTAAAAGAAACTCCTGGATATTGTTTTTATTTGCCAATATGCCCAAGCCAATCAGTGCGTGGGCATTAATAATGTAACATTAACCTTCATAAAAAGGTTACTATAAATTACTGAAGGAATTAAGGTGGATTAACCACCGTTTTAGACTTGAATGCAGCTGATGTTTGGAGCGGTAGCTCTGCACCAAAACAAATTGCATTGTGGGTTGAGGGTCGGTAAAGAACGTATGCCATTGGAGGGAACATAGTTCAATAGATTCTGTGTGATATTTTATTAAATGGGAAATGGAACATTATATTTCTTCTGTTACAGTATGTGGCTTTGGGGACATTCGGGATAAGTCAAAACTGCTCTTGTTAACTTACCCCATTGTCATGTTGACTTCATGGGAGAATTTATTTTCCCTTTCATCCATACAGGACCCATACAGTGTGCTATACAATGTACGTGTGCTGTCTGTGTGTAGTCAGGGCTCTGAGATAAATCACGTTAAACCATGATTATTTCCTAACTTCTCCTTAACCTTTCATAACAAATTCAATCAAGCAGGTGTTGAGAATGACGAACCTGATCATCTCAGAAAAAGCCTCCTGATTCAAAAGTAAATTCTCCCTTGGAGAATGGTTATGTATGATTAGCATTAAGGGGGAGTTATTGGTGAATGTTTTATGAAATGTGATGAGAGTTATGTGCTTACATGGAACTCTGGTTTTCATACATAGCATGAAGCAACTACATGTAGGAGTATCGTTACACCTATTTATACCCTGGGTGGAGAGAGGCACTGAGAGTAAAGTGTCTTTCCTAAGAACACACACAACACATGCATTGACTCAGACTGCTCGAACCCAGACTGCTCGATCCGGATTCCAACGCGCTAACCATTAGGCCACCGCCAGAGTTATAAAGGGAGGAATGAAATAGTAGGAAGAAAATGAATAAAAACACAGTAAATACACACAATATTAGTAAACAACAATGGTTTACACAACATTAAGTAATACCCTTTAAAATTTATTTAAAAAAATTATTCAATCTTCAGTTTTACCTCCAGTATTATTTATTTCAAATCCACGAATCCCCCATTCCCTTCTCCTTTTTCATAAACATCTTAATAATCATCATAAGATTCTTAAACTATTTTCCATAAAAACAAAAACAAAGAAGTATTGGTAGAATTCTTGGTTTGCAACTGACGTCATCGCCGCCATGTTGGATGACCAACATGGCCGCCAGGGTCTTTGTCATTTAAATCTCTCGGGAATGGTTGCAAACCAGCAATAGCGCTAAAAATGGGAAACATAGCTAATGGGGAGGTATAAACACATTCTACCAAAACTGGGCCTCCAAAAGGACTCCTGGATTTCTGCACGGAGCTTGAAATAAGAGTAGAAAACAATATTCTCAAGCTCCGTGTTTCCTTTCTTGGTAAACTAATGATAACGATAAACTAATTGGGGGTGGTACAATATAGGAACAGGTGACTTGACTGAGCCCGCTGTTAGTGAAGTTGTTGCTAAGTAACATTGGCTAAGTCCTGTCGGCTAAGTCCTGTCGGCGGCAAGCTCACGTGACACATTCGGCCGAGTATTCGTACCTGTGATTGTAAAATAATGACTCTGGGTACTTCGTGTAGGAGTAATTATTAAGTCGAAAGTTGTTTTGCTTCGAAAAAAAAATCAATTTTCGGTCAAAAGAGATGTGTTAGTTACTTTCCCAGTCGTACCTCCTCTTTCTTTGCTTTCTTTTACTCGTTTTTCTAAAGGAAAAGGACGCCTGCCCCGGGCTTACTCCTAGAAATATGTTATGGGGGTGTCCAACCCACTTCTTTAAACCCTTAACCGTTTTCAGACCAAAATATGCGGTTTTCCCTACCCAATTTCAGACCTGACCCATAAAATGTCCCCCTTTTCAAGCCAAAATGGCAAAAATCTATACCCATTTCCGACAAGCAGGTAATACACCAATTTAAGACCAAAAAATTCAAAATCTACCAATTTTCAGACAAAAACGGCACAAAAACCATACCCTTTGGAGCGACACATACCGATATAGCTTATACAGTGGAGTACTCTCCCCCCAAAGGAAGGGTACATTCGTCCACCCTTCTCAAGGTTGATTTCCGCCGGACCTTTTAAAAATTAGGCACATCGAAACCATAATGCTGTTATAATAGTTTTAGGATAAAAGGAAACTACATCGTAAACTTGCGAACGTAAGGTTGCCCCAATCCCCCAAGCAAAAATGATGGACAACAAATTAATAAATAAAAATAATAAATAAATAACCCTTCCACCTATTGACAAAATTTGCTACTACAGTCGAACCCCTATTAAGCGGCCAACCCCGATTAAGCGGCCAGCTATCAAAGTCCCAATATCAGTTTAATACTGTAAATAAAACCCTGATTAAGCGGCCAACCCCTATTAAGCGGCCACTTGCCATTTCCTCGAGGGTGGCCGCTTAATCGGGGTTCGACTGTTTTTAGTGCTTGTTTTGTACTTTCTTTTGACGACTGAAACGTCGACCGAGCAGCACAAAATCTTTGTCTTTTATTTATTCTTGCAACCATCTTACATTGACCTTGACCAATATAACGCTTAGTTTTAAAGTATGTAAGTAGTGCATAGTTGTATTTACACGTGTTCCACCTTCAACTCGGATATCTGCGACCAGGAACTGTACACTCACTCACTGATGTTTCGACTTAAGACAGGTATAGGGTAAAGGTTTGTCATTATACTATTTATAGCCTCGAATGTCGATATGGTCGTTTGCGCGTTTAAATCACGGTGGTCATAATATCGACATCACATAGTTACACATGTATCAACAAATCTTCGTTATCGCCAGTTACGATATTTTATATAACTAAACCATGGAGTTCATATCATGTCATTGTGGTATTTTGTATAAGTCGTACTGAGAACTGATTAAGTTGATAGTGATCAGTCGAGCTTCCAAGCGCTGTTTCGATTTTCACCAAGCAACAAGGTCAACAAGGAAACCGAATGTTCAATCGCGAACATTTAAGTTCCCGTATATTTGATTACGGCCTTGTATGGAACTTTTGCGTCTTAACTTTACGAGCATGCACTGTAACTTCAGTCATTATTATGCCCTGGCAATTAATCCGTCTCTTTCTTTCACAATCTTGAAAATCTTGACCGTTTTGTTGTTCCACTATATATATTCCTTTGTACATTTTATTCATTTATTTTGCTTCAATTAATATTTGCTTTTATTTGAAAACGATATTGGACGTTTGAAAAATAGACTTCATCTGAATAAATGCATGACGTAATCCTTTTTATTTAGAAACAGCTTTATAAAGAAATTCCGGATCAAAACTTTTCTCTCTCTCTCTCTGTTCATCTCTGTTGTCCTAGGATCTCCTAGAATATAATTGCAAAATGTTCCACTGAATGTTGAAATTGAACGATATTTTCTGATGATGCTGAGCTAGTTTCAAAACTCAGCCGTATTGTTTTTCAGTTGGTCGGTTTCGAATCTGTTCAGTCTTGATGAAGAGGAAGTATTAAAATGGCATTGAGTGACGTCACCGAAAGTTAACTTAAGCAGTATCAGTAAAATGTTCCAACACAAGTACTTTATTAATATATTCATGTAGCAGACAACTTTGGTAGCAACCTTGTATCATAATTATTGGTTATTGCATTGCTGCTTTCCTTTTTAAAATGTATAGTAGAAAGCGTATCAGAATTAAATTATTCAGTAAGGCAATCTCACAGAAACGGTAGCAAGGGTAGTTTCCCAGGTGCAGTTCTTTCAAAAGAGCTCTCGGAAGAAATTAACATTCGAAACTGAAAATTATTTAAATTTTTTGAGACGCGGCCAAGAGGACTGTAGTGACGTCAAGCTTGGTTGCGTTCCCAACCAAAGAAATGTTGGGATCGGGAGTCGTTCGATGTTATAAGATAGATTGATAAAACTTGAGCTTGAAACGAGCGAAGAAAAACGCTGCAAGCGGGTGAGTTGGACTACAGAATTAGCTTTGCTTTCATAAAATATACTATTAATGTAAGTTCTCTAGATTTCCTTTCCGTGTTGTACAAACTTTCGATTTCCGAGTGTCTAGAGGATTTGAATGTTCTGAATGATACTGAATGATTCTGAGACTCATCTACAACTAAACTGAAACAGTGGCCGAGAGAAAGTCTCTTCAAATGACGACTCAGGATGACCACTGTTACGTGATTAAGCTATTATTAAATGTTCCATTAGTTCCAGACAGTATTTTTTTAGAACTATATTAAAATTGAAGTAAATTTTGCCGATAGCGGAAGTGAAATGATAGTTGTGCCTGCGGAGAGGTTCATTGGTAGATGCCGCTTATAAATCCTTTTTTAACGTTTTTAATGACTTTACTAGTTGTTACTGAATCTCAATTATGAAATTATATTGAAATAAACAAGTGAAAACCTCGATCCAAAATGCAAATATATATTGAAGCAATGGATTAACATTTTAATGAAGTATAGTCTTCTCGAGTCGATGATTTTAGACGACGTCATTCTTTACTGGAGTTTGTGGACGTGAAATCATCCTTAGAACTGATACAGTGTACTCTCTCTAAGGCGGACACCCTCGGGACCAGCTCTAGCTGTCCGCCTTAAAGAGGTGTCCGCCTTATAGAGAGTTTCGTTACAGAAAAATAAGAGAAACTTGATTCGGTCGGGACCAGCAAACCATGTCCGCCTTAGAGAGGTGTCCGTTTTACAGTGGTGTCCGCTTTGACTGAGAGAGTTGATTGTATTTCCAACAGAAGTCCTTATATGTTTTATTTTTCATGAGTACTGTCAGGTTAATCTTCTAGAACGTATTGTTGTAAATGAAAGCTTTGGTCATGAAACGTAGAGTTGAGTAGAGGCATGGGTAAATCTGAGACTAAACTTGGATAATTTCGATTTGACATCTGCATATATACTGTATGTTTAAATGTTGGAATTGGTAAACGCGCAGTTAAACGCCCTTGGTATAACGAAAGTTCACACTCCGAAATAAGGAAAGAAAAGAAGGAAACGACGAAAATAGGGAAACGAGGGTAGTGTTGTGTTACACAACGACTTCTGCATTCTTTGTGGTTCCTAACCACTGGCATGATATTATCAAGCAAAGAACTGAAAACTGACCGGCTTCCAACTCATATTGTTGAGTTGGAAGCTGGTCAGTTTTCAGTTTCAATTTCCGGGTGATGCTGAACTAAGTCTGAACTGAATGGTGCTGTTTCACCTGTGCCTTAAATTCTCTTGCTTATTATAGTCCAGGGCCCGGTTAACTCTACAAAACATTATAGCAGTGTAAAACACTTTTATTTAACTGAGAGAAATGAAACATCGATTGACTTTTAATTCAGGATTAGCGTTAATCGACTTTCGAACAACCGGGCCCAGAGGTTTTGAGCTGGGATTCTCTCTTCTTGAATTGTGCACTACTGGAAGTGACTAACCTGGCGCGCCCATGTTATTGGGCCTAATCAATAGCTATCAATGATAATAATCTATGAATCATAACCATCATAATCATAACTCGAACCAGATCTAGAAGTGTTAATCGATGGCAATATCGATGGGCTACAATTTGTTTCGTTCTTCCATCCAACTGATTTATTACTCATCGTTTCACTGACTGGCAGTCATGGATTATCAAAAATATACCAACGACGTCGATGATATATGTATAGAATTGAGTTTCAAACAATTTGTTCGTGACATGAAGCACACATCTTCGGTTTCAACCGCAGTGGACAGTGAGTTATTATTTAATAATAATTTATCAGTAATCCGTGCTTTATGATACGAAAGTTTACTTTGCTTTGCTTTGAAGGTTTTCGTATGCCGTATTTCTTCTGTTAAGCCCCTCCTCCCCCTCCCCGAGGGGAGGGTCTCATAAGGGGGAGAGGAGGGGCTTATTGAAGGGGGACTTAACAGAGGGAGGGGGCTAAATAGAGGAAAAGCATAAGCGAAAAATGTTTCTCTTTGATCCAAAACTCATTTCAACTGTCTATTCACATTTAAAAGGATTTTAAGAAGGCTAAAAATACATCAGAAAGGCTGTTATAAAAAACCGGACGTTTTGGATTTAAATGTCATCATCAGGGCTTTTTTACTTATTGCTTTTCTTTTTTCTTTCATGACTATACAAACAGTGGGAGCTAGCATGTCTAACCAATCAAACAGGCAACCCTTGTATAACCGCGTCCCTTCTTGGCCGGATGCAGATGCAGAAGGAATAGTCACTGAGCTAATGGCGAGTGTTGCAGCAGGTATATATGTTACGTATAAGATCCTTTCTCTTCACTGGCTCATAATTATGATAATATTGATTCTTCCTCGTCGATCGTCATCGTTCACGGATCGTAGGGATTTTCCATATGTTTCTTTTCACTTCTGAGAATTCTTTTGGCACACACGTCAACTCTCGTTACGGCTAACTCCCTCGGGACGTAGTTTGGAGTCCGTAATAGCGAGAGTCCGCAATAGCGGGAGCGTTTTCAGTCAAACCTCTATAGCTTTCGCCGGGGGGAGGGCTGGATTTTGTCCGTAATAGCGAGTGTCCTTAATAACGGGTTGTCCGCAAGGCGAGATGACTGTATATATATATCCTCTCGCTGAAAATTGTCTTTCTTCTTAACAATGCATTGATATTGTAAGGGGAAATTAACAGTTGTAACTCAGTCTTCGGAATTTTAGAAAAGGGTTAACTTCCTAAATAATGCTTTCTCTTAAAGTCACCTCGAGCTCCGTTTTTGTTTTGTTTCCCAGTATTTATCGTGGCAAGAGTACTATATGTACGCAATGTGCGTCTATTCTAAGCACCGCGCTTTAAGGCCGTGGAAAACGAAACGTTTTGTGAATTTCAATGTTGCCAAAAAATGTTTCCCTTTTCCGCACGCAACATTTGTTGCGAACATCCGAGACGCAATTTCAGAAACATTTTGTTTCCGCAGCAAATGTTTCTGAAATGTTTCTGGTTTGCGCAGCAAGGAAGCAAAACATTTGTTTTGCTTCCTGCTCGTTTGCTTGCCCAAGAAACATTATGAGCAACAATGTTTCCACAACAATGGTTCCTCGTTTGCCACGACGGTTTTCAGTTGACTGTGGGAAGTAATTATATGTTTCAGTATTTTTTTCTCTCATCAAATCACGAGCAAAATTTGTCTTAAGAGCGTTTTCCGGCGCGCTTGGCACCGAATAGAGTTTTGCACCTCGGGTTCTGATTGGTTCATATCATGTTTTTTTTTTTCAGTTTTAGATTAATTAAAACCCGCAGTACTAGATCAGAGCACAGTTTCTTTACTGTCATACCACAAATAGTGTGTTCAGCCAATTACAACTCGGCAATAACATGTGACGTGATGTGAATGTTTTTCAAATCGTTTTGATTGGCGTGAGAACGTGCTGCACAGGTTCGTCGAAGCAGTCGGTCAGTATAGAGCTGCAATAAACACAAAACAAAAATAAACATTACACACAGTTAGTTTCGAACTCCACACTGAGTCAACGGAAAACAGCTCGAAACACCGTACAGTCCAAAGGTATGTGTTCCTCTGTCGATCAGGTAAACAATTTACCTTGGAGGCACATACTACGGTATATTCATTCGTTTTCATAAACGCTGTTTTTGACAAGGGAAATCTAAGTTTATGTACATATACCTTGGACAAGTGTATCGGAGTTCAAGTATGTAGTGCGTTACATCAGCCGAAGGACTCGAAGCCACAGGCGCTATCCGGTGCTGTTAAAATGTAATGAAACTTCTGAATTATGGTTGAAAACGCTCGAAAAACAAAATGAAATGAAATATTTGGAAGCCAAGAGTATGAAGGATTGAAGGATTGAAGGATTGCACAGGCGCCTAAATTTGATATCTGTCGGCTCGGCAATAATAATATTCTCTGTTACTTTGATTAAGGCAATTTTGTTCGTTGTTTAGCTGAAGATTTAGTCAGTAAATGAATGTTTGATAGTACTATATCCTGATTAATAAAATATACACAAGAATCACCAAAATAGCGTGACTTACTGGCCTTCGTTTAAAAACATCAGTCGAGTCCTGCATACAAAATTTTCATAGAAAATTAAACGAACTTTACTCACATGTTCATTTTCATGTAAATCAAACTCATTTTGATACGCAAGGTAAATTTTGTATCAGACCTGATTTTGGAACAGAGGCGCCACAAATAAGTCAACTCAGAAATAGCTCATTGGTACGGTCCGTACGGAAATACACTAATTATGAATTGTGTTGTAAAAGGTTGGTCTATGGCAGGGATGACTAACTATTTACTATTGTTTTATTTATGACAGTCCCTAGCTCGGATCAGACTAACGTGGATACTATAATGGATCCTTCGGCTCTTGATCACACGTCCAACTTCCTGTTCGACCTTCCATCCGGTGCACATGATTTTGGACAATACAGTTGCAACCTTCTCGGTTGTCCTACCCCTCCAGATAGCGTAAGTAGTGCAAACACGCCATCTCCCATTGGATTTCAGAATGCTCCAACTCCGAGTGTTCCCAAAGAGGATAACTTCAACTACACGCGGCCTATCGTGACTTCAAGTCCAGGGCCGTCGAGTGCGGCCATGCAGACCCCTCGCCGATATCCGCCTTCTGACACGGTTAATAACGAGAGTTACCGGTTTAGCTCTAGTGTACCTGTTGGGAGAGCTGAAGTTGCAAGACCGCGCGAAACAAGAAGGCCTCAGTTGACCTCTGCGCACTGCAGTATTAGTGGAGCGAGTATCAAGATCCTTAATCCGAAACAAGAGTACGACAAGGTGCAGAAAAAACACGGACCCAGAGGGAGATATTCAGAGCAAAGAATTTCAAACGGACAGGTACGGGTTTAGTACATGTTCGTTCGGCAGCAACTTCGTCCCTAAGGTTCCTCTTTCTCCCCCCTCCCAGGCAAGGGCAAATAGAAACCCTGTGAGTGAGGGAGTGAGGTTGCGCAGTCGGAGAAACGAGTGCCGTTTTCGTTGCCGTCGTTTTATAGACGATCGAGAAGTGTTTCTTCCTCCCTAACTTAGAACAGAAAAGTATATAAACTGATTCTTTACGACTTGAAGCAAACCGATACTGACAATAGACAGACCCAAACTAACTTTGACCTCAAACAGAAACCGACAAAAAATAGAAGGACCGAACTCGGATAACAGCTAGCCACTCACATAACGACATGGCCAATGTGATCAATGACCAGACCAGAGACTAAACTATTATCATCTGACACACACAAATCATGCTTTCACTTCACTCTAAAGATGTCTGCTTCAGTGACCAACAACAGTTCCTCAGTACCACATGAACGTATTGCTCTATACCTTTCATTTGAATGGTGACACACTTGGGTGTTATCCACAGACTTTAAAGTTAGAACCACGTTGTACAGCATAAAACAGATGAAAGTACTGCTCAATAGCTTTCATTTGAATGACCCTCGTCCATCGGCACAGACTTAAAAATTAGAGCCACCTTGTACAGCATAAGGGCCCGGCCGCACTAGGCGAATTTTTGTTTGCTTTGCAAAAATATCTGTCATCAGTTCCGTTTCACAAGTGCGAACGGCGATTTTTTCCTACCAAAATTTTGTCAAGCCTTACCAAACTTCAAAGGCGCCGTCGTCCTGCCCCAGAGCAGGACAAAATTTTGTCAAGCGTCAAAACTGACAGATTCGTCAATTCACACACATTAATCTCAAGGTTACAGCGATGATTTATATTCGCTTGCCTCGGTCCGTACAACTAGTACCGATCCCAAATGTTACCTGCTAACAGCACCTAGTGATGTTTGAGTAGCACAATTTGCTTCATAAACAGTGAACAATGCACGGTCCGATCGGGTAAGTCGTTTAAAATTTCAGTCCGAGAAGAAGAAATATCTAGTTAATCAGTTTGTGTATCATACCACGAAGGCAGGAGAGTAAAAACTTTAGAAAGTACTGGTTTTAAAAGATTGTCGAGGAGTTGAATGCAAAATTTCACAGCAACAACAGAGGTTTTCGGTTTCTACGTGATTGATATGTTGTGGTTCGCGAATAATTTGTCATGATTTTTGGTTTTCAAGTGCGTACGCGTTGACCAAAATGAAAATTTGGCGGAAACAAAATTTGTCAGGATTTTTGGTAGCGCCAAACAAATTTTGTCAGCCTAGTGATTCAGCATAAGACGAACTGAGTACTCCGGCGGTTCAGTTTACAGGTCACACACTAGCAAAAGACAACTGAAACATCCTTTCTTGGAAGTGTAGAATACATACTAAGAGATAGTATCAAAAGTTAAATAGAACGTCAGTTATACAAAGGCTTACGGGAGATCGATTTCCTTTAGACTTTGTACTCGCAACAATGAACTAAAAATCTTCAAAGAAAGCGAGCAAACGATAAAACCGTCAACAAATCACCAAGATCTTGTTTTTTCTTAGGTTGAGATGCAAATAGAAACTCAGCTTCGCTTAAATCATCTCGAAGTATACGTAATGCGTGAATTCGAGGCTGAAAAGAAGCTAACTCTCAAGGATCCAAAGTACGCAGTGGGACCCACAAGAATTACTCAGCTGGATGTCACGCAAGCTACTGGTTTGTGCAGTTCACTTTCCTGATTTGACCGTAAAGTTGAGATGTTTAACGCCTCAAAGAGTCTTTTTCCTGATTCCCTTTAGTCCACAGAGTATACAGACATCTCACAGCATAGTGCTGATGGGGCAGAGATCCGTGTAGTGTCTCTGATTGGTTGTTACTTGCGCGCGAAAATTCATAACCGGAGCAATAACCAATCAGAGACACAACCACGTCCCCAGAGGCCACGATCCTTTTGGTCAGCACCAAGAATCGAGACCTCTGGCCGGTCGGCAGAGGTCTCGATTCTTGGTGCTGACCAAAAGGATCGTGGCTTCTGGGACGAGAATGAGACACAACACGGATCTCTGTCAGTAGCTATAGAGACACACGTCATCAGTATGGATTTTCTCAGACGTCTCTCTCGGGGGAAAAATTGAGCGTAGGAAGAGAGATATCTGTTTGCTCAGCCCAGATTCCCTTATAATTAATTGCCAGAGAAGAGTTGGAAGGTTAGCTCCTCAAGTTAAACATATTAACTGGATAAGTTAAACATATTAACTGGATATTAACTGGCTGCCTGGCATTTTTAACTTCAAGGTTATTTCGGGTAGCCAGTACCCTAGACTTGCCACAAGTCGACTTCTTTAAGCGACGAAGTCGCGAAAGCGAGCGACGAAGTCCGACTGACTGACAAAATTACCAAAACGCGAAAAACGGACTTTGAGAAAGTCTACCAGTACCCCTATTATTTTTTTCTGTCCAATTATTGTAAATACTTTTAGTAACCTATGATCCTATACCTATTCTATATAAATTTTTGATATCTCTACCCGTTCTGAGATTTACGTTTTGAAGTTTTGACAGCCTCTCATATAAATAGTGAAGATGGGATACGGGAGATCAAGAGCTCGAGCTCAATATATTTTTTGTTTCCGAGGCAAGACACTTTACTCATTCTCATTGACTGAGTGCCTCACTACACGTAGGTGTGTCAACTTGAAGTGTTACCGGAGAAATGTTGGGCAACTAACAAAATGCTCGGAATAATTTATGATGGAGTAGCATGCCATCCGGGGGAACAGCAATATTCCCAGTCGCTTCGTGTCACGGAAACCGGAGTTATGCGCCAGGCAGCATTGGCCGACGAGAGTCCGTGAGGATCCTACCACTCTAGTCCTAAGTGGAATAGACATAAAGCCTTAAAAGTGCCTTCCCGGTTGAGGGCCCTTCCCCAAGATCTAAAATGACCACCGTTAGAGTTATTCCGGTACCTTTTAGGGTGTTAAGCTGAGAAGAAAATATGACAGGAACTGGTATTGTCTTAGAATTGGTACCTTAGGGGTAAAAAAGGAATCTGAACCACACCCACAAAATGAGGTTTTGGTACCTTTTAGGGGTACTTTTCAAAAGTTTCCTACGATCACCTCCGCCGGTCACTTTTATATGGGAGCCCCCCCCCCCCCCCACACACATCCCCCACCCCCCAGGTCTCTTCCCTTCCTTTCTGCTTGTGGAGTCTCAATGCAGATACGTGAGATTAGAATTATTATCAATACAACTTCTTTGCTCTCTTTAGTCAGCAAACCAACATACATTTGTAAATTTGACCTTGATTCTGTGTACAAGACATTGGATGACAAGGAAGTTTACCGACTAGAGAAGACTAAAGGCCTTGAGTATAACCGATTCCAGATCAAGGTTTACCTTCAATTTGTCAATGGAACTTCTGCAGTTCTTTATCCATACGAGTTTGTCCACAAGAGCGCCAAGACTAGTTCTCAAAATGTAGGTGGACGATATTTTACTCTTGATAGAATGGTTTTTAATTGAGTGTAGTAAAACCAAAATCAAAGTAATTTACAATGACCAATCACAACAAATGCATAAACAATAAAACGAACCAATGAGAACTCAAAGCAAATGCACGTAACCGGCGCTAAGCGCGGGAAAACACGTGTGACCAAGTCACGATTAGTTTTGGTTTTGCGTCTGATTGGTTGAGTAGATGGCGTGAGTTTTTTAAAATCAATCATAGAGCGTAATAAAGCAAACCAAAGCAATTCCGGATTACTTTCGACACTCAATTTAAAACCACTCTATTCATAAATAAGTGACCATAGATATCAATACATGGAGCGCATTTTGTTCTCCTTGTCAGGTTTCCCAAACAATTTTTAGATTCCAACCAGCGCACCTGGGTAAGTGGGGAGACGCCACTTGACATAGACTTTCCCCACGTCGATCAATTTGATTATCTATATGGCAAAGCTAGTTTTTGATTCTTTCTGAGTAGTTTTTTTACCCTGGGTGCGAAGAAGAAAAACCTCTGGCACCCAGGGTATAGTTTTTTGGTACTCTTTGAGCAAAGCGCGCCAGTTTATGCGAGCGCAAAACGCGAGGCTAGTACCCGGGGCTAGTATGATTACGTGCGTTAAGCGCGGCTCAAAATTGCCAGTAAACGATCCTTTCGCTGCATGCCAAACTCGCGTGTCACTATCGTGCTTTATTACATTGGCGTCGAACTTATGAGCTTGGAGCAAGTCTACACTGGACAAAACTGACTGTTCAGTAACATGTTGCGAGCTAACATTCTCGGATCATGAACTGCAAGCCCATTAACTTATCCATTCCCGGGGGCAATGAATTTGTTGTGAGTCTTGTAACGCTTATAGAAGACACGTATCTCATGCTGTTTTGAAATAATTGCTCCGTCGTTCTTTAATGTTTTAATGCTCTCGTTGTCTGCTCTTTCCTATTTTAAAAGCTACCAGCACGAGCTCCGTCGTTTCTCCTTCCGGTACCTTTCCTGCTGGTCCTTCCGGTACCTCTACGGCTGCTTCGCCACAACAGGTTCAATCAGGTAAGACATTTCCAAATGTCTTTATCAGTTTGACTTCACTTCATCCATCATCAGTTGTAAATTGGAATGAAATCGCCAATGGGTGTGGTAATATTAATTTACTAATTTTCGCGCGTACTTAATTTCGCGAAATATGGCACAAATTTTAATCACCATTGAACGTTCAAATGAGAAAGCATCAGTACTTAGAGCAAAACACTAGATAAGTACGTTATCAACGTTGGTTATAGTCACTTCACACGAACAATGCTCAGTTCAGTAAGTCATGACTGCTTTTTCAAAAAAATCAATTGGGTATCCAATTTCGCGTTTTCAATTTTCGCTGCACCTTTTTTCGCGGGTATTCTCAGAATTTTTTTTTCAATCGCGAAAATCGCGAAAAATTAGTACTTGCGAAAATAAGTGAGAATATAGAATAGATAACTAATAAGTTCAACCCTTAAACTATTGAGAGTATTTCTTCGCGTAGAAAACAAAACAACTGAATCTAACATCATTTTTAAAATTCTCCTAGATACTCGGTATTCAAGGTTGATCTGTCAATGTCTCGATGCCGAGTTTGCCAGGATTAAAACACTGGAAGTCGAGCAGATAAGCACGGCGAATCACGACATCGCTTACTACATCAAACGGAAGAACCCGGTGAAAGTCCATTCGAGGAGGGAGATGTGGTGGGGTTCTTTGAAAGTCCAAGTGGAGACACTGTCATTGATTTCTTGACGAGTGAGAATGCACTTGAAGCTCGGCTAGCTGGAGTAATCAGTCGGTCAGCGTACTTGAAGGGGTATGCCGGACGGTATGACAGAGAAAAAGATGGTAGGTATAACGGCGTTGTCTCCGGGGAGGGCAATTTTTTTTTACGCCCACTTCAAGATGGCGGCAAGATGGCGGCGTTAAGACTTTTTCCACAAAAAAGGGAACACAGTACATGAATTGAGTTGATTCTAAGCCACAATAACCTTATTCCCTAGCACAACACAATCGAGCCGCTAGCTGCCCGAAACACTAATTTTTAAGGCAATAACGTGCTCCCGTAACATACGTCAAAACTGACCAGTACTAACTGGTTCACTACGAACGAATCATAAAAAAGGCTTATATCATAATCAACCATTTTTAACCCCAAACAGTAAAACGTTGGCTAAATTCAAATTCTAAACTGTTGATTAACCTGAAACAATATTTAGTCGCTTAAAAAAATACAAAATGTAAATGGCCGCCTTCTTGAAGTGGGCGTAAAAAAAAATTTGGCCCGGGGAGGTCCGTAAGAGTATGGTTTTTGAACCGTTTTGGTCTGAAATAGGGGATGTTTTGTAGTCTCTATTCTGGAATCGTATATCGCCTTTAGTAGAAACCTTTTTCCATTAACATCAGGGAATTTGAAGCCTTTCTCAAATGATATCGTAAATATTCCTGGTAATTTTAGAGGTCTGAAATAGTGTATCGATTTTTGGGTCAACTCTGAAATAGGTCATATGGAAAATCACAAATTTTGGCCTCTTCGTTAAGTCGTACACTTGAGTAGCGACACCATCGCCACGTCCCACCGAGCCGACCCAGTCTTAAATAGGGTAAGGGTTTCAAGAAGCGGACCGTTACTCCCTGAAATGTTTGGTGGTGGTATGCCCACTGGGTGTTGTCTCTTTTAGCTCGTCACGCAATCGTTCCTCTCCAGTTTGGAGACGAAATACTGAGTGATGAGACAAAGGAAATGTTGCATGTCCGAGTGTTGGTTTCGCGTACGTAGGAAGACTTGGTAACCACGAAATTCTCGCTGGTCGTATGCCTGAAACTCCGAGACGTTATTCCCCTTGTTTGTACAGTCACAGAAAACAACCGTAGTTTTGTCGTAACAGTTATTTCTACGATCGATTCGCAGGAATTCTTTCATGGAAACCTACCAGCGATTACTTGCACGCCCACGTACATTCCAAATTTTTTTTTCATTGGCAGTCCAGTGAGTGATTGAGCGAGCGAGCGAGCGAGGGTCGATGGCTCGGGTCTCGCGGGGCATGCCCAATTCAATTCAATTTTGTTTTATTCACACTTTTTTCAAGATTACAGCTAGTAACAATGTACATGGAAACTTGTGAAATCTAGAAGTTCTAAAATGCTGTTTTCAACATTTTCTATAATCATTAAATATCCTCCAAATTCAATCCCAATAAAGAGATAACATGTCAGGCTATAATGTTATGCTTACAGCAAATGCTTCTTCAAACCAAAATCATCCTGCACATCCGACGGTCCACGCACTTCAATTTGCGGATGGTGGTCCGGTTTTCCTACTGCTTAGTGACGAGTCGACGTGATATGGCGATTGTCCACAGGCTACCAGGCTGTCTTAAAACTTGATATGGGTGTTGTCCGAAGGCTACCATGCTGTATGAGGAAACCCATTTCAATTAAAGCACACTTTTAAAAGAATCTGTCTATCAATCTTTTTGACACTTAGATGCTGATCTTGTGTGTATCATCGGGGAGATTGAAGTTAAAGTCATTGGCAGAGTAAAGACCGGAGAACTCATCTACACTTGTCCCAGTAATGAGTTCCCTGGCACGGCTACTGCCAGACTGGAGCAAGGTAACTATATCAAAGTGACTGTTTTCCGTTTAAATATAATGTTCTTACACATATAAACCAACTACATCTCTGTATGCCCTCGTATCAGCTCGGTGTATCTCATTCAGTGTGGCGGGTTGGTCTACCAACTAATTAGGGTGAGAAAAAGTGATTGTCCTTTGACATTGAATGATATTGAACAACAAGCATACATACAGTCGAAGCACTCGTATAAGCGACCACCTCGGGAACTCGAAAAAGTGGTCGTAACTAGAGCTGGTCTCTTACGAGAATGGGCTGTCGTAAGTGACCACGCGCTGAAACTTACGAAGTATTCGAAAGCGAATGTACAGGTCACGCATCCACAGAGATCGAAAACTTCTCTTATTCAGATGACTACAATGACGTCTCATAAATGTGTAGCACAACAAATGGTCGCTTACGAGAGCTTAAAAACAAAGGAAACTATCAGTTGATAATTCTCAAAAGTGGTCGCGATCGCTTAGGGATGCCGGGAGCGGTCGCTTATGAGAGCTTTTAATTACAGAGCTTGAGTGACAATTCAAACGGGGATTCACAATGGTGGTCGTAACACTAGAGTTTGATCGCTTACGAGAACGGTCGCAATGAGAGCTTCAACTGTATTTGATAATAAACATAAAAATTATCGCTAATCGACGACGTTTCGTTGCTTCAAACATAAGTTCTCAAGACAAAAGTGTTGTCGAGTGTTGAAGATGAAAATTGAAACATCAAAACATCGTCGGTTATTGTCAAACGTTTAACTGTTCGATCTCTCAAACAAACTTATAACGTTTTTATTCTAGAACTGTATACCATTAGACTTAAAAGTCTATTTCCAAGCGCCTTCGTTGGTGAGTTGTTTCTTGGCGGCCACTCCCATCTGATAAAAGTGACGGGGTTGATTGTCGTACCTGGGTTAAAATTGGTGGTTTGGTATCGCTTGCGGTGTTTAAACAGCCTCGTTCCCAGTGTCTTCTCGGCGTTCAAAATGGCGGCGCAAAGAAGACCCTGGCAAACAGCAGATCACGTGACCACAAAATTAGCCAATCGCGAGCCCGCCGCCATTTTGAAACAATCAAAATCTCCAATATTTTTGGAGACACGTGACCTGCTGTTCGCCATCCGCCATCTTGAAAGCGGAGTTGGCCCTGGGGACGAGGTTGGTGTTTAAATTTTCGACAATAACTCTAGACACTTTTATATTGGAGTTCTCTCCCCGGGGCACCACCTTTTCCCTTTACCCTAGGGTCGCATTTGAGAGCTTTTTTGGTGATGTTGTTAGTGGATGTGTGGCACAGCGATCTCCCTCCCTCTTGTCTGTAGAACCAATATTACGTCGCCAAGGATTGGCGACGTAATATTTCCATTTATAAAATAAACAAGATACTACGCGCGCTCTGATTGGCTCAAAACCATTTTACATAACTCTCTGATGGAAACATAGAAAATTCCTTCATTCCCGTCCATAGAGGTATGGTAGCACTCGTGAAAGTTTGGGAGAATTCGAAAGTGCTGTGGAAACACTCGCCTGCGGCTCGTGTTTCCATAGCATTTCTTGTTCTCCATAACTCTATGGAAACACAGGTAAAACGTTTTCTATTTGGTGTTTATTTACTGTCGTATAGGAAATCACAGGCAGACCTTGATTGGTTATGCAATGGGTGAATCGTCTGCTTCTGGTGTGTCCAAGGTTGACTGCCTTGTGTCTCTCGTTCTGAGTATCGGTGCTAAGGAGCAGTTGCGAGCATTAGAACAACTAAGGCACAGTATTGAGGAAATGAAGGAAAACCTCACGTCGAGTATTGATACTGTTGGTGTTAGGATCACCAGGATGCAGAAGGGCTGGAGAGGTTAGTTAGATGTTAGTAATGTCTGCACGAGTAGTTAACTATTCGTTGTTGTGTCTTCTCGGTATTCCCCAGAAACACTATGGTATTTGATGGTTGTAAGTTAAGTCAGTTAAGCTATGCTATGCTAAGCTATTAAGCTAAACTTAACAGTTAAAGAAAGTCGTGGTAAGCCGTGTTTAAAAGTAGCCATACTAGTTACGCCACGTCTATATGTAGTTTACTTGAACTGTGGCTAATCTTCATTGTAATAACATAATTGAGTGGTGGTTTACAGAGTCTCGTGTAAACATCAATTCAGCCATAAACTACTTCAGCGTGACGCTGCTTGCCAACCTATTTTAGTAGAAACTTGTCGTATTCTATTGCAAATCCGCCAATTTGATTGGCTGTGCCATCGTTTACTATTCGCCGATAGACAACGCTCGCGCGCATTGTCATATTCAGGATTCAACAATTGGCATCTCTCGTTTGCATAAAATATAATTTTTGTGCCATAGAACAAGTAAAGTTTCTACTAAGGGCCTATTTACATAGAGAAAAGTTGTTCCTGGTAGGAGGGTTACCCTCCATACCGAGCCACCCTGGGTAACATTTTTTCATATATTTCTTTATAAATAGCAGCGAACCGCAAAGTTGGCTTGGGGAGCAGAGTGACCCAGGGTGGAGGTTGTTGTAGCGAAACGTCTTGTAGCGACAAGACTTTGCAGCGAAACGACTTTATATTTGCAGCGAAACGACTTCGATTTGTAGCGAAACGTCTTGTAGCGATAAGACTTTGTAGCGAGACGACCTACATCCTGGGTGGAGGGTCACTCGCTTTGAAGGTAGGGTGACCCTGGGGGCGAGCCAAATTTGTTTCCATATAAACACTTTGGCTGTGTGTGCCTCGCCTACCAGGGACAAGTCGGGACATATAGAACATGCGCGAACCCGAGAGGGCCAAGTTTTGGCTCGGTCAGCAGGGACAACCTTTTTCATATAAACGCTCGGTAAAAGATGGCTCGGGGATGGAGGGTAACCCTCCTACCAGGGACAAATTTTCTCCATGTAAATAGGCCCTAAACAATTAAACTACTCGTCCTCGTTTTCTACGAGCGATAGTCAAGTTGACTATTCACTCGTAGAAAACTCGAGCTCAAATTAATGAGATTTTATGTTCTCATATTTCAGGGATGTGGAAGAAGTTGCTGGGAGTAACTATTTTCCTTGCAATAGTGGCCCTCGTTTGTGGATTGATGCTAGCTCCAAATTCTCCATACGTCAAACATAGGTGCAAGGCAAATAGCATGGATGGCCATTATCTCACCTTTCAGTTTTTTCCTCAAGATTCAGATGTAAGTCTTGATTTTCTAAAGCAGCAATAGTAGACACTCATCGTGATCTGATCTATGGCAAATTCGCCAATCTGATTGGTTCTCTCACTGATCGTTGACTATTCGTTGATCGGCGATTGTCTGTCAGCAAACGCAAAACCAAAATAAACACCTATTAGTTACTTTCAAAACTCATAGGAAAGGAAATCTTTTAACTAAATATCGCAGTACGAAAAATTGTTAACAAAGGTAAGCTAAATACGAAAACCAATGAATATCACATAGCTGACTACACCCCAAATATTACAATAAAGCAAGAGAGGATGATCTAAGAGAAGGATTCCCCGTGCCCCATGATAATTCAGTTTGAAACAAATTAATAGTTTCGCGCCATGCTGTGAAAGTTATTTTTATTTCCTTCTGGTCGAGGCTCTGACATCACGTTATTCGAACTGGCCAATCAGGTAGCGCTCTTAAAATAGCTCAGCTAAATAGCTCAGAATAGATTTCAAAAAATTATCATTAGAAAAGACCCATGTATGGGGGAATGCTTCTCTTAGATCATCCTCACTTGAATAAAGCAAACATAAAGTTTTCATCGTTGGCATTACGGCGTATTGTACTCTTCCAGTCCGGGGAGGTGTTCACAAAGCTAAATAATGACCAACGGTTGTGTTCGACGAGTTTTCCTTTTCTTTTTCCTTTGACTGACTTTGACTTTGTTTTTGTTTTTCAAGGACGAAATAACAGTGACAGGGTTGGAATTCACTTGGGCAAAGCTAAAAAAGAAGTTAGGTCTGATTTTCTACAAAATGAATGGAACAGGTTAATATGTTTTAGAACGTTTCTCTTAGTGTTGGGACCTTCCTGATGAGCTTGAACGTTTACTCCTTTATTACAGTAGGAGGAATAAACGGTTTTCAATTGAATGTCGTAAAACCAAAACCAGCCAGCGATTACAATGGCCAATCACAACAAACGTAAACAAAACAATAAACCAGTGAGACTGAACTGGAAGCAAATACATGTAACCAGCGCCAAGCGCGGGAAAACGCGTGCGACCACGTTGCGATTGGTTTTGGTTTTGCATCTGATTGGTCGAGAAGGTGGCGCGAGATTTTTTAACCAATCACAGAGCGTAGTAAAGCAAAACGATTACTTTCAACAGTCAATTGAAAATCGCTCGCTCTAATACAAGCAAATAACGATTACCCAGTCAACAACATGACGAGGGTGGTACTTAAGAGAATAAAACTCCGAGAAGAACACTCAGTCGCGAAAACCGACCGTGGAAACTATTGTTAAATGCTAAATCACTTCGATAAACGGGTGACAAAACTAAGAACGAGCCTATAGAAAAGATATGTGCGGGCTGACATTGACTACTGGACAACCTTCGATCACAAAATCTACACGAGACTGACTAATTTCACTAAGGGCCTTCACAGACTAGAGAAATAGTTGTCAACAACTATTTAGTTTTCGATCATAAAAAGTTGTCGATAACAAAAAGCCAGTGTGTGAAGCTAGTTATGGATAAGTAAGGCCCTTAGTTATCGACAACTAGTTTCACACACTGGCTTTTTTGTTATCGACAACTTTTTATGATCGAAAACTAAATAGTTGTTGACAACTATCTCTCTAGTCTATGGAGGCCCTAATTTACGCAAAATTAACTTGTTAACATTAAAACAACATAGCAAGTGACCCAGCTGGTGTTTCTTTGCAGAGACGTATCGGTACTTTTTGAACAAGGAGCGCTGTGAGACTGGTGGAATACGATCCATCGCCTCCTGGCTGGACCCCTCACCAACGGAACCCAAGGTTAACGTGCTCGCCGTAGACTCCAGCTGCAAGAAGGTTTTCTACCACAATCGGAAGGAGGGGGAATGGTACCAGTATCATAGTGTGGGAAACGTTAAATGTATTCCGATAACTGGTGGCTAAGGAAAATGAGGAATTATAACGAATATGGCCACATATCAGTCCTGGTGTTAGCTAATTGGTGGTACTGGATGCTCCGAGTTAATTAACTGAGTGGTAGCCAATCAGAGTCCACAGAGAACAATATTCACTTCTTCGATTAAATTATACTTCATGTCATAGGCCGTTAAATGTATGTTTGAAGGCACCGCGGGAATTCGGTTGTTACTTTTAATTAAGTAAGTGAGTGAGCGAGTCAGCGAGCGAGAGGGCGAAGTATTGAGTACGTGAGCGAGCGAGGGGGAGGGGAAGGGGGTGGTGGGTGGGGTTGGGGGGGGGGGGCTGGTAAGGGAGAAAGGGAGGACGAGGATGAGGAAACGAACGAGTGAGTTATACTATAGTCGATACCTCTTGAAATCATAATACAGCTCAAATGTTGCATATCGTACTAAATATACTATGCAGAACAATGATGCACTTAAAAGTAAAAATAGCGAGGACTACAAAAATATGCGGTGTAGTTAGCTCTACCAACGTCCCTGATAAACTAATAAAAACGGACACATTCACACTGATGAAGGGCAAAGCCCGAAACGTCTGAATATTATTATACAATTTTTATTTTCAAGTATATTACCAAGTGCCATTCAGCCTCCGAGCTTTTCAGCTCGAATTACTAATAAAAAACTTAACGAGCAAAACGGAAGTTGGTAAGCTTTCTTTTGGCAAAATTGAGCCGCGGTTATACAATTCAATTCAAATGTTACAGTGTTGAGTGTAAGCCATGTCTCTCAGTGATGAATTCTGAAAAGCACTGTAATTAAAGAACCGCTATAAATAATTGTAGTAATTAAATGCTGGTCATGTTCGTCTATTATTTTTAATAAAAGGATTATAAAGTCTTGCCTTAGGTGTCGGTCATTTTTGCAGAATGGAAACACAAAGTGGTAAAGAAACTTTGAAAACAATTAAAAAGCTTTTTTTGTTGGGTTTTAACGAAACGAAGCCACTTAAATTAATGGCTTTCTTTCTAAAAACGTTTTTTTTAATGGCACACCCACATTTTCGGTGCTTTAATGAAAGAAAATTGCAATGTCTAATTGATCAAATGGATTTACATGGAACAATAAATCACCGCAGGTTATCTCAAACCCGCACAAGAGAGCACATAAATATCGCATTTATCATTTAATGAAATAGCATTCACGTCACGTACAGTGGACCCTCCTCAAATGTGGAGACGATAGAGAGACAAAGGAAGCCTTTATTCTCGTTCTGTGGTCTCAAGTAACAAAACCAGCAGTAACCACTGTCACGTTTAAGGTAAGTCTGACATGCTATATCTAGGCAACAATGAATTGAGGTAGAGAGACGAGCTGTGCATCTGTATGAGCTTACAATGCGCTTGTACTATACTGCCATGGATGCAAATTCACAGTTCAACGGTAAATATGTTATTTGTTCTTTTTGCTTGCCTCGCTATTATAATGTATGAAGTTTGAAGTTTCAATAGAGTTTTATTAAGTCGCTTTCTTTGAATTTTCATATATGGCTTGGTGCTGTTAATGTTCACGATATTAAAAATATATATATATTGAAATTGCTGTTGATATTTCAGGTGCTAAAATATATAGAAAGTAATTTTAATAGTTCTTTTGTGTTTTTCTTTTTTGCTTTATCACGGCGATTCATTAGATAAGTCAGTCATGCAATGAAAAACTATCGATTTAATCCCAAATGTCTCACGGAACACTTGACTAAAGCTCTGAAAAATGTCTGCTATGCACAGCAGGCAGCGGAGGGCCAAATTAACGTAAAGGAAATGGGGAATTTCCGTTTTTCATTTCGAAAACAATAAGTACGAAAAACAGGTTACTTTTTAACATTCATATGATCAATTCACTATACCACTGAAACCGTTATTGCTAAAAACGCATGTTTGCTCATAGCTTGTACAATTAATTTCCCAGACATCTGCAACTTGTTTTGAAACTTCAAACCAATCCATTTCTCATGACAATTAACGTCTCCCGCTATTCTGTTTGAACTGAAGTTCATTTCAGCCTGTGTCACCATTGGACTGTGTGTGGGCGTCTCAACTTCAAACTGCAAAACAACGACCAAGAGTTACCCTGCTTGAGGTGAGAGCTTTTTTTGACTAACAATTTTTAACGACGTCACAGGGTCTCTTTTGTTGGCCGAACGCAAGGGTTTAGAAACCCCGCACTTTGCAGTAATTTAACTATTGTTACTGAATACACTTAAGTCAAGGTAAGCCAGTTCATGCATAGTTTAACTTCACTGCAGCGTGTCGAACGTCTTTCTACAATTTTGTAATTACTCAAGCAAACTGGTTTCCTTGCACATATTTCCAGATTTACCTGATTTTATTCCTATTTTCCGATATGTAAGAGAAGTGAAATGTGTTGTTTACAAACAGCAACGTCGATTAAATTGTTTTAATTTAACTTTGGGCAAAAATCACAATTTTTCATTTAGTTGCACGTCATTAATTTAAAGGCCGACTATGTCAATTTGATAAACACTGTCATACAAATTATGTATAGACTGCCTTCGGGAAACATATGGTGATAATTTTTGCTTTTAGTGATCAGACATAATTTTTCTTTAAAATGAACAACTACCATGTTCCTTTATATTCTTAACTAAACCTCTAAGCTCCAAATTTTTAACATTTTTATTAATACTTTTTTAAAAGCTAGGCTTGTAAGCATAACCTGTGCGAACTGTGATTTATTCAGTTTCGCCTACGCTTTTCGTCTGACTATCGCAGACTTCATCTGCATCTTTATCAAAGCTAGAGAACAGCCAAAACTCTACTTCATTTCTAAAGAAATTGTCCTATTGTTTGGGTTTAAAATCAAAACTTTCTTTAATAAAATAAAGTTCGAGAAAAACAACGTTATTGTAACAAGGCAAAAGAAAGTGACGTCATGTAGTTTCGTTGACACGTGACTTCTGGTCATTGAAACCACAGTCGAGGAAAACAGAATTTGGGTTTTTTAAACTTTAAATGCTAACAACGTATGCCGAATTTTCATCCAGCAATTTGGTAACAAAACAGGATATCTACTGCAAGCTTTCGTGAGAGGTTTATAATGTGAGTATGGCCAGAATAGTCAGTGAAATTGATTGGTGATAAAAGTTTAATCATTTGCACCAGAACATTATAAATAGCACTCAATAGTCTGTAGATGATATATTCCGTAAACAACTTTTCTTTATTATGATAAGATAATTTTTCCTCACCAAATTCATGACGAGGGCAACCGAAAAACATAATGATATAGAATTACGAGAAAGATGTTATTCATGCAGTCAGTGACATCAGCTACTAAAAATTTTTTGCCGAGTAGCTTATGAACATCTTTCTCACAATTTCTACCAAGCTTAACATATACCATCATTTCTTTCCACACAATATAAAATTTTATATCTTATATTTTTGTAAAAAGTTAGTCAGGATAAATGAAATTTTTTTCATGATGCAACGGGTTACAACTGTGCTGTTTATTCTTTTGATTCTGTCACTAAATTATTTAAAAAAATGGTCGACTTGAATGATCGATAGCAGTAAATGTTTTTAAGAATGCATTCTACGAATCAAGCAACCATTGAATATATTTTTGGATGTGGTTAAGCATGACAGCAAGAATAATCAATCAATATCAATTATTATCCTTCGTCTTTGGCTGGTAACACAAACCTTGCTCTTGATAATTTCGCTATAAAGACCTGCATGTCAATAAACTAATAATTTTGGGTCGGCCTTTCGCTAAAATGTGGGGCGTTTTGTGGTTTCTTACCTGAACTTCACCAATACACTGTTCACTCGATGTAATTTCATCCAAGCTACAAGGTAAATTTCATTCATTTTTTGATAAAATACAGATAAACTACAGGCTAGAAGCATTGTGTTTGAAGCAGCTTATGCAAAGAAGCCCACTCGACCAATCAGGAGCAAGCAATTTTGTCCTTAGACGATACAGAAGAGAATTTCTAAAAGCCATCTGTATTCACGAAACAGAATTCAGTAATTTTGCTGTCTACTGGAAAATTATGTACAAGCTCTGGTCGTTTACTATCTTTACTGTGTTTCTCTCACACGATCGTACATACATGAATGTTTCCTCGTATGAAATTGTTTCTTTCGTTGAAATGGACACATCTTCAGTGACCGATTGCCATGACCTTTAACCTCGCACACGGAATTATGTGATACTCATCTTGTCATCCCTGATAAGTAGAAGCCATAATCTGAGAGCTTCAAACGTTAGCAGCAAGTGTTTTCGTTTGAAAATGAAAAGAAAAATAGCTCATTTATTATCTAGAAGAATCTATTATGACGTCGCTGTTATCAGTAATTGTGTACCAAGTACCCAGGACAAGTACCCAAGACCTCGCCGTATGGTGCTGGTATGGTGCTGAGATTTATTTAACGGTTTTGGCAGACTACAAGGGACTAAAAGCTTAGGACTATAATCAGTTTGCATACAGTTATATTCGAAAACTTCATTCGGACGTCGAAGCTTATTCTAGCACATCATGCAACACCCACTAATCTAATATTGAAGAAATTAGTAACATTTTTAATGTTTAAGTTTATCTGATCCAACTTCATGCAGGTCTTTATCCTCACTCACAGCGTTAGCGACCTGATCATGGGGGAATTCAAATATAATTTTCTTAGCTTCCGCTTCATTTGTCAAAAGAACGATAACCCTAATCTCACGACATAAAAATTAACAAAGAAAGCGGATTTGTTCAAAAGCTATGTTTATATTTAACGCTAGCACGCAACATGTTTGATCTAATCACTTTGTTCTTTAAGGTAAGGACATCATTTTCCTAATATGAAATATCAACCGAATGGTTTGTTGTAGTGTTAAACGTGGCAAACACAAGTATTTTAACAGATTTCTACGTTCCATCAAATTAAAATGCGATTGTATGAATACGAAGCCGAACGTACAACAGCGAATGCTACTTAACTACTAAATTATTAACAGTGATAATATCTTGGTGAAACGTTTTGACTGAACTGAATGAATACGAAATATATTTTTTTTCGTGAAGTAAACAACAAAAAAACAATTTGATTATATTCTCAACTTTTGACAACAGTTATTTTATGACATTGTTGTTTTGATTGTTCCGCAAAGTTCTGAGAAATGTATTTTCAATAGAGCCATTATTGAGAGTGTTACAACACAACTGAATCTTTAATTTAATGTGTTTGAGGCAATTTACACCTGCAAACCAATAAGCACGAAAAAAATGTTTTATTTGTCCAACCAATAAGAGGCTCGCTCTAAAAATGAATCTTATTGATATTAATAGCTGACTCAAGAAGAAGGTAGTTGTGTTGAGGTAACTCAACAAATAAGCTCTTATTCGGGTTTGTAGCCGCTCAATTACACTAAAGCCTGCACGTTATTCGTACTAACACGCGCATATCTGTTTCTAGATAGGCTGAGCAAAATAATTTGGGATTTACTTTGACAATGAGGAAGGAAACCGTGTTTATGTTGTTCCTAATTGCAACATTCTTTCACGGACTTCTAACGAGGTAAGTAAAACATTTTCACTGAATAACTGCCTTAAAGAATTAAGATAAAGATCCTTTAGAGCTTTCAAGGTTTCGAATTTAGAAATTGCTATAATTTCGTTTGTTTTTGCCACCCTGCATTGTAGCGGTACACATTGTTTGTGATGATAAATACCGGCAACGATTCATCTGGCCTTGTTTTTGAGTTTTACAGAAAACAGCATGACTCACCATGCTGACCAGAAGGATGCAAGTGGGTTGCAAAACAATCTCCCTATTTACTTAAAGTTTGAATCTAAACTTATTGTGCAACCATATAAAACTCTTAGCAGTCGAGAAAAACGACTGGTGTGCTACGCTTTCTAAACTAATAATGCTCGTAATTTATTTCTTAGCAAAACTCTAATTTCTGATTAATCGCGCGAACAATGCAAGGAATATTAAGAAAATGAATGCGACAATAACATTCCCGCTCTTCGTTAAAAGCATTATCCGACCCTTTCATCGTCATAATACCATCTACTCGACTAGCTATAGGACAGAGACTTTATAAGTACTAGACCAAATAGTGAGGCTGAACAAATTATGAACAGATATTTGCGTGTGCAATTCGTAATAAAAAATTGAACAATAGTTTTGAATTACAACACCAAAAAGTGAAACATGTTTTGGTATCAATTTTTAGTTTTCAACCCATAAAAGGTAATTTTGCGATGGAAATATGATGCGAATCATGCCACAAGTATGCGGCTCACCATAAACATTGGTCAATAGTCTTCAACACTATAAGACAGAAAAAGAAAAACAACACTATTAGAAATAAATGTTTAAAAACCGACGATAAAAGGCGGCAAAGCTCCATCTTAAAGGAGCTACGTCACGGATGGCGCATCTTCAGTTGAAAAAAATTGGCCAATTTTTTCAAGTTCGCCGTTCGCAATCTGTCTTAATCTTCTCCATCCACAACCATCCTAGTTCCTTTGTGGTTTATTATTACCTCTTTGGTGTTTTTCTACCTTAGCTAACTATTATTTTGAGGCTTTCTTCAATTTGAAGGTGATTTTACACGTCGCAAAAATGACTTGAAATGTCGTGTCGTGACATAGCTCCTTTAAAATATCTTATAATGGGACACAGTCTTGAAAATCCATTGCCCAAATATTTCTTATTAGTTTTTATTCTGGTTAACTATGGTGAAGGAAATCGTATGGTTGAAAAAGGGCTATTCTTCTTTCTAAGGGCACTACAGTATGTCGAAACAAACGACTTGTTTAAGCTTTATATTTTAACATTTTAACATTTTGGGTTAAAGTTATTTAACCGAATGCCGTCCTTTTTGTTAGGTCAAGATGATAAAAATCACAATTGGAACGCCTAAAATTTTATTTATAATACTTATATCTTTAAGATTCGCCTAACAGACAAAACTAACTGGTCGCTGTTAATGATTTTTGCTAATGATATTTTCAGGATCGCCAACTTGAGACCCTGATTGTGCAATTTTCATTAACTTTGGCTACTTCAAAATACGTAATTATACTAAGAAACACAGCACTGAGTTCCTTGAACCTCGATTGTGTGTTTCACTTAGAATTCGGGGTTAAAAGTAATCTGAAATTGTTTAACTAATATTTGGAATCGTAAAAAAGGTTGTTGTTGTTGTTCATCGTGGTAAGATATCATATTTTGAATCACATTCGCGAATTAAACACACTGGCGCTATAATTCATGGCATTGATATTTGTTTCCTATTCTGCATTAAAGAAAAAAATTGCGGTTCACACATCGGAGCTTACCGATTGAACACAGCAACACAACAGTAATGGCCTCCACAGACTAGAGAGTTAGTTATCGATAACTAAAGGCCTTAGTTATCGATAACTAGCTTCACAGACTAGCTTTTTTTGTTATCGACAACTTTTTATGATCGACAACTAAACAGTTGTCGACAACTATCTCTCTAGTCTGTGGAGGCCCTAACTCTCAAGTCGAGGATTTATCAGATTTTGTTATCAAAATTACCGATATTGATTATCTCTGTAGTGCAACTGAGTTGCCAGACAAGTTAATCATCTTGCTGTTAGGCAACAACAATATTTTTTTCAAACTGTAATTGAAAATTCTACCGTTGACAACAAAGATAAGGGAATCGTAAAAGGCTCATTCAGTTTCTCGTGTTTTATGGAGACTATAATTTACGATTCTTTGATCAACAAGTAGTCCTTTTAAGCAATGCAGGCCATATACATTCAATTTCCAAAAAGACACTCTAATTCAAGTTTTTGATTAGTCAATAATATTGTGGATTTAGCAGGGGATAAATATCGTTGTGAAAAATACGGTTATCCAAATAATCGCAGTCACCGCTGGATTATTTGTATTTATCAGTAAATAAAATATATATATCTTGGAGACGAAGTATATTTCAGTGGGTCAAGTTCTGTTATTCAATATTGAAAAACAATTTGTATCTTGTGAAGTACATGTAGCAGAGGATATCTCAAAAACGCAACAAACAGCTTGACAAAACATGCCACACGACCGGTATATTATGGAAACAAATCTATTTTTATTTCGGTCCATGTGGTCGGCTCAGTGGATGTAATTTTTTATTGTACGATAAGGCCAAAGCCTGTGAATAACAATGTTACCCAGTTTATTAATATAGGACTTATAGCCTTGTGAAAATTATCTATAACATTTTTCGTTTTATTTAAGGCAAAAACCATTTATGGGTAAAAAGAATTGTTTATCCATAAATACTCTAACAACCAGTTGCGGTATAAATAGTTTTTGAAAGAAACCTGCAAGATTCCCAAAAAGGCCAGAAAACCAAACAAGACTGCTTCTTTCACTTTGGAAAGACTGGAAGGGATTTGCATGTTATATTTTTTTGTGCTACGTCATCTTGAAAAAATAGGCCGCGAGGCGTGCTCAATGGCTACTGCATTTTTTACTCAGAGAATGCGCATACATATAGCCCATGAGCCGATTAAACGAAATGGGTTAGGGACTCTCACGATTTCAATCAGTCAAGTTATATTTTTCTCTACCCAGCAGTCATGAATCCACATCATCCCTTTATAACATGTATACTAGACATACTAGATATAAACATTTCCACGCCAATGGCTTTCGTTAACTCTCACCAGACCTCTCAATTGATAATATAGGTCAAGACTTCGTTCTCCGTAGTTGTCGCCGTTGAGGATAGTGCAGCAACTTTGTTGGTTTTGTTATTTTTTTCTTTGTGTATTGCATTTGATAACCCTAGCCCTAAAGGCAACATCTCTTGCTTTTGGCTAACCACACTAAAATAATCAGGCCCGTAAGGCGAAGGATGCGACAGGTGCGTCCCCGTGGACCGATGGCTGTCATAAAGTGAATGAAAAGCTCTAATTCGCTAACTGGTGTAGTCTGGAAATGAGCCTGAATCAACGAAGATAACATCGAAGGTCCGCCATTTGTAGATTTGCTGGGTGACATATTAAATTTTGGACCATATCTTGAGATTCTATAAGCTGAATTTAACGTTAACGATAAATTCGACCTAAAAACCCTCATACGGAATTTTAATCCCCAGGATCTCAAAATGAGAGAAGACTGGGTACCCCAATAATGAACTGCAAAAGGGCTCAGCATGTGTGTCAATATTGGATAAAATGGACCGAACAGAGCCAGAGGTCACAGAAGAGCGAAATAGAAAGGCCGCAGCAAAATCCTGTCAATCGATAGATACATTTGTCCCGTAAATTGTAAATTACATGTCACATAAAGTTTTCTTGGCAATTGTTTGTCATTAATCCATTTTGAATTTAAAGAAGCTTTACAACTGCTGCTTACTAGTTTTAGCCTTTTGGGTTAGAAAAAAATCGTTAAAAATCGTCTGGAACAGGGTATCTTTTTTAACATTTAGTCTGGAACAGGGTCGCAAAATTAGCGTTTTTGTAGTCGGTACAGGTTAAGGGGTTTTATAGTCCAGCGGCACACCCCTACCCAAATTTTTTTTGAGAGTACCGCCCCCCCTCCCCCCCCCCCCCCCCTCCCCGGGCTTCGCTCCTCGCGCGTGACGTGACTCTGCTCATATCCTAGCTAACTGAACTGGGTAATTACAGTACACTGCACGATTCACGTTTAACGTAACAAATTTATTAGGTCACTTTTAGCAACACTTTGCTCTCGTAAACTAGCTCGCCGACTTCTCAGTTGCGGACAACAAACTCTGTTCAGTTTATTTTACCTTCATGTCCATTTTGATCAGTACAAGACTTGAAAACCCAAGCTAATTTGAATACAATCACCCACTGTTTTCTTAAAACAACGGAAACTGTGCTCAAATGAAGATGATCTTATCTTTCGTCTACAAACCAAGCAGATAAGTTCGTCTTTAATTTTAGAAGATATTTTCATATTAAAATCATTCCTCGTTTCGAAAAAAATTTAACACACTTAACAATAGTAGATCTAAAATCCATTTCTAATATCATTTTGTCACGATGTCTAACGTCAGACTCCCGAAAGCGCGGTGAATTAATTTTCTGCAATCCAGCACGCGGCTTTGATCTTTGTCACAACAGCATTCGGCAGCATTCATGCTGACATAACAAAAATTCTCAAATCACTCATCACTCATACTCTTCTGATTGTCGTCATACTGTAATATCTTTCTTTACACAGCAGCATTCGAGTTGTAAATTCACGCTAGCATAACAAAATTATTTGGTCCCTCAGCAATACTTTCTTCTCTGACTTCACCCCTCGCGCGCGCGTGTGTGACTAAATGAGTAGATAATAAATAAATAAAATAAATAAATAATTTATTAAATATGTGACCCTCCATAGGAAAAGTGGGCTTAAGGTGATTTTTTACAAACGCATTTAAACGCAGCGTTTGAAATGCTTTTCAAACGCATTTCAAATTATTTCAAATGCATTTCAAATGTGTTTCAAACGGTTTCAAACTGAAGGCGTTTCAAACAGAAGAAACGCGTTTCATTGCGTTTGAAACACAAAAATAATTAATTAAGATGTGGCATAATTATTTCCATTACAGAGGTTAACGGCCATACGCCGGCCAAATTTATAACAGAGCTGGACAACTAGGGTCTTTTTTGTAGGGAAGCTCGCGCACGAACTATTAGACGAATGAATAGAAAACGTTTTGCAGAACCGGTTCAAGGCGTGATGGAAACAAGTCCTATTAATAAATGCTAAAAGCGGGAACTTTATAGCTTTAGCTCAAAAATAGTATCCGATATACGGATAGCTTCGAAAGGGTGACGTGTAAAGTTTTCTAAAATTATAAAGTTCATTCGTAAATCTTGTATGCATCATCGACGAGTCGTAGCCTAATTTACATTCCGTAGATTATTATCTGTTCTCTGGATCATGCTGGATACATGACGCACGCAATAAAAAACTGCTAACAGCTAGTAGAATTAACACAAAAAAAAATCCATAGAGTGCATTAACTGAAAAATTGAAACAGAACTACAAACGTATGTAAACATCGACCGCCATTTCCTTCATTCAAGATACAAAAGAATGTCGCGCTTTTGTGAACAGATGATCGGCGGACTGATTAAAACTAAAGATAACACTGACGTCTTCGACCCGCAAGAGTTACAAGTATCGATGTTACAGAGGAGTTAATACATTGAGGTAAATTGTTGTAACATTACAGGAAAGAAAACGAGGAGTTATCGTACTGTGTTGGTTTTCACTTGGAATCGAGGCATAGAACTGATGGGCCTCCGTGACAAACGTCAGTGTTGCGTGCGTTATGCTCGATCTGCGGTTAGAAGTCTTGTCTGCTGTCGATGTCATGTAAGTAAGTATGTCAAGCCTTGTCCGAGCGTTTCTGTTGTTAGGTGCACGCTCAATGCATTGCGAAGTGTTTGAAAAACGTTGCAAGATCGTCAATTATACACATGTAATGATGTTTATACTGTGTACGTGCTCGCTTACACGTTTTTTTAGAACAAGAAATACACCTGAACATTCCTGTTATCTTTCTTGATATCTTTCGCGTATTTATACACGTAAACATGCTTTTAGAACGAGGTTATTCCCCAGGATTATTCCAGCGTCTTTAGAACACTTGTACGCGCTGTTCTCTTATTAAACAAATTAATTACTAGGTACATGATGTAGGCGAGTTGACTTCAGTGTGGGCGAGTTTTAACTTGTTGGCGAAGCGACCGGCTTCGCATACGGAACTTGATTGACTTTGTCCAAATATTGTACGAAAACCGAGTGGGAAGGTTTTCGATGGTTGCGACTCAGATGAAGCTTAAATCAACGGAGACGACGCTCCAAGAATACTAATTCATGCATTGGAATGTCGTACGATCTTGAATTCATACTCGAAAGGAAAGGTAAATTACAGAATTACAGGAGTTGACAAATAATGTCATAGCCTGTTCACGCATCAATTTGTTGACATTTCCGTTAATTTTGAGAATACTGCTATGCACTCTATAAAAACTTTCTTGTTGTTTATTGTATTGATCGACCTAACGATGGAATATTACTGAACTTTTTAATCAAAAGTAAAAAGTGTAACTGCACCACCGTGATTTATCTAGCTTTTTAAATTTCATTAACGACGCCTGAAGTTACCGTTTACCATCTTCAGTCCAGCATTTGTCGTGTTGTCGAATAATTATGCTTATTATGGCCTTCAATGCCAAGACTAGACCACTTGCTTTTCCCCGTAGTTTTACAATTCGCCGCATGCTGTGATATCCAACACATATATCTCGATCATAACTGACTTGCGTAATCGATTAATGAATGAGGTAGTAATACTTCGGAAGTGTTTGTTTACCCTACTCAAAACGTTTAAAGTTGTCCACGATGTTTCTGGGTTCCCTGTTAATGAAAATCAACAATCATTTCAAGAATTTCATTTGGGAAGGACCTCCATGGAAGGAGCCTCGTAATTGCTACCAGTATCATCCATCTCATGTCCAACTGAATTCGTATCTTCAATTATATGTGACTCCTCCATCTCATTATGTGCAGCTGAATTCACACTAAAAACAACAATCGACAAGTAACAATATTTTTCTTTACAAAAAAATAGGTTTTTTCGAATGGGAGCGGAGATTAGTTCATCTTCTGACATCTGTTCGTTATTGATAAGATAGCTACGAGATTGTTAATTGATGTCGTTGGTGATAAAATGGTTTCAATTTTTACGTAAACAAATCTCTTTGTCCTTGGTGGAAAGATAAACTGCACATGTCAAAGATTGCAAAAAGTTATCTTTCCATCAACAATAAAGAGATGACACAGCCTTTTAGTTGCAGTAAAAATTGAAACCACTAATACTTGAGATACCGTTTCAATCACGTCACCTCTCTTCGTCAATAAAAAACAGATGAAGAAACGTAAAATTGAACCCTGCCATTTGAATAATACTGGGGAGAAGTCCACACAATACAATACTCACATTCATAACAACTACTCATTCTAGAAACACAATTTCAATCACAGGGACGAACACCTTTTACGTGTAAAATTTATCTTTCCATAAAAAAAGGAGATGACACAGACTTTTACTAAAATAACACTTGAAACAACTAATTGTCACAATACCATTTACATTACGTCAATTTTAAAACCTGCCTTTATATGATGAACAAAACCCTTGACGGCCTTATTTACTTGAAAGAACAATTTAAATTAATTATTTTAATCACGTAAGCGTACAACTTTTACATGTACAATTTATATTGCCATCAACAACAAAGAGATTATATCGTCTTTTATTTGGCGTAATTTTGCAAAGTGTTTGATGACACCAGCACCATTCGCGCTGACATAACAAAATTATATCATTACTCACTCTATACAAATTGTTATTGTGAAAACTTGGATGATAAAACTTTCCAACACCACGCTCTACAAGTTTTCAACGGTTGAAAAGGTACTACATCAAAAAATCACAACTATTTCGTAAAACATCAATACTCTACTCTTGTACATGTAAACAACTTCTCGTGTAAAGCTTCACTATACCTAATAACACTTACAAAGAAGTCACACTAACTACGTTGATCACTAGAAGATAAATAAACATCAGATCATACGACGAACATTCGCAGGATTATAGTAAGCTTTCAGTGCATGACAAAATTGCACCGTCTAAATGCACAGTAACCTAGAAAAGCTAACTACGTTGACCAGTGACAGATTAACGACCATCATACACAACCTTTTAGCTTATGAACTAAGAAATACTCAGAATTGATAAATAAGCTTGTAAACTTATTCTCGTCGGTTAATTACTAACATGCAAAGTTTAACTGATAAAATATGCTCGTACCCTAGACGAAAAACACACTGACGGGTGAAATTTGGTTCACAAGTTTAGATTTAAGAGTAAACGTGATCTGTATTATTCAATAGAGTTTAAAATATATGTCAATTGAGTCATGTGTGCTGTTATTTTGTCATTCCGGCTGTTTAAGACTTTTTGGGCGAGATGAAAAATTCCGCCTCCTCCGGCGGGACCACCCTACAAACTCGGAGGAACTCGAAAGTTAGTACACGCAATACCCTCAATACGAACAACCGCTTATTACGGACAATTTTGTTTGTGCCGACGAAAAGCTAATATATTTGATCTTATACATTAGCCCTAAATACGGACAACGGACACTTTCCGCTCTCAGTGATACAAAGTTTAACCTCGCTTATCTGTGCACTGTATATTTTTCATTTGTCATGACATGTTTGACAACTGTCTTCCGGTGTTTGACCCTTGTACTGACCTAAACGTTTCTCTGGCTCACTGTGCTAAAACAAAAGTAGACTAAGTGACAGGCGTAGAACAAAAGTTTCACTTCCTCGGCCTTTTATTTGCGGTCATTAGACGTTGCTTAATACGGAGGAGTTTTCAATCACAGTCAAAACAAAGGGATTTGACTTCAAGAGAAGTAAGAGACTTGAGAAACAGAAAAAAAACCACTGCAAAACTGTCAAAGTTATTTGCCTTTATCTCTGTAATTGTGTAATAACCCAACCAATTACACGACGCAAAATTATTGACATAGACAACGAATTATTACACAAGAATCAATCAAGAACAGTTCTCATCTTGCTTCCTACTATAATGTGACGAAGAAAAGATGCATTGTGGTAAAAGAAAATATAGATTTTCCCCCACTATACACTTATACAGATTAGAACTTGCTCCGTCGTTTTCACCCTCACATGGCAGAAAATAAGTCACAGAAGCTCACAGAACAGCCATTTGGACTGGTACAACTTATCATAAAGACGCAACTTAATGACTTACATCCTTTACAAAGAAACCGCAATTCTGTTATCTTATGTCAACACATAGTCTACGTCACTGTGTTTTTCAACCAAAGATCAACATTCCGTTTCTTATCTTTCCCTCAACACATGCACAAATGCACACAGCAAAACGCTCGACACTACGTACAAGTGACTCCACCATGTAGTGATTCTGTTTGAATCACTCATAAGAACAGTTGCATCAACAGTCTTTCAACTGAACTGAAGCTATGAACAATCAACCTCAATTCAAAGCGGGCTGGAAAAGGTAATTACATTTCACAGAAATGCTAACTAAACCTACTACGTAGATCGAACTTTATGTGTAGACTTCGTACACCACTACAATAGGGTGTCTAAGGAATATTTTTTTCCTTGACGAAAATAAAGTACAGCAAACAAAAGCGATTGTGTTTTACTCCGGTTTTTTGCGTCCGTGACTTACCGCTTAATTTGAACAGAGGGGGAAAAAAAGGAAACCAACTTCGTTACAAAAGTTCAATAATTTGCCTCAAACGTGACCATGCTCGTATAATCACAACTATTCAATAAAGGAGCAACTTAATGACTTACATCCTTTACAAAGAAACCGCAATTCTGTTATCTTATGTCAAAAACTACATAGTCTAAACGTCACTCGTTGTTTGCAACCCCACAGATACACATTCAGTTCTTATCTTCTCCTCTTAACACAAGCACAGAATGCACCACAGCAAAACGCTCGACACTAACGTTTACAAGTGACTCCACTCATGTAGTGATTCTGTTGGAATCACTCATAAGGAACAGTTGCATAACAGTCTTTCAACTGAACTGAAGCTATGAACAATCAACCTCAATTTCAAAGCGGGCTGGAAAAGGTAATTACATTTCACAGAAATGCTAACTAAAACTACTACGTAGATCGAACTTTATGTGTAGACTTCGTACTACACACTACAATAGGGTGTCTAAGGATATTTTTTCCTTGACGAAAATAAAGTACAGCAAACAAAAGCGATTTTGTTTTTACTCCGGTTTTGGCGTCGTGACTTACCGCTAATTTGAACAGAGGGGTCACAAAAGGAAACCAACTTCGTTACAAAAGTTCAATAATTTGCTCAAACGTGACCATGCTCGTATAATCATAAAAATACAAGTAATCAACCTAAAAATAGAACAATGCAATAGTTTGGGACACAACAATCAATGAAGCGAAAATCCCTTTCTTTAACAATGAAAAGTCATCAACCTAAAAATAGAACAATACAATACATTTCAGAAATTCAAAGAATTTTTACAAAAAAGTCTTACGAACAAAAAAGTCTTAC
>MU827322.1:998834-1148201 GCA_029204205.1 Desmophyllum pertusum
GTGCTGTTTATTTGTCATTCCGGGCTGTTTAAGACTTTTTTGGGCGAGATGAAAAATTCCGCCTCCTCCCGGCGGGACCCACCCTACAAACTCGGGAGGAAACTCGAAAGTTAGTACACGCAATTACCCTCAATACGAACAACCGCTTATTACGGACAATTTTGTTTGTGCCGACGAAAAGCTAATATATTTGATCTTATTACATTAGCCCTAAATACGGACAACGGACACTTTTCCGCCTCTCAGTGATACAAAGTTAACCTCGCTTATCTGTGCACTGTATATTTTCATTTGTCATGACATGTTTGACAACTGTCTTCCGGTGTTTGACCCTTGTACTGACCTAAACGTTCTCTGCTCACTGTGCTAAAACAAAAGTAGACTAAGTGACAGGCGTAGAACAAAAGTTTCACTTCCTCGGCCTTTTATTGCGGTCATTAGACGTTGCTTAATACGGAGGAGTTTCAATCACAGTCAAAACAAAAGGGATTTGACTTCAAGAAAGTAAGAGACTTGAGAAACAGAAAAAAAACCACTGCAAAACTGTCAAAGTTATTTGCCTTTATCTCTGTAATTGTGTAATAACCCAACCAATTACACGACGCAAAATTATTGACATAGACAACGAATTATTACACAAGAATCAATCAAAGAACAGTTCTCATCTTGCTTCCTACTATAATGTGACGAAGAAAGATGCATTGTGGTAAAAGAAAATATAGATTTTCCCCCACTATACACTTATACAGATTAGAACTTGCTCCGTCGTTTCACCCTCAACATGGCAGAAAATAAGTCACAGAAGCTCACAGAACAGCCATTTGGACTGGTACAACTTATCAATAAAGACGCAACTTAATGACTTACATCCTTTACAAAGAAACCGCCAATTCTGTTATCTTATGTCAACACATAGTCTAACGTCACTGTTGTTTTCAACCAAAGATCAACATTCCGTTCTTATCTTTCCTCAACACATGCACAAATGCACACAGCAAAACGCTCGACACTACGTACAAGTGACTCCACCATGTAGTGATTCTGTTTGAATCACTCATAAGAACAGTTGCATCAACAGTCTTTCAACTGAACTGAAGCTATGAACAATCAACCTCAATTCAAAGCGGGCTGGAAAAGGTAATTACATTTCACAGAAATGCTAACTAAAACTACTACGTAGATCGAACTTTATGTGTAGACTTCGTACACCACTACAATAGGGTGTCTAAGGATATTTTTTCCTTGACGAAAATAAAGTACAGCAAACAAAAGCGATTTTGTTTTTACTCCGGTTTTTGCGTCGTGACTTACCGCTTAATTTGAACAGAGGGGGAAAAAAAGGAACCAACTTCGTTACAAAAGTTCAATAATTTGCCTCAAACGTGACCATGCTCGTATAATCATAAAAGATACAAGTAATCAACCTAAAAATAGAACAATGCAATAGTTTGGACACAACAATCAATGAAGCGAAAATCCCTTTCTTTAACAATTGAAAAGTCATCAACCTAAAAATAGAACAATACAATACATTTCAGAAATTCAAAGAATTTTTACAAAAAAGTCTTACGAACAAAAAAGTCTTACGAAGGAATGTTACAAAGAATGCTTCGACGACGACAATAATGGCCACTTGCGCAAGCGCAGTAGCCATAAAAATTAGTCTGATTATTTCAAGTTTGTGGTCCAAAATCATCCAAGATCTTCTCCAATCTTAACCATCCGGGTTTCTTTTTGGTTTCTTTTTTCCTCTTTTTTTTTTTACCATAGTAAACTATTATTTTAAGGCTTCCTTCAATTTGAAGAAAATTTGACACAACGAAAAATAAACTACTTACTATATATATAGCGTATTAAATTGTGCAAAAGCTGTACTGTGTCGAAATTTGTTTCGCGAAGCTAGTCTTGTGCTTTATTTCTCGTGGCTTGGTTTGTTTGGCGAAGTTTTGTGTTTAGTTTATCGATCATTGCGCGATTGTTATTAAATTGTTTTGGTATTGTCACCAAGGATATTACTTATTTCTAGGTTTTTTCACATAAACACTTTTTGAAGTTTCGCCAAGCCCTTCAGTGAGTTATTCAAAAGTTGACTTGCGCTAATCACCGGGATTAGCCGTAGTGATTGGGATTAGTGGTTGACCAAGGTTTCGATTCCTTTTCCGGCTCACTTGTTTATCCTCTTGTTGATCCATTTTGCAAAGAAAGCTGATTAATTAACCACCTTGTACGTCATAATAAACAGTACAACATGAAAGTATTGCTCAGTAGCTTCCATTTGAATGGTCACACTAGGGTTTCATCCATACTTTTAACATGCAGTTAGAACCACCGTGTACAGCATAAACATGACCACATGAACATATTGCTCAAGCTTGCTCAGTAGCTTTCCGATTTGAATGCACACACTAGTTTTCATCCACAGACTTAACAGTTGAAACCACCATTAATTTACAGAAGCTTGGACATGGGAAGTGAAAGGGTTACTGTAATATGTTGTTATTGTTGTTGCATAAGGCCCGGGCCAAACGAGTATGAGAGTTCCTCGCTCTCGTTTGGCTTGAAACTCTCATGCACTCTCAGCGACTCTCGTGCACTCTCATCGAATTTGAACCTGCTTACATTTTTTTCTTGAAAGTTGAGAGTTTTTTTCTCGTTTGGCCCACGCTTCATGATACTGAGTCGATGAGAGTTGAAGAAAACATCATGAGAGCCAACTCTCATCTTTGTTTGGCCCAGGGCTTAAAGTCAGAGTTGCATGTTAACCATGCATACTGCACATGGACAACGCCGCGATAGCAGAAATCGTAAGTTGAATTTCCGCCAACTAAATATATGACTGTGTTACTGATCAGGAGTGCTCCAGGAATTGGCAAAAGCAGAGTACCTAGAAGTTCAAATGATAGCAGCCAAAGAAAAGGTATACCACCCAAAACTTAACTTAATCCACATATGCATGCTTCTTTTTTAATTCGTGCTGTATTTTGTTTAAATTTGTGTTGTTCGAGGGAATGATAAGTCGTTCCAGCTACACTGTTTCATTTATAGTCTATAAAAAACCCCAGTAACAACAGCAACGTCCGCAAGAACAACAACAACAACAACAACAACAACAACAACAACAAATATTTTGATTAAGAACTGTTGTCAGTACACTTTAAAAACAATAACGATACTATCAGTGTTTGGGAATTTGCGACCAACAGAGTAACTTCGCTTGTGCTCTTCTTTGATGTCATTAGAACCCCAAACCGACCTTTTTAACCACCGCATTGACATTGACGCTGGCTCATTCTCGTCCCCAGAGGCCACGATCCTGATTGGCTGAGAATACAGAACGAGTACTCTGAGCATGCTCAACAAATTGGGACCGGCCAGAGGTCTCGATTCTTGGTGCTGACCAAGGATCGTGGCCTCTTGGGACGAGAATGACGCTGGCTAGGAAGTGTATGTGACGAGTATCTTCTTCTCTTTGAATTGTAGGAAGTGTTCCCGACGCGTCGTACGCAAAAGTATCTAAACTAATCAACCGAAGACTGAAGAGATACGATAAAAATGTTCCACCAAACGATACAGGTATGAACATTTGTACGTGATATGTTTTTCTCCTCGTGTTCCTATTTATCTGTCACTTATGTAAGGCGCAACTTCACCTGGTCTGTTAAAATGTTAGTTTAAGTAAACAGACGTTTCTTTGCGCGCGCTCAATTCTCTCCCCCGTCTCCCCAAGAGAGACGTCTGTGATTCGACCCGAAAAATTTCATGCTGATAACGTAGCTCTACAGAGAGTCATGTAGTGTTTCTGATTGGTTGTTGCTGAATTTTCGCATGAAAGTGGCAACCAATCAGAGACACTTCGTCGTCAGTATGGCCCACAGTCTCCCTGTCGGTGTAACCTGCAATAATTATTTGAAGGGAGTTTTCTCTCTTTTCTAGGATCACCTGTAGAAGTTCTTATCGAGTTTAAACTAATGGCCTTTGGAAAAATTAGAGAAGAAGATATGGTAAGTTGATCTCGGTTGCGAAAACTATTTAAAACTAAAACAGCACTAGGGGTAACAAGACAGTCAAGGGTTATTTGATTTATATCTTTGTAGCGTAGCCTGTGATAACTTTCTTGTTTACTGTCAGCTCACCATCAGCAGTTGACTGTAGCCTGCAATGCAGGCGGTATGTGGGCTTGCGATTGTTTATCTCATTCTTCGTTAAGTCGCGATCTTGGATTCGCAAAACGTGGAGAGTTGGGGCGAGTGAAAGAGGGCGAGGAAGGGGGCGGGGTTGGGGTTGGGGAGGGGTTAGAATACAAAACGTGGAGAGTTGGGGCGAGTGACTGTCTCCCTTCGTCGTTCTTTTGCACTCGCCCCAAGCCTCCAATGTTTTCCTAATCCAAGATGGCGACTTATAAACACTCGATGGAATATTCAGCACTCGCTCGCCCAAAATACGCCTATTTTGTAGGCTAAGTTGACTGTTGCAGTAAAACTTCCCGAAATCAGTTGTTATGTGTGTTGACTAATTTGGAAGCGTCAACTTATTAGCTATGTCATGTAACAGTTGTTTTATCTGGGCATTCCCTTAAAAGGATTACACAATCGACATATTCTTTAGACAATGGTGGAAGGATCCGCGGCTCGCACACGGGGAGGACAAGGTGTTTAACGCTGCCGTAGACCCCAGGAAACTTGGCCCTCATGGAATTTGGATTCCGGACACGTACTTCAGGAACGTGAAGTCTTCAAATTATCACTCAATCAGTCGTGACAACATGCGACTTAGAATATCCAAGGATGGAAGTATTTACTTTAGTGCCAGGTAAAGGAATCATTGCTATTGATCCTACTGCTAATGACTGTCATAAAACCCAAACCAAAGTGATCACATCTGACCAATCACAACGCGTCCAAATACCGCCAAGAACCAATCAGAGTTCACAGTAAAAGCTTGCTTGCAACCGCGATGAAAAGCGCGGGAAAAGTCGAGTTGCACATGATTGGCTAAGACAACATTATCTTTATTCTTATTGGTTAGAGAAGGTTTCATGAACGTTTTGAACCATTGACTGCAGTCCTTGGCCAAACTTTCTGAGTTCTCCCAATCAATGCCAGCTTGTTCCTTCAACATCATGTCCTTTTTCCATATTCGACAGTCAATCAAAAACTGCTTTTATTCCTACTTTAAAAGCAATTGGATCACTTTGGTCGTATTTTTTATTAATATTTCCTTTGTAATCTTTTGATTTACCATAGGACGTCAAAATGATTATATTTCCAGATTAGTTGGAGTACCTTATTCTCACTTATTTTCGCGAGTATTAATTTTCGCGGTTTTCGCGATGTAGCAAAAATCGCGAAAATAAGGACGATATTTTCGTAAAATTTTAAAGCCTTTGAGCCCTTTTTTCTCAAAAATCGCGAAAATAAAGCCTCGCGAAATACGGATCTGTCGATTTCGCGAAATTACGCGCGAAAATTAGTGAGAATAAGGTAATTGGATTAGTTAGATAATTGGAGCTTTGCAAATTTTGCTCTTTTCTCTTTGTTTCAGAATCACTCTAACAGCTCAGTGTGATATGGATCTGAGGCTGTTTCCTTTAGACACTCAAAACTGCGATCTTATAATAGAAAGTTGTAAGTATATGCTTTGCTCTTCAGGCTGGGTATTGTAAGACCAGAATCGACTTAAGCAAACATAGTTTTTGTAACCAATCATAGAGCGCGGTAAAGCAGAGTGCCAAAGTTTCAAACTCTTAAATTTTATTTTGCAAATAACTGAAAAGCAAACAGCACCACATGAAAGCACTGCTTATAAGCTTTCATTTGAATGATCACACACTAAGCTTTCATTCACAGATCCAAAATTAGAACCCCCTTGTACAGCAAGGGGTACACATGAAATTATTGCTCAATAGTTTTTATTCCGGCGTCACACTCCAGGGTTTTTCATCCCTGACATAGTTAAAGGTTAGAACCGCCTTGGATAGCATAAAAAACAGTATACCAATTGTGGTTACATACTAGGCTTTTATCTTTCGGAAACTGTAGAGTAGGTACATTTTCACGAGCGTTCCTCCAACTTCCAGTCAAAGGCAACCACGTGGTTTATGTTGATATAAATGCCATCCCATTCGGTTGGTCGGCTGAGTTTGTTTTCGTTTTTTTTTGCCCGGTCTTTAAATGATAAGCACCCCTGAAGATACCTCAAACTATGACATGTTTGATTGCAGATGCATATACTGTGGATGATGTCATCTACAACTGGAAAAATCGAGGCTCAAAATCTATCGAAGTATTTGCTGCCGAGCTTGCGCAGTTTGACATGATGGATGTAGTCACATCCAAGAAAGCGTCCACTAATAGCAAAGGTTAGGCTTCACAGTAACATAACTTAGAGGCAGGCTGGGATTCTTCTCCGGCCTTACCCCTCCCATATACAAGCTTGGCTAGGGGACCGGCCCTTTTTTGGTTTCCTTCACTGTAGCGAATGCGCCTATTGTATAGATTGTGTGTCATTTTATCCCCGCAACAATCATCGATGTCAGGGCTCCTGCACCTGTGTGCGTTTCAACCTAAACCGGTTGCGTTTGAAACGGTTGATCCCAATAGAACACGACCTTAGTAACTACGTTAAAAAACTTAAAATTTCTGAACAGAGTCTGTTTATTTCTTCTCTCAAGGATCCTTTGACAGTTTAAAAGCGACCTTCACCCTCAAGCGACGAACAACGTACTTCATCTTCCAACATTATATCCCTTCAGGGTTTCTTGTTTTTCTCTCCTGGCTTAGCTTCTGGGTTGACCGTCATGCCGTTCCCGCGCGAATTTCACTCGTGATCACTTGCATACTGAGCACCATGTTTCTATTCGAATCAATCAACTCCAGTCTCCCGCGGATCTCCTACCTGAAGGCGGTGGATTACTACTTGATTACGTCATTCGTGTTTATCGCTTCCTGTATGGTGGAGTTCGTGTGTGTATTGAACTTCCGGGACAGAGCGTCTGTCTTACTACGGAATCAAAGTTTTGCGCCGGTGAGTCTTGGAACGTGTCTATTCTTAATCTTAAAATGATAGTTTTTATGCGTACAGGGATCGGATGAGGCTCAAATCTCTTCATTATTCAGTCTAACTAATTTATCCTCGTGTAAGATCTTCATTGGTCTACGTCGTAATAAGTGACTTATAGAAGGATTCGAAAGGGTCTTACTAAGGATTCCCTTTATTGAACGATTTAAATGTGCTCAATTAACCAAACCCTGCAAAAAAAATTTGCACACACTGAATCAGGAACTAAACCCAATCTTGACTTGCGTTTTCCCGCACTTGGCACCTATTGCATGTTTTGTTTTGTTGTGATTGGCCAAGTGTGATTACTTTGTTTTTTGCTTTACAACAGTAATCCGGCAGAAAACCACTTAACTGGGCCTTGTGTTTAACTAATAAATGCAAACTATCAATTTCTCCTCAGCCTCAAATACCAAATCAAACAGGGAACTCCATCGCCGAGATGATGGACCAAACATATAACTGTAACAAAGACCGGCCTAATGGCGTAGCTGGAAATCTGTCGCTAAGGAAAGGCGCTTTCCTTCACGAGAATCTCTCGGCGTCGAGAAGAAAGACGCCTTTCGTCAACGCTGCCTATATGGATGGATTACCGACGAGCCATTTACCTCCCCATTATATTGACCAATATGCGCGGAAGATTTTCCCGCTTCTTTTTGGACTGTTTAACATAGTCTACTGGTCTTATTATCTCCCGCAGCGATGATGTCAAGGTTGGATGAAGAAAGAAGAGAGATAAAGGCGGCTTGCCACGCCTGAAGACTACAGAGCACAGGGGTAGGGGTGGGGCTGCGGCGTCCCTGCTGGGTCCGTAAATTCAGTTTCCAAACCAAAACAACGCAGATGACAGCTCTAACAAGAGCTGCTTGAGCTGGTGATTTTCGTTCGTAAAATCTTTAGAATCATCCCGAAACTTGCCCAAAATGGACCTGTAGTGTCTTGCATTTTTCATACAAATTTAAAATGTTCAGTCATCCCGTCCTGCGTCTCGTGCAATTATAACAATTCTTAACCGAATTGTACGTGATTTCTGAAACAGTACTTGTCTGGCTTCCCGCATCCCCTGGCCAGATTAACTGACGAAACCTTCAAAGCTGTAAAATACCAGACAAATCTTTATGTCCAGTTTTTGCTCTTCCAGACAAAGTCAGCGAAAATATTATTCTCTGTTTTGTCTGCTTTTAACCTTAATGATCAAGAAATAATTTGTCATTACGATATCAATGCATCGCCAAGTATTCTTGCTACTAGAAAAAAGATCATTGTCTTGATGTACCACCAAATTCTCAGCAGCCAGTCTAGACAAGCACCAGGGGCGGATCCAGGAATTTTAGAAAGAGGGGGCCGTAGAAATTTCTATGAGAGACAATCTGGGCGCATCAGCGTTAGCGCCCATTCTACGCGCTTTAGCACGCCTTTCTAGGGGGGTACGGGGGCATGCCCACCTGGAAAGTTTTGATAATTTAAGTACTCTGAGATACAATCTGGTGCATTCTGGACGCTTAAATTTGGCAAATGCTAGGATCCCATATTGAACAAGAATTGCTGAAATGTTTTATCAAATGCAGTTGTGGTTGTGGTCAAACATGACTTGAATCAACTCGAACTTTTGAACAAACGAAATCCTAGTAACCGGAGTGGTATGGGGCCTAATTAAACTAGAGTCATCCCATCTCCATTGGATTGATGAATGCAAATGCGTCATAATCCAAAGCCATAGGGAAGAAAAATATATCTCAAGTAACAAAAGCAAAAGCTCTGAAAATAAAACAAAACCCGGATTGCAAAATACCATCCGATAGACGTTGTTTTCAAAAAAGAAAAAAATATCCCAGACAAAAGAGGGTGTCGCGGCCCCCTCGGCCCCTCCCTTAAATCCGCCCCTGAGCACTCTCGAAAGCATGTGTATAGCAATACTTTATATAGCAATAATACCCTCGCCCCACTGCACGCCTTGACAGCTCCCTAAAGCTAAAGTAACAAAAAGCCAGAGCTTTTTTCAAAGGTATCACTCTCCACCTAACGCTTCCAAAAATGGTCTCGACTTCAGTTGTCGTAGATGGTGGGCAAACAGTAGTTCAACCTCGTCCCCAGAGTCTTCTCGGCGTTCAAAATGGCGGCACGAAGAAGACCCTGGCGAACAGCAGGTCACGTGTCTCCAAAAATATTGGAGATTTTGATTGTTTCAAAATGGCGGCGGGCTCGCGATTGGCTAATTTTGTGGTCACGTGATCTGCTGTTCGCCAGGTGATCTGCTGTGGCGCCCACCCGCCATCTTGAAGCGGAGATGGCCCTGGGGACGAGGTTGACAGTAGTTCACCATAGGAAATAAGTTTCTTATTGTGTGTTGTGTGACTACTGTGATTCTGTTGTGATGGTTGCCGTAGAAACCAGTTCGATCAAAATGGGAATTTTACTCAAAGCCGGCAATGAAACCAAACAGGAGTAAATAACTCCAATTACTGACAGGGCTACACATTTTTGTGTGAAAGGTGAAATTTAATGACTGCGAGAAAAATATTTCAAAAATTATCTTTAAAAAGTGAATTACAAATTTAAAATTCCGAGACAAAGACCTTCACAGCTTCAATTCTAATGGAAGTGAAGTTACCCAAGCAATAATAACAATCGTTTTTGTTCCCATTTAACAACTGATTGGCAATTATGTAATGGACATTTGAAGTCTAGCAAGCTATGCTTGGTCTTGTAATATTAAACGGTCCTCTAAAGTCGGCCCGGGGGGGGGGGGGGGGGGGTACTTGACTCATGTTTGGGTATAGGGGTGCCGCTGAGGGTTTGAAAACCTGACCCTGTTTAGGGCAAAAAAACAATAAAAACCCCTAAAATACCTACCTTGTGTAGGACAACATCCTCTATTTTAGGACCCTGTTTAGGTTGCAATTTAGCGAATCCCGTTTGACTGATACGCGGCAAACGTCTCCGATCTTTAAATACTGTATAAACCATATTTTTACGACGACAATCGTGCAACCATACCCTGTTTAGGACAGGTTCAGACCCTGTTTAGGACAGACTCGCATGAAATTATATACCCTGTTTAGGGCAGAGGCCAAAAACCATACCCTGTCCAGCGGCACGTCCCCGTATAGGCCACATAAGGAGTACCCCCCCTCCCCCCCGGGAAAGTCGGCAGGTATATTTGACTAAGGTCATGTATTGGGGGTGGAAAGTTGGCAATACCCAATGTTATTTTAAATTGTAATGTTGATAATATTGTTAACACGTTCGTTAATCAGATTAGCGAGGCTAAAGTTAAAATGCTTCGCGTGAATAATAAGCTAGTCTGAAGTGTCAGCCGTCTCCTCGCTCTAACCCCCCGTAGAGCGAGGAGACGGCTGACACTTCAGACTAATAATAAGCCTGCTGCATTTAAAATGTTACTTGTCATCGTTTAGACCTGGTTTACACAAGTGATGGACAGTTGCCCTTCCAACCGCGACTCCGTACGAACACTGTAAACCACAATCGAAAGCATCCTTACGCCTTGCAGTGTTTGTATGTCATGTTGTATGGACTATTGCGCTACCGACTACGACTTCGATTCCAATTCTGTCGCTAGTGCAAAGCAGGAATTAAAACGCAAGGCCTGAACCAGAAAGCTTCTGCTTCTCTCGGGAACCTCTATTTTCAATCGTCCGTTATAAACACTTCATTGTTGTAACCTGCAGTCTATGATGGCGTGCCTTGTTCTGAGAGGTAGAGTGGGCTGAACGCGCGTGAGCTGCAAGCGATCCACGCGCGAAACTCACAAATAATTTAATTGTTTTCTACACAACAAGACAATTGGCAATCTATAACATTTCAATTTTTGCTTTGAATAGTCAAAGAAATGGAATGTCAAATGACGTTGAGGAGAAGAGCAGAGGAATGCTCTCGATTTCAAGCTATTTTCGTCCGCTTTATATAAATAAATTAGCTGTGGCTGTCGTGTCATGTCTGCCGGCTATGTTTTTTCTTTTTCAATATTAATCCGCTTATATCCAAGGTGTTTCCGTTTTCCTCGCCCGGGTAATTATGTCCGTTAATTAGTTAAGTATAGGTTCCTAAGTGAAGCCACTACAAAGTCTGCTTTTTGAAAGAAGCAGTTTAACATATTAATGACTGTAAAGGACCCGGTTCTGCTGTGGAGATTTCCCTGAAACCCCCACCCATATTGCAGGGGAATGGAGGGATGGGTCAGGCCTTATGTAGCGGGCACAGTGTGGTTGATACCACGGGATCCAGGTGGTAGTAAAGACGTGGCAGTTTGTGCGCACGGTCGGGACGAAAAATCCTGACTGTTGAAGCATGAGAGGTGGCCGTTATAGAGAGGTGCTGTTAGTGGAGGTTCCACTTTACAATGCTTTGCTTACAATGCTTCTTTGAAAAACTGAGGTCACTGAGCTGTCTGCCATTATTGTTCAACATTTTAAAGGGGAGGGATGGGAGGGGGACTGTTGCATCTATTGCAAAATGTAACAGAAATACTTCACTTTTGTTTAGCGTTTGAAGAGCAGAGAAACTCATTTTCTTCTTTTTTCAATTACTAAGAAGTCTTCTGTTCAGCATTGAAGGTACATTTTTGAGCCTGCCATACATTTTTCATATTTCGTTCCCCTACGGTGAAAAATGACCATAACGCATTGTGATCGTGGATGAATGAATGAATGAATGAATGAATGAATGAATGAATGAATGAATGGAGAGCTTAATTATTTTTAAAAGTGTCAATACTTAATAGCGGTAAAACCACTAAATGGGGACACTATAAATTGTCCGGCATTCTGCCAGGGACATCATGAATTTCGCTTCCAAACAAAAGCTTTAAAAGCGTCGAGTCATGTTCGGGCGGGAAATGCAGACATAATGGATTAAAGGGATGAAAACACCAGAACTCCCCTTCACCTGTTCATTGTAAAAGCAAGGCTTGCATTTCTACTGCAACAAAATATTAAAATACACTTGTAAGCCCAGAACATTTGGTTATTTCAACCATTTCAAATTTCTGACGTGCGCCGAAGGGGTCCATCATGCTTTCGAGTCTAGAATTCCTCGTTTCCTTCTTGCCTTTCCTCTGCTATGCTTAAAATTTCGAAAAATTGACAGTGAATTTATTATCACGCAGGCGTCTGGTTCGTTTATCAGTTTTGATAAGCATTCAGTGTCTTGACCGTTTCACATTTCTGACCAGGGTCATGACTTTGTTATCGTTGGTTTGATTAGTAAGTGATGCCGATTAAATTCCGGGCGCATCACTGTCGATGTCGTCGGGATCAGTCACATAGAACAGTTTTGATAATGACTCATCCAAGACTCGTTTAACCGAGATCCGTTTATTTTGCTGATACAGAGGCATTGCTTTCGGAGAGAGTAACACGACGTTAAGGTAAGCTGCGGTAAACATGTGTCCATGTAGATATGCGCGTACGTATTCCTTCGTGTTCTGTTGACTCTGTTTTGGGTCGTTTCTCAGGCACTTAGGAAAAGTTTTTATGAAAGGGACATGTCCTGTCCGGATCGTCCCATCCATCGTAGTTATCTCTTCAGTTATAAATGGTTTTCCTCAAACCTGCTAAGCTATGCCAAGAGAAGAAATGCACTTAAACTTTACTTACCTTGAATCCGAAAATAATATTCAGCCATAGTGATTGATTTTGGCTGATCTTCATGAGAAGGAATTTCTCATCGATGTGTGGTTTCGACTAATCAGCAAGACTCTTGAAATTGACAGTGAAATGTGAAACAAAGATTGGAAAGAGCTGGTGATGTCAAGCTCCATCCACTCGCCCTTACATTGACACGTTAGCTAATTCAATGTTTCGTGATAGAAAGAGTTTGGTGGTCTGCGTACCAAACTCTGCATGTCGTTTTCAACCAACTGAACTGCTTTTAACCTCGGACAAAGTGATTAGTTTCTAACGAAACTGTGGTGCTGCGTCGGCGGGCAAGTGAAACACTATGTTGATTATCAACTCGGAGTTGATAAAGGTAAATTAACCGCCGTAGCGAATTTCTAAAAGCTGACGTTTCGAGCGTTAGCCCTTCGTCGGAGCAACCTTGTAGCTTTCAAGTGATCAGAGCATAGTTTGTCCGTTCAATATCCATACATGATCAAACAGGCAAGTCAAGAGAAGAATTAAAGAATGATCAACGAATGGAAATTGGGGAATTGTCTTGATATTTAAACAAATTCTCCCACCTAGTACATAGTACTATAAAAAATGTATGAAGACATTTAAGGAGAGTTGAAATTAATTACAAGGCTTAGAGATTGATTTCATATCCTGCTGATTCAGACTGGTTAACTTTGCATCCCTGGAGCATTGACGCATACTATTGCTGTGGTCCCGGGTGTGGTGGATTCGGAATAAAGAAAAGACATATGTTTCCGTTTATAATTTTTAAGGAAGTTCTAGAAAACATTGGTTGAGCAAAGAATATTGAATTTCTCGAACATTATTTCAGAAAACAATCGACTTGGGATGCTTAACGATTAAAAATCCCATCAAGCCAGCTACTTAATTTTATTTTTTAATCGAAATTTGAAAAACAAACAGTTTAGTATAAGGTTGGTCACGAAAATTAATTTAGAATTAGTCAGTAACACGATCCGTGCATGGATTTTTCGCATTGCGTTGATAAATAATACATTACTGATGCTAAATAAAGCTACACCGACAACAACAACAACAACAACAACAACAACAACAAACTTTATTTTACCCCACAGGCTACTAAAAGTATTTACAACAATTGAACAGAAAAAAATAATAGGGGTACTGGCTACCCGAAATAACCTTGACAATCAGGCTGGAAAATAAACGATTTAAGGGGTGTAAATAAAGACAAAATTAAAATGCCTTTGTTTAGGCAGCACGGTGTTTACAAAGACAAGCATGCTAGCTATACTCAGCTACTGGAGAGAGCCAAGTTGTCAACTCTAGCGAACAGGCGTTTACAGGACATCTGTATTCTTATGTATAAAGTTAAACATAGACTATGCCCCAATAGCATCTGTAACATTTTTAACGAGCATACTTCCGCATACAACCTGAGACAATCAGATTTTTCTACTCCTAGATACAACACTGTTACTTATGGGAAGCACTCTCTGCGTTATGTAGGACCCAAACTATGGGGCAAACTGTCTACGGCTGACAGATCAGCCAAGACACTGCAGGCTTTTACAAACTGTATTCGCAAAAGGGATATAACTCGCTTAATGGACACCGACTGTAAGGGCTGCATCCTATGCTGCACATAATGCCCTTCAAGTCATATTTTTTAGTCATAATTTTACAATTAGTTAAAGATTCTAACACTTTTTATATCACTGAGACTACAATAACATTTTTATATCACTTATATATATTCTTATTGTATTAATATTAGTATTAGTGTAGTTTTTTTTAGCAGTGTCCCCTAATTAGTATGGTATATTATTACCAGGCTACAAGGTTCTTGACACTTTAATAAAGTTCTCATTCATTCATGCAGCTATTATTTTGTTCTCATACAGGGGAAGTTTTTTTAACTGTAAATCAAGAAGTCACAAACAACGTAACTGCTTCGTGAGTGAATTCGACTAGAAAAATAAATAAGAAAAATATAGTCGGTGTATTAAAAACCAAGACTGGCTCTACGTAGCTTCTTAGAAAAGACTCTTCCAGATCCAAAAACACTACAATAACAAAAATAGAAAACCAATGCATTGAAATGGAGACGCAAACATCAAGTTGACTCGGAGAAGTTGACCCACCCAGCTCCTCAGTCGCTGTTCACTTTGGGACAATTTCAGCAATTTGAGGTAATCGCATAACTTCGGAGTGCTTCTTTTACATGTAATTTTCATAATTGATGTCCGGAGCAAACTGATTAGAGGAAGCAGTTACAAACACTCTTTAATGTTACCAGTTTATTTATAGAAAGTAGACTTCATTATAAATCAATTTTAATTTGATTCGCATATGCTGGGTGAGTCAATGGTTGCGTGTCCCGCGATAAGTTGCCGGTTCTTATCGCTTTTGATTGGAACATATTTATCTGATGTTTTTCTCATTTCTAGTTTATGGACTACAGTTTGGACTGGACTAGTATACTGGAGAATACTGTATACTGGAACTCCCAATGCAACTAACAATGCAAACGATATTACTTGATATAATGAACACGCTTGGTTTCATCTAGCCTGCTGCGAGAGCAGGCTAGGTTTCATCCGAAGTTACCAAACACAAAGTTCTTTAGTATCATGATTTGTTTTGTATTAACTATGATAGTTTTCGTCTGTCGCCACGAAATGAAAGGTGGGAATGAGAGGGGAAAATGATCATGGGAAAGAACGTGATTTAAAAGTGAGGAAAATATTACACAAAAAGATCAAAGAACAATGCAAAAGCAGTTTTATTTATAAAGAGGAAACGGAGGACGTTCACACAACATACTATTCCTACTCAGTGCAAAAGGATTTATATAAAATAAAGTTTTGCAAACTGAATGTCCACTCAACTTATAAATTGTGCTTCCAGTGGTAGTTGAATTGCCGTGTACTATGCACCATCTCGTTAAAGACCTCTCGTGCCATACTGTTTGTATTTCGTATTTTCATGTTTACAATAGTGCATATATTTAGTTTTTGCTTTTATGTCGTGTTTGTTTAGTATCATTAACAAGGCCAACAAGGCAACATATCGGTCATACAATCTTCACTGCATGTTAAAACACGAACTCAATCTCAATGCCCCGAGGCTCATTATGGCGGCTAAATTGATCCAAGATTTTATTTTTTGACTTCCAATCGAGATTTATTCCTTCTTGGTCCTTCCTTGTTCTGTAAATGCATCTCCAGTTATACAGTGGAACCCCGTTAATACAGATACCTACGGGCCAAAGAAAGCTGACCGTAATAATGGGGTGGCCGTATTAAAGGGGTAAATAAACATTCATTCATTCATTCAATAAGAAAATGACTGACTGAGCTTTTGTTCGGGCCAAAATAAAGTGGCCGTAGAAAGTGGCCATGAGCAACTGAGCTTTGTTCTAAGCGGATGCTCTTCTGAAAATCATCTGTGGTGAGTGTGGTTCCCTCATTGAAAATTATAATTATTATCACACGACAGTGAAACATTTTCCGAAATAGCTAAGTATTAAGGGGGGACTTAACCTAAATTCTAATGAAATTTTAAGAGGTTTAAAGAAGGGTTGGAAGAAAGAAAATAATTTTTGGAACACCAACAGACAGTTGATACCCACGCGGGTGCTCTTGCGTGGTTATCAACTGTCGTCAATTGTCAATCTACTAATTTTTAACTTCAAATTCTAATTTTAAAACTACATTAAATCTTCAATATTTCTTATTTCCCTAAATTTTACAACTCCTTTGAGAAAAACTATTTCCTCCCCAAAATACCCAAAAATCACCCAAAAATTTACAAAACACCCCATAACATAGATTCATGGGATGAGTGGAGAGTTTTTGGATTGCTTGAAACGTGAACGAGATATTTCCATTAAACCCATGTTAAATGGCGGAGAAATGGCATTCAGGTAGAATCCCGCCTTAAGTTGTAGGAAAATGCATACTGACTACGCGTATACTAGCAGACCCTCTTTCGATGAACTAGGGTCGGAAAGAGGGACTGCTCGTAGCTAAAATACAAGAAACCATTTAGGGTAGTCAGTAGTCCGGTCCAGTTCAATTTTAATTTGTGTTTTTTGTCGTCGTGGCGTGATTGGCGCCAAACCAAATCCTAATTGTTGTTTATTTTCTTAGCTTTCCAATTACTCCTGTTACACGAATATATCCGGCGACAAGTCACGAACGAGCTATCGCTATCGTTTTTATCGAAGAAAATATGAACGAAATGCTTTTAGCTCAAAAATGGTTAGAAAGTTGGATCATCAAAAACACATTTTACTTTTCCTGTAAATATTTATATTGGCTTTAATGAGATGTTAAGAAGTGATAACCATGTTTTAGCCAGAAGAGCAAGTGAGATCGACTCGTCCTGATAAAGAATTAATGAGATCCAGATATTCGGTCATGCCTCGCGAGTTTCAGCCCGTGTCAGATAATCTGTTTTAGCTTCATTGAAATCAATGGCACACTGCTATGTTCCTAGCATATGGCATGGGTTATCGTTATCTGTGTTTTTTGGCTCCAAAGAAAAGAATGAACGAAATAATGATGTTTGTTTTCTCTGCCCATTTGTACAAACGCAATATTAGTTTACAATGTATTCTTCGGGAGTTGTTTGGCCGGAATATCTGACAGCTGTACATAACTACTGTGTTTTTTTTTACACGCCGGCAGGAATAAAATTCGTACACTACCTCACTAACAGCGACAACAACATTATATGGCTTTGTGAAGAATGGCAAAAAAGCACCTTATAAGGAGTCACACGAGAGAACCTCGTGTGGATAAGGTTCATGGGCGAACTCAACTGTGGTGCAGTAGTCCACGCGAGGACCTCTCACGAGCCTTATCTTTAAAAGGGTCGACAGATCATCAATAGACCGATAGTTTTATAATCTGATAAGGAATATTTTCATATCCACATTCGCAAAGACAATGGAAACCTAGATGGAGTGACCGAGAGTGCATGTCTGGCATAAATAAACTGTTTCAGGAATGTCTAGCATGGACAGCATAACCCGGAGCATAAGCTGTTTCAGGAAGTTGTAGTTGTTGCCGCGTATCACTCTTTCTCATTTATGAATCAACCGAAGGCTCACCGGTACGATTTGAGGCGGGATACCATATAAATATCAAAAGAGCAAAACATGACAGGGGTATCGAATGGTCGTTGCGAGCATTTGTGAGCATGCGAGCATCGATAATAGTTAGCCTTGCGAGCAGCGAGCACTCTGCGAAAACTACCTTTATCAAAAACCGAGCATGCGAGCACTTGTAAAAATATGCGAGCACAAGCAAACGAGCACCCACTAAAATTTTGCGAGCAATTCGAGCAGAAGCCCAATTTTGCGAGCACTTGAAAATTTTGAGCGACCATTCAATACCCCTCATGACAGGGGCGGATCCAGGAATTTTTGATAGGGGGGGGGAGGGGGGGGGGGGGGGTCCCCAGGGTTTTACCGAAAATGTGAAGTAGATCGAAGGAGAATTTGTGGAAGTAGATGGCAGTAGTTATTGCTAAAAGGCGCAGAGGGGGTATTTGGGGGCCTCCTCCCCCCCCCCCCCCCCCAATTTGAGATTTCAAGCTCTGAAAGTAGCTAAAAGTGCATTTTGGTGGATCCTGGAGATGGTTTTGCTATGACAACCCTCAGGTCTGATAGTGCTGGATTGGGAGGACAACTAGAAGTTTATTTCTTCAATGGAAATTTGCTCAGTCTGGTTCTAAATTTTTCAAGACATGCCAATTGTGTACTTTTACTACTCCAGGTTTATAATAAACTAATTAGCTACGTAAAACAGCTTTCTTTTCTGAACCGAGTATGTTTATTTTCTCTCCCTTTCTAAAAATGAAATGTACAAACAGCCAGTTTAAAAGCGACCTTCACCCTATATTAGTATAATTTACTAAGGTGAATATAAAGAATCCGACTAGCTGATTGGTCGAAAAATTCGGCATCAGACGCTATATTCACTGCGCTAGGCGATGAATATAGGATTTCAAGGCGCGGCTGCTAAGCTAAGCCACATTTCTTGTGTTGGCAAGTAAAAGATGGCGACTCGTTTTTGAATGAAATTTTCGTTTATTCTAAAGACATCACTCCAAGTTCGGGATATTCAAAGCATTGGGAATTTAGGTGAATGACTACCAAGACGTTTGGTCGGAAAACCTTTTCAAGAAATGATTTTAACACATTTAAAACTCGTCAAAAACAAAGGTTTTTGTGTGGCCAACCAGGGCGGCCGCGTTTGTGTCGGATGGAGTGACAGAAATTTGCTTCTCTTCAGACCTAAAGCTATTTATTTCAGGAAGATAGCTACAGCTGCTCATGAAATCAGCAACGATTAAACAATGCCGGAATGAATGTCTTTTTCGTAGTGTTCTTTTGCGTATTTACTGCTTAATTTGATATGTAAACGATGTAACTACGGTAATATGGCGCATATGGCGAGCACTTGCGTGTGTTGTTTTTAGCTTTATATTCACCTTATACTAAAACAATTATTCGCCTCAGGCTCAGTGAATATTGGTGAATATTTACCTCGATTTCGTCTCGGTAAATATTCACCAATATTCACTGAGCCTGAGGCGAATAATTGTTTATTATTATTATTATTATTTTTAATTTATTTATTTATTTATACATGACCTATATTGATAGTAATTATCCATAACTGAAGTAGTTACTCTGTTTTTTTTTCTGGGTTGACCTTCATGTGAATGAATGAATTTCCAAGGCCCATGTACAGATAAAGATATAGATGTACAGATAGAGCGAGAATTTCCTCTGGCAATTTTCCCCCTCATTATCAATCTATGATTGGTTGGGAGGTGCCGTCTGTCTAAAATTAACCGCATGTGGTGATTATACGATTTCAAGGTGTGGTTGCTAAGCCAGGCCACATTTGTAACCGGCCAAAGATGGCTGAAAACAATTTGAATGAAATCTTTCTAGATTTTACAGAAGTTGCTTCAAGTTTGCATGGGATATTGAAATCATTGGGAATTCAGAGAAATAGTTGATAAGCTTTTTCAATTACCGTAAAGCCTGAGACTGGATGAAATTACGTCAAGAATTCGAAAAATTGAAATGTAGATCATTTACTATTTAAAGTGTGCATTTTTCCCTAAAGTCAATACGACATTCTCAGCAATTATGTTTTTAGTTGGAAAATATATCATTAGTTTCGTAGTAATATCAGTCTACACCTTATATAAAACGTTACCTTGGCACTAGTCCTGGTTGTATCAAGAATGTCATAATTAGCACATATTGAATAATTATATACATTTCCTTAGAAGAGTAGTATTAGTAATAGGTCTTCAAAGTGAAGCAAGGTTGGTATGAGTCCTTATGTGCCACCTAGCATTTAGAGGTTGAATGAGTGTGAAGTTGGCACTTTTTAGTACCAATTATATGAATCGCGCCCATTGAACTGCGCTTTGTGTGTCGTATAGGACTTCGCAAACAATTATTTAGAGATAAAGTAATTCATGGTTGTCATGCGAAATCAGGAATATTTTGTTAAACAAAACGTGAATATTCATTTCTTAACCTCGATAACATCGCAGCTTAGGTGATTACCAATACAACGAAGACTGCTGGTGAGTTTGCTTTTGCGTTGTCGTTTTAAAGGGTGGTTTCAAGAGAGAGCTGTTGTTATGCCTCAGCTATATAGTATATGTCAAAACTCTTTATTTTAGCTTATATTTCATGGTCACTTTAACCTCATTTCTCTTGAAACGGTGTTAACAAGTTAAGCTGAGTGACTTTCAGCCGTGCAGGCGATCGCTAATGGTTATTATTTATGGTCTTTGTAGAGGGATCTAGAGGCGATTATACTTTACTGGAAGAGTTCAGTTTATTTTTTAATGATGCATTCGAAAACCGTTAGGAAGCCGACTCTTTCGGTCATGATCTCAGTGCCATCCCTATAAGCTTGTTGAAGTTGTTCCACTAATAATTCTCCATAATACTGATTGCCGTCGTACATTTTGTCAGTAATGTCGAAATTGTGTTTGGGGGAGTCTTTTTCCTGCATTTTTCATGTTTTCTTTTGAATGATCTAAAATCATCCTTGAATTAATCGCCTACGTAAACGAGTCTTAATTAAAGAGAAACCTTTCCTAAAAGCGACAAAAGCTTGTCAAAATAGACCTTTTCATCTTTTTCATGTTTTCTTTAAAATGATCTACAATCGTTGTTGAAGTAATCGCCTATGTAAACGAGCCTTAACGAGAAACGTTTCTTAAAAGCTTGTTTGCCGATCTCCGTATACCACTCGCATCTCGTTGAAAGAAAGCCGCACCGTTTTCAGATGATATATTTGCATTGAAGTGGGTTTCTTCAAACTATGAACAAACATACAGCTGAAGTGATTCTGCCAATTCTCTCCGCAATAGTTATTGGTGCCATTATAAAAACATTTTCACTCGTAAGAGTGGCCATTGGTTCAAAATTAAAAAATAAATTTCATTGTGTAAAATATCGAGAAACAAACACTTTCACATGAAAGTACTGTTTGAATGGTCACACATTAGGGTTTCAACCACATACTTAAGAGTTAGAACCAATAGTTATTGGTGCCATTATAAAAACATTTTCACTCGTGAAAAACAAATTCATTGTGTAAAATATCGAGAAACAAACACCACCACATGAAAGTACTGTTTGAATGGTCACACACTGGGGTTTCAACCACATACTTGAACCATGAAAGGGTTAATCGCAGGTAAATTTGTTGTATCATTCAGTTTTCAGGTTCATTCTCTTTCACTGCACAATATTTGAAAAATTAAGTACTGGCATCATCGGTTAATGATTTATATGAGGTTGGCGTATAGTAATAAGGTCTCATATTTGCACTCGTTTTGATGCGTATTCGCACTAAAAAAATGCTATGTCGTATAATAAAGACCTATAAAGTAAAATCGTAGCCATACAAGGATAAAACAGACAAAATATATTAGCTCAGGAAATGTGAACATGTGAATATTTAAACAGCTGTGTTAGACCAGATTGGAATACATTATTCACCACTTTTGTTCAATCTCTTAAATGTGGCAATGACACGCGCGTGTGACAAAACTTCTGTTCAAAACTTAAAGCATGCAAGTAATTGGAAATTAGGAAATGCTGGGAAATAGAGAATTGGTAGAGGATATGATCTCGCCAGTTTTACTGTGGCACAAACTATTTATTCTGTGGGACAGGTGGTTTTCTGGGGTTCTCGCGAGAGTGTGCGAGTCACGCGCGAGTGACACGCGAGTCACATAAACCGCGAGAGATCACCGCAAAACCGCGTGTCCCGCAGACTTCAAACCATTGAAACCTGTCGTACGTCTGAACGGCAACAACAATAGTCTAGGGACATAAAAACTTCAAATAAATGCTGCATTCAGATTCAGTTTAATTTCAGTTGTGATTTTCAACACAGCCTGCAAGATAATCAGGACTAAATTTTCGGTAAGTGAATACAGTGATTTATATGCATGAAACAGGAATATGAAATTATGATATTTTTTCTCGTTTGGCCAAGATATGAACATACGATCGTTTATGAGCACCAAGAACCAAGCTACCATCAGGATACCAACGATGAAATTCAGCAAAGCTAAGCAAAAGACATGTCGTTTTACTGCTTTCTCATATAGTTTAAGGCCATTATCATTCAGAGCATTTTTTATAGGGATATTTATGCAACTAACACAGCTTGATCTGTTCGTATTATTTTAGCTAAATATTAAAGTGGTAGAAATTTTAGGGAACGAAACTCTTATTACACGGATTGAGCGAGCTGCTGTTGTCTTTCAAAAAACCCTACCTGGCTTTATTCGTACACAACATTTATATCCTTCCGAAAACAACAGGTATTAATTTTAAGTTCAAGGTGCCATTTCACCAAAGAAAAATCTAGTTTTTCACCACACTTTAATCCGAATGTCTGAGGTTATTCTGAAACCTTTCGAACATATATTCCACCGAAAAAATACTGTTGGGTCCATAAAAGTAGCCTACCATAAAACTCTTTTCCACGGTTATTTAAAAGAAAGGAAATGAATTAGGACAAACACTCAAATGTAAATTGATATTATGCTCCGCGCAAAAATAGATTTATTTTCTTGTTACTTCGTGTGTAGACGAGTATGATAGTTAATCATAAGCATGAGGTAAATCGAAAGTCCTTGAAAGTCCTTACGATCATTTTTTTTAAAGAAAGAAAAATTAGTTTCCAGATGTGGGCAGCAGTGTGTGTCTGCCTACAGCGACCAAAAAGAAAAACAATAACAATCGAAAAAAAAAAAAGTAAGGACCTTTTTTGCTTGAGTATATACCAGCCTTTTGCTTAATTTTCAGTCCTTCATTTTTCCTTGGGGAATTATAGTCAGTGATCGCAGGTTATAGTTCAGATAGTTATTCGAAAATGACAGCAAATAATACAATAAAACCGATGGATACCGTTTTAAATAATGGCCATCTGCTGTTTCTTTACTATTTGGAGCCTTTAATTAAACTTGTCGAACTTCATAAAGTCGTGGTGAACCAGAATTCTAAACTTGCAGCGAGCGAAACAGCAGGAAACTGCAATCATCTGGTTATCTCAATTTTCCGTCGTCAGTTTAATTTACCCTGGTGCTCTGCTTGTGAACCTTAACTAATTAACATTTTTTACACGATGTGAAAGTGAGGTTGTTCGCTGTTCGTCGTCACACGAGCCAGTAAAAACCAGGGGAAAATCGTACATGTCGTTTGGCAAATACAACTTTAAAAGTAGGAAGAATTTTGAAGAACCGGTTTGGCATATTAATGATACATTTTATTTGTGCGATTATAATTCAGTAAGATTTAACTGTTTTAATCTCAAAAGCACCCAAGTTCAAATTGTTGAAAAACAAACAGCACCACATGAAAGTTGTGGTTTGACTCCGGGAGGGAAGGGGGCTGAACAGAGCTTCCAGATTTCAGAACTTTGAATGAATAAAAATTGGTGCGAAATATCCATTATATTGATGTGCATCTCTGAGGGATGTAGTGCGAAGTTATAGCCAGGTTATGTAAACTCTCTTTTAACACCCTTTATCCTTATGGAGAGTGCAACAGCTGATGAAAGCATTAAACAAATAAAACTATAGTCTGATGATAATAAATTATATCATTTCTTGATTTTTATCTTATACAGGCCATTTTGGAGTTGTTTGACTTGTTATTTTGCTGCTAATATCTGCGATTTTCACTACAAGTCATGAAAAAGAATCATAAGAACAAAATGATAGTAATTTCACAGCGAAATCTGAACATGATTCTTTCGTTTTAGCTCAAGCTACAAGTTTTGTAGCAAATTAACAGTATTGTTATTTTGCCGTAAATATCTGCACTTTTCTATGTTGATTTTCACTAAAAGTTCATGGATTCGAAATAGGATCGTAAGAACAAAATGATAGTTTTTTCATAGCGCAATCTGAACATGATTCCCTTGCTTTTTTCTCAAGTTGTGTAGCGGTATTGTTATTTTGCTGTAAATGCACTTTTCTATGTCGATGTTCACTAAACGTCGTGAATTCGAAATATGATTGTAAGAACAAAATTATAGTTTATTTCATAGCGCAATCTGAGCATAATTCTTTCGCGTTTTTCTCAAGTTCTGTAGAGAAGCGCAATCTGAACACGGTTCCCTCGCTTTTTTCTCAAGTCCTGTGGCGGTAACTCAAAAGACTAGCACTTGTCCGATGGACGTTACCGACAGCTATTTTCATTCTTACGTTTTTCCTACGCTTGTTGTTGTCGTTCCTTCCTATTCTCTACTCTAGAAGTGTCGAGGAGACCGAATAACAGCTTTGAGTGAGTTATGATTGGTCGATTGTTGCCTTTGGAAACTATGGGCCAATCACAGGTCACGTCTACGTCTGTTGATTACGCAAGCAATCTCCGTAGTGTTGGTGACGTAAGAGTTGCCATGGTTGCAGTAAGTATTTCACTGTGGCGCTTGGAATGAGTAAAATTTAGTTTCGCTTATTGAGGTGTGAACTAATGACAAAAAATCCCTGGGAAATGTAGTTTTGGAAAATTTCATTTCCTGAATATGCTTTACAACTGTCAAGATTACAGAGAGAGGGTGGTCTGGGTAAATAGAGTGCATTAAAAAAAGAACAGACCGTTTTTATTAACAGATTTTCCTCAGAACAATGATAAAATGATAAAATTCGACGGTCTTTTCGCCAAATTCACTGTAGGAGAAAGTCAGGAGAGAATTAAAGGTAAGATGATTAGCAAGATAAATCTGAAAAAAAGTTTAAAATAATTAATACTCAAGTTAGTTTTGAATGGAGGATCAAAAAGCGAGAGTTTACTTATATTTGCTGCGTATTTTTTTCCGAGAGCATTTTCAGATTTCCATCCAGAGAGTCATGCTGATTGCCAAGTTCATTTTTGCTATCAGCCAGTAAAGAGTTTCGAGATTTCTATAGGTCTCAAATTTATTTATTTTCTTTTTCACTATTATCGTATAATGAGTGTTAAACTGATCACTTCAAGCTGTGTTAATGACAGCATTTTGGGTTAATTTGTGAGTTAAATGCCGCCTTATTCATGTGAAAGGGCGCCGACAAATTGATAAAGCAACCCGACAGACTGCAGCTGAATCGCAACTAACATATCCAGTCCAAAAGGTAATTCGGCTACGATTGCTGTTGATGTCGGTCCTGGACCTTTTTCTGGAGGATTGAAAGGCACGAATCCCGCGAATTGTAAGTCATATTAATCGCAGCTGGGCGAGCCCGAGCTGAAATACGACTGAAAAATATTTATTCCGGAATCATGGCCTACTTGCACACGCTTTCAAGAGAATGAGAAATGATTCTACTGACGCGAGATTTGGTTCACGCATTGCAAGTTAAACAACCAAAATCAAACAAATCCAGCATTCATAATGAATACCCGATACAAAAGTATAAACGATTGCTAGCAAAATGGACTGCGATTTTTGGAAAACAAGTGACGAACGTACAGGGGCACCCAACGGATCGTTTCGGTGAAATATCTGTTCGGAATGCCTATAATCGCCTCAGATATTCGGATTAAAGTTTGGAGTTTTCTTTAGGGAAATATTATCTCGAACTTTCTTAATATGAGAAAATTAATGCCTATTATTTTCGGAGAGATAAAAATTTCGTTTTGGGTACAAAAAAAGGTCAGCTAGGATTTTCGGAAAGGAAAAATCAGCAAGAAAGAGCTGAGGTTTTCGGGAAATGACTAAAAAAGCCCTAATAAATTCGTGAAGTCTAAAGTTCCCCTAGAATGACCGAACATATATAAATTTTATGGCTCAGCTTAGAATTTATTTATAGATCTTTAAAAGCACACCAGACAGCCTAAAATAGTGTTTTAAAGCATTTGGGAGAAAACCGTCATTGGGTGCCCCTGGACGAATGACAAATGATCTCTGATAACTATTCTGTAGATACCTTTTACAACTGAAGAGCCTAATTATTTCTAATGAGTCTCAGAGCGGATTGAAAAGTTCTTTTTCGCTTTATGCTGAGGTAAACCTACCTATACTAGCTAAAAGTTAGTCTATCCAGCAAAAAGTCTATAACGCCATCTCCACAAAATGCTTTGTTTCCCATCGCCTGACCGATCCAATTTTTTCAAAAAGGAAAAAAAAAAAGAAAAGTTTCTGATTCATTGCCTGCGCCCTTTTCTCGGGTGTTTCCAAGTTTAATATGCTTTGTTTACATCCTAAAGTCACTCTGACATCTAAATTAGCCCAGTAATGACGTCTTCGAACACTTTTCAGAGTGATACCGGCTCGTTGCAAAATGGTGGTCACGGGGAATTAAGATATAATCAAGGCTCGCTTGGAATTATTTATGTATAATTTATCAAATTTGGGCTTTTTTTTTTTTTTTACCGACCGACCGACCCACTTTCACTAGAGATAGGGCGATGGGAAACAAAACATTTTATGGGGATGGGCTAAATAAAAATGATTTGTAATATATTAAAGTCACTGTTCACGATTTTGACAATCTAAAAGTGCACTTAGTGATAATTGTATTCATCTAACGACTGTAGATAGTGAATTTTCAGTGGTTATTTTTAATTCCGCTTTTCGCTTTTCTGTCTAAAAATAACTTCTATTTTCAATTTTGTCCATTAAGTTAACACGGTTTTTGGTTGTTTTGATGGGTAGGCTTTTATTTAACTTTTCTGTCATTATATATATTTGCATTACCATACTTATTATGATTATGGACCATTATCAGATTGTTGATTTTTAACGAAATTGTGAAATTTGTCATCCTTTGCTAATAACTCTTCGGTTCTGCAGTCTATACATTGGTCCTCTGAAAACGATTTATTATTAAAAAAATAAAAAAAATAAGATAGAATCCCCACTCGTTTTTTTTATTTTCATAAATACTCATTTGTACCTATTTGTAATTTCCTCAAACAAAAGCCTGATGAGCATTATTTTAGCATTCACAGGATAATTAAAAAAGAGATGTAATCATCAAATTGCTTTTTGTTCTAATCTAAATTTTGGTCTTTTCACATTTGTACAGTCATTGCGGTCTACTGTTTGCTCTGCTCGACTGCGCGATTGTAAAGGAGCCTTTAACAAGTATATTTGTCGTACGGTTTATGAAATGTACCATCTGCCACTAGCTGATGCATATTTATGGCCTAATATAATGGATACTATATAAGGAACAACATTGTCGGTCCCCATTGATAATTTGCCACTCCAACTGGTGACCATATTATTTCAAAAAAGAAGTCGGTGCTGAAGTGCACACTTTTTCCATAGCAGAAATTCAAGTGAGTTTCTAAATGATATTAATATTTCGCGCGCTTTAGAAATATCTCATTCCCTTGTAGACGCTTCACCTGTTTGCATACTAGACTAAAAAAAGTCGGTTTAGTTGTTTTTTCTTCTTTGAAGCGCAAATGCGCGCTTTGTTGTTATTCGTTGAAAATTAATTAAGTTTTCTTTGACTTGCAGGCTGTTTCTAGATTTGTGTGACTACGAAATATCGACAGAAACACTTCTGGTTTACGAGTTACACATCTACTATATTCAGGTCAGATCAAAGTTTATTTGTGTTAACCTATACAATTTTGACTGCTCTCGTTGTTTAGTTTCAAAATACGGATGCTTAGATAAACATCACGATTGCAAGGTAATATTCAACAAAAAAAGCAGCCAGGTTTCGAGCCTACTACTGATCCAGGAGTTGCATGAGCCCCTGCAACCAACATATTAAGCCAAGCTCGTATAATAGATTATTCGGATAATAACTCTCTGTATATTTATCTTTGGCTCACTTTCGATATATATCTAATGTGAACGATTTTATCGTGGATTAATTAGCAAGTGGATGAAAATATAAGTCTTTGCATATTTAAACAAGAGTGAAGGAGACTTCCGGAGGTTCGAAACTTCAACTACGTACATGTACAGTATTTACAATCTACTGACATTACTTCAAGCCTATAGAATGGTCCGGTAAAACTTCTATTTATATTAATGCTTTGTTCCCTGCTCAACGTAGATCCAAACATGTGAAAAAGGCAACTCTCTGTTAAGGATTAATTACTGAGCTGGTGAATTGTGTGTGCATATTTTAATTATTTATAATCGACGAAATGAAATGTCTAGAAGCCGCAGCGAATTCCAGTTTGCATTAATTTTCGTTTTCTTTCACAGTTAATCAATGGGTTTTTTGGAATCTTGATGAAAAAAAATTTAATAAAATTAATTCTGTGCCAATGCTCGTAGGTTTGTTAACAGAGATTAAATGAATAAAACTAGTTTAAAAATGAAAGTTGAAAGGAAATTTTCGAACCCAACTACAAAATAAATATTTTAGGATTTCGACACATACACGTCTCTGAAATGAAAGAAAAATTCGTGTCCCGAGCAGGATTCGAACCCGCGTGTCCTGGATACTAGTCGGGCATGATAACCACTACACCACCGGGGCAACGCGGGGTCGAATTCTGCTCGGGACACGAATGTTTCTTTCATTTCAGAGACGTGTGTCGAAAGCCAAAAATATTTATTTACACCTTCACTTTAAAAATGAAAGCGGTTGCGATTAATTAACCAAGTTTGAAATTTAAAACTGCTTCAAAAATCCTCAAACCAGAAACCAAATTTAGACCACAATATTTACAGGCTTCTTCATCAGTCGCATTACGCCTTTCTTTTAACTGTAAATTAGAGTTGAAATATACTCCTTAGGTTTTAATTAAAAAGGGATCATCGAAGTCGATCAAAGAGAGATTATCTATATTTGGTGAAAACCAGTGATATCTTCACCTGTTTGTTTGTTGTTGTTTTTTTGTTGCGCGTGTAAAAAAAACTGAACCGCGAAAGCAAAGCTGATATGTTATGCAAAAGGCGTGGCCGGTAGAATTTGACAGTTGATCTCTAAAAGCTTTTAAGCTTTCAGAAAGCTCCACAGTATCTGATTTTTTATTTCACCACGAACATTTCTGTCACGAAAAAGGCACTGCACTGAGTACTTGCGTGCAGCCGCCCAAAAAATACGCCGTCAGGCGCAAGGTACGTATAGATATAGATTCACCATTAAGCCTGAGTGGGTTTCGTGAAATTAAGACAGACAAAACTAATTGCGGTTGATCTCACACCGTACAATGAAATTACTGTTAGTTTACCCCTGTTGTAGAAATCACTTTCGATTCGCACGAAAAGCAGTCTCGATAATTTTTTCCTTTTTAATTTCAGGTTTATTATTACTTTTTGGCTTTTAGAAAATTACTATTGATTTTTGTTTTATCTGAACTTATTATTTTTTGCCAGGCTTCAAAGGCTTCAAAGCATCCTGTTCCTTGATGCTTTTCAATAATTTCACTGGATTCAGTTTACCTTGCAATTAAGCTCGGGTGTCTTGGGTCAAAAAATTAAATTGTGTTTACCATCTTTTTGAGAAGCGTTTCCCCTTTCTAACAATAATGAAAAGGGTTGAAAAGTAGATCGATTTACCATTTCGGAGCGCAAACAATTACTGTGTACTGAACTAAGTGATGGAAATGTATTGATTTTGTCTAGATTTTCCATAAATTTATACGTCATAGCAAATAATCATTTATTTATTAAAGGGTTGGAGTCGATTTCTTAGTTTATTGTACGTATAATGACCAATGATTTTGTAGTCAGTTTTTCTATAGCTAGCGGGAATCGCTGTAGGAAATAGTTCATACGACTCACTAGGCAATGCCTCGTGAAGCTGAGGGATTCCAAATTAAGCCTTTGCTACGGGAAATTGCGTTCGGCTAAATCTGATTCAAAGAACGCGATCGAAGGCCTCAGTAAACATTTCGCATAATAGAAGAACTTTGTTAAACGATAGTGGAGTAATTGCCAACACCCAAGCCATCGGCATCGTAAGTAAATTCAAGTTTTTAATGCTACAATCTGTACTAGAGAAACACCCTAATGAGTTAAAGAAGAAACAATGATTTTTGTATCTCTGCAACCACTGCAAGAACACAACAAAATGTGGCATCAGGTTAAGTTCTGATAGAACGGAACAGTTTAAGAATTTTAAAATCCGTTTCTGTGTAAAAATACAATAAGGATTTATTTCGTGAAATCTCGACTTGAATTGATTAACGGTGCTCCCAAAACGTGAATGATTATTCTGTCCATCTGTTCATTTACTCATGCTTATCAAATCAAAGTAAATCGATCTCTTTAAATGTACAAAAGATAAATCTGATCATAATTGTAAAGAGATTCAGATTAATGCATGCGGAAAAGATTCAGATATCCTTTCACCAGAGAGATATCTCGCGGGAAAAGTTTCCGGTCTTATATCAATGATCGTGGGTTTGAGGTATTGTAGGTAATGCTATTAGGATAGTTTGCATAAAAGCGATTGAATTTACTTTTTGTCCTGTCAAATTATTTGTCTTCTTGATTGTTGTACGTTATTGCTAATATTTCATATTCGAAATGAAGGCTTTTTTTCAGTTCGTTTCCGTTGTTTGTCAAACATATTTCCAAGGCAAAACTCTTCAATTTTGACTTTTTTTACCAGTTGTGCATAAGATTAAGAGCCGAAGAGAAATTTTAAACCACGTTTGCACGAAGCTAGTCACTGAAAAATTAGTGCCACAAAGGATGGGGAAAAATCAAATAAACAACATCCTCTTCTGAAAAGGTTTCTTTGGTCATTGCAGACATGTCAGGCCATAAAATATTTGTTTTGGCTCTTATCTTTTCTCTTTTTCTGTGAGTGATTTGAATGATTTAACGTCAATGCAATTCTTTAGCGGCGAGGCCTCAAAGAAACCATAGGCGCCCCCAAGTTCACGCTGTGAACTGTGTATTACGAAATAGTCAAAGATAAGGTTTTGTACTGATGAGAATGCGACGGTTGTATTCTAGAAGCTACAAATACGAAAGACTTGTATTCAATTGTATTGTGACGTGCTTTTTGCCCGCTTGGGCTGTCATTTTCTAAAGCGATTTCTTCAGCGAGTTTTTCTCGTGATTTCACGAGTTTGCTCTTCCTAATAATGAACTGAGAAAGCCGGACAAGTTACTATATCCATATGGTCACAAAACACCAAGTAATTCCCCAGAAAAGCAAGGTAAGGTTTTTTTTTATTGATCGTTATAAATTGTTTGTATTTCGTAGCTCCTGCAATATGTTTGTCGAATTCCCATACAAAACCTACAAAACCTTATCTTTTGACTATTTTGTAATAACGCTCACAGCGTGAGCATGGGACCCATATAATTCTACTTGGGTTAGCTAGACATAAATATAACCTGAAAGAAAGAGAAAAGAAAAGCTTTTCTTCACCAAGAAAAATCGGCACTTATTTTGTCTAAATTATAATTTTGATATACTAGTCGCCATTTCCCGTCGTTTTTCGTCCTCTTGTTCCCGGTGATTTACATATGACTACATTCCTTCTGTTTCGTTGACAACTTTGAACCTTCTCGGGTTTTTTTCAGTTTACATTCGCTTTGTGTTCTGGCTGTCAAAAATGTAAAAATTACGAGCCGAAATGTAAACAGCCAACGTTTACTTTAGTTCTATAGGCCATATAGCAACCCATGGTTGCCAATGTGAATCAACCCAGGAACTCTCTGATTTCGAAGATCATTTCATAGATTTGGTGTCAGTACATTTACACGCCGTAAAACAAACTGATTATACGCTACAATCTATAAGGAGATTGAGGAAATCAAGCAGGATATGTTTCGCGTTTCATCACCTAAAAGAAATATGTATGCAAACACGCTTTTCTTTGGGTAAATATTGCATAGCGCGGTCTTCACATATAAATACAGTCCAGAAGACGAAATACTCATTTGACAAATTTTCTCGGATTGAATGGGTCAGGTTAAAAGCATGCTGGGGCTTGTATGACACTGAGAATGTTCCGGCGCCATTTTTATGCAAGAACTGAGCACAAATGGTTGTGGTTGAGTGTTATTAAAATGTAAATCAGCTTTCAAATTGAAAACTCAACTGAAAAATATTACGTTTTGAAACCATTTCTTTAGTGGAATTATCATATTAAAAATCAAAATCAAAATTTGTCTTGTAATTACTTCCAAAGTTTTTTACATTGAAAAGCCTTTCAAACTTTAAAAGTGGATTACTTTCTTGAACAAAAAGCTCCATTTTAATTTTCTCTGTCCATTTAATCAAGTGTTAACCTCAATTGATTGGGCAGTTTACGTTCGGTAATCAAACGAAGGGTGTAAATTAGCTATTAAGGTATTAAGAATCCTTTAGGGCTTTCGACAAACGATTGTTGCTCCAACGGTGCAAGCACTTGTTGACCTTCAAATTATTCCCACGACCGATCGAAATAAAGATGAATTCAAATGTACATTGCCTATAATGAGATTACGAGTGTGCTAAATCCCTTTCGACCTGTCACAATACTTGTGTGTCCATGATATGGCAACTTTATTAAGCACTGTGCACTGAGATAGCCGGTCCATTGTTCTCAGTTCCCTTTTGATGTCGATGTTTGTATTTATTCAGTTATGCAGATGATGTTGACGTTGAGCTTTTGTTTCGTTTCTTGTACACACAGGCGCATTAAAGACATCGGCGGAAGGTGCTCAATATGTCTGAAGCAGGAAATATGACGAATGCGACTCCACCGATGGGACCGACGGGCATAAATCCTACCCCGAACAGCATCGTCGCAGCCGTTTTCGTGGCCATTTTGATCTTGGTGACTCTGTTCGGAAATATTCTAGTCTGTGTCAGCTTCTACAGTTTTCCAAACCTTAGGACGATCTGTAACTACTTTATTGTTAGTTTAAGCGTGGCAGATATCTTGGTTGCCCTGCTCGCGATGCCGTTCTGGTTGATAGTTCAGCTCAACAATACAGCATGGCCGCTCACGCTATCAACAGAGTTGCTTTTATTTTGGAGCTGTGTCGATATTTTCTGTGGCACTGCCTCCATAATGAATCTTACAGCCGTCAGTGTGGATCGAATGCTGGCCATCGTGACACCCTTCAAGTATCCAAAGCTTCTGACCTCCAAAAGGGCCTTGATTGTCATTATTTGGATCTGGTTGTATGCCACTGCCATCGCCTGTTCTAGGCTGGCCGATTGGCCAGGCAAAAGCTACCTCCATTTTGTGTCCACTGTGAGTTTCTTTCTACCCTTGTCACTTGTAATCCTAATGTACACTGTCATCTTTACCGTTGTAAAGATCCAAGTGCATAGAATAGGAAAGGAACATGCCAACGAGATGAAGGCTGCAAAGACCATCTTGGTTGTCATCGGTGCGTTCGTTGTCTGCTGGCTTCCATTCTTCGTGATAGTTGTAGGCCATGCAAACGACCCAAAATTTAAGTATCCTATGGAGGTTTACAATATGTTCAAGTGGATGGAATACTTGAATTCTTGTTTGAATCCTGTTATATACACGTGCACGAATCGCACATACAGGCGGGCATTCAAGCGACTCTTTAATCGGGTTTACTTGGAGCAGACTGTGGGAACCAGCCGACGAGGGTCTACAGTCAGCATGTATCTGAGCAGACGTGGATCTGCGATCACTGGTTATATGAGCAACCGTAGACCCCGAGGATCTCTTGCTCTTACGCCTGTGTCCAACATGGAGACAATCGAGAGTGAAAGCCAGTAACGCAGAGTTTTTTTAAGTCTTGGAAGTCAGGCGCTGTAAAATCTTTAGAAACTTTAAGGAACTCTGGATTCTGGTTCCGGATCGTGGCATGTCAGGTCTTCTGTACACAAGCCTTTCATACTAAAGATTAATATAACCGAGTTGCAGTTTTTAAGAATCTATTTTCATGCTCAAAGTAAACAAAAACAGTACATATAACTTGAGCGCAAATGTGCAGCAGCAACTTGTTATGGTCAAGAAATGTATGAGGTGCGGAACCAATTCATATTCCTCCAAAGCGCTAACAATCCTAAACGGGTACATTGCATGATAATTTGTTTACGAATACGTTGTTTTAAAACAAAAAAAGAAATGATTTATGGCTTTGGCTGCCACAGGGAATGTGTTAACTAGAACATCATTCAAGGAGTCGCTTAATTGAATGGAATTTAATTTGACAGCGGAATGAAAGTGGCAGGATTAATCTTGACGCTGTATTAGCCGAACGATTTAAGTATGATACGACTTAAAGCCTTGTATCAACTTGGTAAAACGAGGAGCTAAATGAAAACAACTGTCAATTGCGATCGAGAAACGTTGTTATAAATTTCATATGTATTATCATTTCTTACTGTATCAGTATTATTATCATTCTACTTCACAGCGATGCTTAGGAGAACATTAGCTACCATTCCCGGCCTAAGCCTTCCTTCCAAGAACGCTGATTTTATTGTATCGAAATGGGGTTATAAATTTTAGAGAGAACTATTTTAAAAACCACAAGCGAGAACATTCGGTTTTATTTAAAATCAATTAGATGAAAAGCGGCGAAAATAGTAGCAAACAATAACAGGAAATTGTTAAGCCAAGATATCATTAATTAATTTTGCCTAAGGCTTATATATATGTCATCACGAAGCTTCTAAAGAATCAACAATGATAAAGGGTTGTCTATAATCTTTCTTCTTTGTCGTCAGAAACATTGTAAATACCTGTTTCAGTGTACACCGAATTCTTATTAGAATATTGACTCCGATTCTGGTACGCTTTTAGGCCAGCAGCTGGCTTGTAGCAATTTCATTTGTCTAGTCAAACAAGTTGCCCTGGCTTTAATCGTGAGTTTAAAATATAAACAATAAAGTATTTAATATTCAGTTTTTCTTTTTCTGCTATTAAAATGGCCGCATTGGGACATTATGAACTAAGCATGCAGTGCGAATCAACAGTCTAATTTACTGCTAATTGACTGTTTATTGATTAATGTCTTAAGCTTGCTCCTGAAAAATTCACCTCCAGGGGGATTGAAATGCTAATTTACTGATAACAAACTCGCCATTTGATGCATGTCATTTAATTGTTTCTCGGTAATCATGGTCGGGCTTTTGCCTGTTGCCCACATCTCCTATCGAGATAAACAAACCTGTAACTTCTTCCCATTGTTTAAAGTGCTATATCTATCAGCTATACCGCTATGATCAAAATATCACTTCATCTTTTCTCTTCATATTTCAAAAGTATACGTATTTGCTAAATAGTTACCATGCCAAAGTCTTTATTTCGACGGGAATTCCGAAAACGGCCGAGTACCATAGAGAGAGTTGGGTCGAGGGCGGAAGTGATTTCGTCAGACATCAAAAGAAACGTGGCTACTTGGAAGGGGAGTGAGAGCTCGTAGTTAGCTTCTCCTTGTTTTAATTCCAAGTCTTACTACAAGGTTTGAAACGTTCAATGAGCTAATGTCAGCTGGGCGTTGTGTTGTGCAGGGTTGCTATGTACATTATAACATGCAAAACACGAGCTTTGGCCGCAAAAACTGAATAACAGCCGAGCTCTTTTATCCACATGCTCTTTCTTTTAATTAATGTTTGATCAGGATCAAGCTCTTCTTACATACCGTCTTTGCACTAAGCATCGCTAGCCGTGGCAGGCCCGGATCCAGGACAAAAATATGACCGTTTTCCAATTGTGCGCTAGGGGAAGTCCGTGTGCATGGTCTCCCGCAAAAAAATTTCAGATTTGATTCTATAAAACATCAATTCCTTAGTTATTGAGGCTAACAGTCGGTTTGTTCGATAGAAAACATTTGTGACATAATGACTGTCGCATGCGCAATATCTCGCTACAAACTCGGGAGTTTAACCTTTTCATTCCCTGAAAAAAAAAATCTGATAGATTTCCTTAAAACGTTAGAAACCGGTCTGGATCCGCGCCTGCGTTGTTGTTAATTTTAATAAAAACGTCGAATTCTTTGGAATGGTTTGTTTGAAATTAAATACTATATATAGGACTTTAAAATGGGGAATTTAATATACAGACCGAGACCCCTTGTTTAAAAATACAGACGCGATACTTTACGTTTCTCGATCCAGTCCAGTTCCTTCTCCGCCTTTTGAGGCCAGTCAAAAAAGTGAATTTGAACATCGTGGACCGCGCCCAGACTTGCTGAGGATCGGAAACTGATTTGTAGCTTAGCAGTCCATACCTCAGAATAGAAAACAATATATTCTATTTTGCAACAATTTTCGTCTCACTTGAGTTCATTACATTTTGCAAAGTTACGAACACACTCGGCACTCATCCTCGTCATGCCTGTGTGGCACATGAGGCCTCAAAGCTACTACGAACAGAGTCCCTTTAAAACGGACTCGATTATAGCTGAGGAATAATATAATTAAGTCGGCTAAATTATTATAATACAGTCAGAGCTCCCGTAAGCGGACGCCCCCAGGAAGCAGAATAAGTGACGGAACTGGAGCTGGCCGCTTACGGAAATGTTTAAATACAGAATTTGTATGAGCTAGAGTTCAAACGGTATTTTGTCAAGGCGGCCGTAAGTAGAGCTGTCCGCTTACGAGAGTGTCCGCTCAGAGAGCATCGACTGTATATGTCTGCGTGTTCAAATTCCTTTCCTTGTATCTTTTGCTTACTCTTCTGTAAATGTATAATACTTTCCGGCTCAAGTAAGTAAGAACCTCAGATTGAATCGAAACTGCGGCATTGGATCATAGAGTTCGGTTCGAATACGTCATGGGGTGTAAACCAAGATGAACCTGTTTTGCCTGCACTTGATTACAAGCGTTCTTTGAAGCTAAATACTCCGATTTATCATTAAGTGTTTTCCACGGACCCCAAAAACTATGTTCTGAACCTTTGAAATGATCGGGATCCGCATCCGGGCTTATCATTGGATAAACAACTGGTAACGCTGTACTGCGGTAGTAGTTCAATCTCTCTTTAAGCTCCAGCACTACTTGTGGATGAAGGTGCGAAACATCTTTGTATTCACAGGGATCTAAAATTAGGGAAAAGAGTATTTTAAAATTTACTAAGAGTGTATGTTAAAAAATTAAGATTGTTCCAACCCAATTAATTGGAAGACAGCCTGAAGTGGCTCATCAGTGCCGGGGCTTAACTCGCGAATAAATATTAGGGACCTGCCATTATTTAGCGGAGGGGAGGGCCACTATATTTGGGGGGGATGGTCACTATTTTTTGAGCGCAATTTTGGGAAGGGCCATTATTTTTTAAATGGCATCTAGTGGAGGGTCATGATTTTTTGAGATTAAATCTCTACCAAGAATCTCAAATGGTTCTCCTTAATTTTGAAAAATGTCCATTTTGTTTGTGTTGTCAGAACAATGTGATTGACAAAAGATACACTTCAATATTAAAATGCATGCGGCCAGTATAAATGAGTTGTTGTCTCTTCAAAGACTGTATTATGACTTTGCTTTTCTTCTTTGCTATATTTGCTATGTATTGTCATTCACCCTTGGCAACAGTCAAACATAATTTTTCGTGTCTCTTGCCACTCAATTCACTTATAGTATCATGACTATAGTTTCATGGCCAGAGAGGCTTTTCACCTTTGATCATGGATGTGTTTCATTGGTATAAATTGATTACTTTTCATCATGTTTGGCAGATTTAGATGCATTTCTAGTGATTTCAGAAGACCTAAATTAAAATTTTCCCGGACCCCATGCACAATGAATCACAAAAAATAGTTTCCGCAAAGCCAAGAAACACCTCAAAGGCGCTGTGTTTCATTTTTAGGTGTCCTTTCAAAGGGGAGGGTCACAATTTTTGAGCCCACTACTTCAAAACTTAGTGGCCCTCCCCCCGTTAAATAATGACAGGTCCCTTTACTTAGAGAGTTTAAGCACATACGTTTTTGAGCCACAGGCTGCAACCAGAAGTCGAATCGAATGTTCTCTTCGATTTTTTGGCGCGTATTGTCGATTTTTTGTCCGTAACGATAAATTATAAATGCTAAAACAAGGGCTTTCCACCGATTGGGTGTAACCGATTTAGGGTTAGTGGAAAAGTACCAGCAATGGAAGCAGGCTCCAGTAGCCCATTAAATACCAGTCAACAGCAATCCTTACACGCGCAAATGGAAACATTAACAAAGAAATTGGACAGTCTTCGGGGGCACCCAACGACAAAATTTTCCTGTAGGTGTCGGCACGTCATTTTTACGTTGTAATTGTGCTTTTTGTGCATTTGAATGGCTTATTTTTAAACGCTAAGAAAAATTTACCTGTTCGGATACGTTAGCTGAACTTTCAAACCTCCAAAAATTTTAGGGATTGAAATCTTCCTTTCCGAAAATCCTATCTGACTTTTTTGTTGTACCCAAAACAACATTTTTATCTCTCCGAAAACAAAAGGCATTCATTCTCCCATATTAAGAAAGTTCGAGATGACATTTCCCTAACCGAATATCCTTGGCGATTATAGGCCTTCCGAACAGATATTCCACTGAAATGATCCGTTGGGTGTCCCTGAGTCTTATGGCTCCACAACCCAAAGCGGACAAGGTTGCGGCATATTTTGAGCCTGGAAAGGATGAACATCGTAAACTTTTGGAACTCTTCCACGACCTGCGTAGATAATTTGAAACCTTGAACCGACGCGTGGATGCACGTATTGATGGCCTCTTTCAAAGGCAACCGGATACAAGACCCAACCAGCAACGATCACGGGATAGAAGACCTGTCTGTTTTTACTGTGGAGCGGCTGGTCACCTCCAAATTAGCTGTCCAGAGCGACGTCCGCACGAGCGAGGACCAGTACCCAGGAACGCACTGCCATCATCACCGAACATGGAACGTAATCGTTACTGACAGCCGGGCTTCCAGCCCCGACAGCAAGCCTTTTGTACGCCAGGCCGCCAAGATCATGTTGCCGCTTTAAGTGATGACTATTACGAACAACAGTGTTTACTTCTTGGGGTGTGGAGATCCCATCAGGAACTTTTTTCCTGAGCTGGCCAGCGGTATAAGTTTCTGGCGCGAAAACCTCACCCATGGCTGGTTCCATGAACTGGTCAGTGGTTTCCTAGCCTGCGAACAAGCTCTCTTGGGGTTTTCGGACCATTTCATTGAGCTCTTCCTCAGCGTCAGCGAACTGGTCATCGACTTCAGTCAATGGCACCAGGCTGTACAGAGCTAGGCATGGCAGTTCTTCGGTGTTACCTTGCGGTGGGGAACTGTCATCATTTGTTTCCATAAACTGGTCAGCGGCGATCACTCTATTGTGTTCATCACCAGCTATGACTTGTTTGTCGTTCACTTCCCTTGGTGTTAAAGCGGACGAGGTCTGTTTTGGCTGGTCAGCGGTTTGTACTTCTTTCGTGAGTTTTGTTGAAGGATATAATTATATTATCCGTGGGTTGTTGATACTGATTCCTTTTTGAGTTGACTGGTTTCCATTCTACGGGTTGGCTATAATATTCTTCTTCTGGTTCATAGTCATAAAAGTTGTCCCATGCCGCTGGCTGGTCATATGGCTCTTTTTCTGGTTTGTATTCAGAATAGTAATCCCACTCGCCATTGTCGTAACTATAATCTTCTACAGAGTCCATCTCATCACAATAGTCCATGGGAGCCATATAGTTCTCTTGTGCTTACTAAGGACATGGAAAGTAATTCCTCTCCACAGACAGAAGACACATTTCAGTTGGATGAAATTTGCATTGAAGTTCCCGGATATACAGTTGACACAAAAGGCCAAGTAGCTGAATTTGAAGGGACCTCCTCAGCACAACGGAGAAGTTTTGTATCAACCGAAACACTAAGTGCAGACGTTTGGGTGGCTGAATCTACAAATAATTGTCCTAGTGACGTTTTACACCATGGTACTAACTCATCAGTCGACGCTGCCCTGACAGCCTTAGGAGAAACTGGGAATGGATCCAATGTGGAAATAGTGCAAGTGATTGCAGGGGACTCACTTAACCAAAATACTGATCCTGTGGACTTCACAGTATCCCATGATGCGTTAGTCAAAGTAACAGTCGATGTCCCCAAAGCAGTTGGGACCATGACAACAGAAACAAAGGAAGGTGCGGCTCCAGCCATACACACCGCTGCCACGGCAGCAACAACCAGCCACCATGATACCAAGTTTCCAGATGTACACAGAGACAGACCACCGCCTGGCAGTGAACAACAAATAGCCTCCACTTCCGGTCCCTCACTCCGATGTAACGGTCTGACGGTCGAAGTACAGATAAATGGAAAGACCACTAGATTTCTTGTGGACACGGGAGCTGCTGTTTCTGTTTTGGATGCAAACCACATGTTGGAATTATACGATGGGCATCCTCCGCCTTTAGCACAAAATGCATCCAAGTTGGTAAAGACTGCGAGTGGCGAAGATTTGCCTATTCAAGGAGTATTTCGTACAAATATTACCATAGCAGGCGGTAACTACCCCTGTGAATTCAAGGCGATAGAGGGTGTCACGTACCGAGGTGTCTTGGGAAGAGACTTTCTGCGGGCTACCCGTGCTCACATCAGTTTTGACAAGTACACTCTTCAGCTGAAAGACGAAGAGGATGTCACATTCCCTCGGAACAGATAATGTCCGCGGACAAATATCCGAGCATATTTCCTCGCCAAATGGAGGCTATTGCTTATTTATTCTATTTATTCGCTTTCGGTAGTAATGCCTTGTTTAGTTATTCACTAATTTATGTTGGACCCCCGAGGCCATTGGCGTTCCTTAGATATGGAGATCATGTCATGGTATTCTTACCGTCAGCCAGGTTAAATAGACATGCTTTGTGATCTTTTGAGTCGCACATGCCTTTGCCGTTCGTCCACTGACCGCATTTGATTTCTGCTCCGGGTAGAGTTGGATTTTTTTCCCAGGGAGGAGGATTGCTTGTTGGGTACCTCGAATGCCATCCCAACTCGTATGTGTCATCCATTCCAACCACAAGTTTGAAGTTGCCTTTTCGAATTGCTTCAAAGTTTCGCCTGGATAAAGAAACAAGCATTCTCAAAGCACTGTATGATTGGTCAATTGGGTGAATAATTCTCTCATTTATAATCTACGAACGCTGATTGGTCAATCGAGCAAAGTTCGACTGACAGCTGAGATCTGCGAAGAGATTCAAGTATTCCTAAAGCTAAAACTGTTAACCAATCACACTCTGCTAGTTTATTGCTAACTCTGGTAAATAATTTTCTTAGGGAAATATTTTCATATACCTGGGGTCTATATTGTGCAATACTTCATCTCGAGGTGATGGTGCGTCGTTCGATATCGTCTCCCAGACATTCTTTCCGTCAGTTCTTGCCGATATTAGCTCCGCATTACCTCCCCCTAAGTGGTACAGTGTTGCTGCCCAGTCTGTGGCGTCGATCAATCCCGTACACACGCGTTTCTTCTGCTTGATGAGATCATTAGCGGTGTAGACGAAACCGAGGCCCTTCACTCCACCCTCCCATAGGGTGTCTTTGCCCGCGCGAAAAGGGAAGTTTGAGCCAGCGTTCCTAATCGAACACGAACGTGAGTATCAGTGGCTACTGTAAAGTATTAAAGTACCGCGGTTGGCTGGTTACATGTATCTAACTTAAATCAACTGAAAGCTACTGTATCATGGGTGCATATCTTAAGGGAGAATGTTTATGGATACACAAATAGACTCCTTCACCACATGAGAGCCGTTTTGGTGGGAGTATACTATTTATTTCGGAATCCAGCTGTTGTATATCCCAGCTCTACCAAGACAATCCCATAAAAAATAGCCCAAAGAGGAATTATGTCTGGAAGTGGCGGCCAAACAAGGTTTGATTCATGTATATAAACATTGCACGAGCGTGACGAATTTTTGGTTCGAACTGACTGACAAAGCCGGTCATGTTGACACGCTTTTTTGTGGTATTAATAAAAACACTGAGGTATTTAAAAAAAAAATTTCCATGTGTGGAATTTCCTTTTCGGTTTTGTTGCCGTTTTTCGTGGCATTAAGGTTTAGCATTTAAACATTAGTATCATTTAACCCAATCCTCAATTGTTCTGTCCGGGGTTTTAATTATTACCAGTTGAATCCATAAGGAGCTCCTCCGTTGTCCGTGGTGAAGATGATAACGGAATCGTGCAGCATTCCTTTATCTGCAAGTGCTTTCTTCACAGCTCCAACAGACTCATCTAATGACGTCACCATGGCAGCGTATTTTTGTCTTCTTTTGTCTTTAATAAAACTAAATTTCTTGAAAAACGGAATATTTAATTTTATAGCGTAGCTTTTAAAAATTTGCAAGTTACGATTGGCTTTAGTTCTGCATTTGATCGGTTAATTAAATAAACATAAATTTTACGTTTACACTTATTGCTTAGATCAGTCCCTCGTTGGAGATGACGTGTAAATAACCACAATCGTTCCCTATACACAAAACCTACCCTGTTCGGCCTTTTAAAATCATGTTTCCATAATATACGTTTCACTACAAAATCTAAAGTATGCCATTTCCTCATCTTCCTTCTGTTTTTAAAAAAAGTCCTATCCCAAAATCTTTCACATGAAAATGTTTTTCTTTGTCCCACGCTTGTCACAAACTTTATTTAACATCGTTACACAGAGAGTGGTTGTCCATTCTTCCAAGCCAGGGGCTCATGATAAAAGTGCTCGACAACAGAAAATACATTTAGGTATGATGAAATTAAGTTAAGGAATGGATTTAAAATTTAATTATAAAATTTAAGAGAGAGATATCGATAAGCAATGACAATAACTCGAATTAAATTAATAAGGGGAGACTAAATTTAAAAATGTGAGAATATATTGAAATACCATTACATTTGATTTATATCAGTACAATAAATACTATGTAATAACCTCTCTCTCAACTTTGATTTGTTTGAAAGTGAACTTTTAATTGAGTAAAATTCACTTAATATAAAAAACAATTGCATTAAACCTCATGTCCTATATTGATACTCAAAAGGATAATTCGTTTATGACGTTACCTTTATAAGGTGTTCTGGTGCCTGGAGAGGATCTTTCTGATTGGCTGAATGCGCGGCTTGGTGTGCGAGATACATAAACATTGGCGTGGATACATCGTGAGCATTGATCTTTTTAATGGCCTCCTGAGTAAAAAGGTCTGTTGCATAGATGCCGTCCCTTCTAATGGGCTAAAAACAAACGAATCTTAACAACAACAACAACAACAACAACACACTGAATAGCTAAATTGTTATACGGACCATGATAAAACTCAACAGTTCGGGTGAAGTGCCATGTTCTTTCGTTGTAACCGGGCTTTAACCCTTTTATAATTACCAGAGTCACTCGACAAACGTCACGCCAATCAACATGACTCTAATTATAACGTTTGGGTCTCTAGCTGAAATCCTAGTGTATAGGGATTTTTTTCTTAAATTTTGAACTTGGGCAATCTTGGGAGTGAAATACCGCTAATAAATAGCCTGCGAGCAAGCTATCTTGGGGGTAGGGGGGTGGGGAAGAGAACTTTTAATCCGTTATTTTCCTTGTTCTTAGTTGTGCTAAATTGTCGTTCTTCGTTGCTACCAGATTTAGTTGTAGCTTTTTACCCACCCGCTTGTTATCTCGGAGGTCATAGCCCCAGTAATCCTCAAAGGAGCTGTGATCCCAGTAATCTTCTTTCGCACCCAAGAAGCCAAAGAAAGAGTCGAATCCTCGTTTTAAAGGCGTGTACTCCTCAGAAAAGTATCCGAGATGCCACTGCAAGGAAAGAAAAACGAAACATGATATTCAAACTGTGTCCGGCATGGCCACACTCGTCCTAGGCCTCTTTTAGAGGACGTGAACAGCAAGGAAAATGATCGAGGGAAGGATAGAACTTAAGTGCGCCAGTAATCTCCATAGCAGTTGCAGTGAACTGTCTCCAAGACCAACTCATGCTTTCCGCCTTAGAGAAGTCTCCGTCTCATAGACAGTAGATGGAAGATCTGAAAGATGACATTTCCACCATCACATCGCAATGATGCAGATAGTGGACATACGATGAAATAGACCTTTCTCCAAAATGGCCGCCGCAAATGCAAATTAAGCTGAGCGGAAAATAAATACCAGCACCAGAAAGACCACCTCTTGTTTGGTAATCGTACCAGGTTAGGTTCTATCTGAGTCGAGAAAACGGAAGTTGAAATCTGGAAAATTTAGAGACGTTTGGATGAGTGGGGGTATGGCGTATACCCCCAGTCTCTAAATTTTCCAGATTTCAACTTCCGTTTTCTCGACTCAGGTAGAACCTAACCTGACGAAACTTCGTACGATTACCAAAAAAGAGATGGTCTTTGAGGTGCTGGTATTGATTTCCCGCTCAGTTTGATTTTAATCATTTTGATTTGCGGCGGCCATTTTGGAGAAAGGTCTATTGTTGCGCGCAATGTTGCAGGTGTAGAAAATGATTCTACTTCTGCAGCAATTTCAGGTGTGGACGCATGGTACAATTCAGTTGTTGTACGCATCATTGCGCACCTCTCTCCCTGTGCCTCGTTTATTTAACAATTAGGTTACGAGCTCGAGATTTCTATGATGTGATAGTTGATGAGGCCGTATTGTTTTAGTTAAAATCATAATAATTGTCTATGAATGACTCTAAATCCTCTTCCAAAGCTTCGGAGAAACAAGAAGAAACCGCAATTTTGTAGACACCTCCAGCCACTGCACAATAATTAACAATTATTCCACGGAATCGAGTCGTACATTAACTATGAGTACATGTACGACGAGATTGAGTGGAATAATTGTCTTATAATATACTCACCACAGGATATTGCAATTAAAAATTACTGGGGAAAGAACGGAAGGAAAAAACAGAGGAACGATGGGAAATTTATTATTTTGAAAAACACAAAATCGTAATTAGCGGGCTTCCCAAATAAGGTAGTAATGGTACATTGCCTCATATGCCTTGAGTAGGGAACCAATCAGATTGTCCAAAATTGCTATATCCTGTGGTGAGTACATTATAATGGTTGATAGTATACGAGTAGCTCAGCCAATCAGATTGTCTCATTTGCATTAGTATACTAGTAGATTTTTACTAATTTGCATTAGTATACTAGTAAATTTTTACTAATTTGAAATAGTTACACCACGCAAAACCGTAATCAGTAACGTTGAATTTACTTTACGTTTATAGATACAAACTGAAATAAATTCAATCAGTGTTATGTCGAGTGGTAGCAAAACACAAAACGAACTTTGACAAAGTCTACTCGCACTATCAATCATTGTGCGCAATAGGCTCGATTTTCGCCGCTCCCTCGAGTCAAACAGCGGCCGGTAATCGTGCCTATTTGCGCAACAGTTCGACGTCTCCAAAATTGCGCGTAATATTGATGTCGAATACCTTTCCGATTGCATGAGTCTGGTAGCCAAGAGCTTTAAGATATTGCGCTGTCGTTACTTCCTTGAGCGGAAGACCATAAGGCTGTGCGGCGAATATCACGAAATGTTGAATACCTGTGAAGTGAAAAACATTCAGTTACATATATTTTCGCGCGCTTTGGTTGCTTAAGGATACTGATAAGGCTACTGATAAACGTTTGGGGTGCCTTCCGGGAAATCTTTTGAACGCGCGTTATTTTTTATGAAACCACAATAAACTATATATCACTGTAAAGGTAATACAATGTAGAATCCAAAGATATTACCATTTGCCTTCAAACTCAAACCTGACAAGGTTTGCTTCGCTTATTTTACGCGCCTTCGAGTTAGCGCGTACAACTAAACTGAAACTGCATTATATCAATCTGCACATGATTTTGAATTTATTCTTTTCACTTAAGTCTGCACTGATCAATACCAGTTTAACGACCAATTCTCGTTAAACTCGAGATGTTCTGCGCAGGGTTACTTGGGGAAGTACACATCGAAGACACATGGAGGCCTATATGTACCTTGTCCCAGGCGTTTGGAGCGGCGCGAAAAATTAGCGAGTGAAAAAAGGGCGAGAGGACGACTTTTTTTTCCTTGCTGCTAGACTTTATCACTGAGTCCACGTCAAAATGAAAGTTACTAATCCTATACCCATTATAAACTATCCTTGTTTCTTCATGATTTATCATTACTTCTTCACTGTTATTTTGAGGTTTCTTTTCTAGTTGAAGATAAATCACTGTTTGCGAACTTCTCACGAGTCTTGACCCGGCTCAATAACGGCGTCATGCCTGAGGAGAAGCCTGTAACAGCTTATGCCCTGTACATCACCTCTCATGGCAAACGCAAGCCCGGTCGCCAACGAAAATCATATCTGCATCTCCGGCCAAACCAGATTGCAGAGCTTGCTGGTGACAGGAAGGGCTGGAGGAGGCTAGCGGTCGCCTGCTCTGCAGTCAAAAGATGACAATTACCAATTACCAGACAAACAGCATCGACTGACGAACAGGATTTCACTTGTCTCTGAAGATGACTTTCGCTCAGGTTGTCGAAACGTCAGTCACCAACAAGAGTCCTTTTCAGGACTAACCTCACCCGGACGATCAACAGTAGATCAACTGCTTTACTACGCTTTATGACTAAATCTCACGCCCCCATCTTCTCAACCAACCAGATGCAAAACCAAAACCAATCACTACTTGGTCATACACGTTTCCCCTCGCTTGGCGCCAGTTACCTGTACTTGCTTTGAGTTCTCATTGGTTCGTTCTGTGGTTTATGTGTGTTGTGATTGGTTTTACAATAAATTGAAGATCGCTCTGTGCGACATGATCAAGCGGTTATATACAAACCTACCAAGGTGGATCGGGTGTTTACCCGACATGATCGATGCTCTTGTCGGAGTGCACATTGGGGACACATAGTAATTGTTTAATATGACGCCCTCATTGGCCATCTCGTCGATATTTGGAGTTGGAATCTGTTTGGAACCATGAAAGCCAACGTCATCCCATCCCTGTAAACAGAGATATAGTGGACATAGGTAAGTCGTGGAATTTATACACGCATGGGTTTGAGGAGATGTGGGGACACGGGAATCCGTTAGTATACTTATTCATAATTTAATAGTCAGGTTACTCACCAGATCATCGGCCAAGATGAAAATTATATGTGGCTGATTGTTTGTTGTAGCTTTGCAAATTGATGTTAAAATACCCAGAAGGTAAGGCAACCTACAAAAAACAAAACAAAACAGATCTGTCATGAACTGACTCCGGAGTGATGGTCGGTAGACGTCCTATCGGCATTGGGCCCGATCCTTGATCGTTTCAATTTTAATATTTTGAGTAGTTGAAATAAGAAAATGAACACAAAAATTGAACTGGAATAAGGGTCACGCCCACACAAGGCCGGCTTATAGCAAGGAGCTACAAACACGCGCTCTGATTGGTTAATAAAATGATGACTTCTGGAACCCAAATTAAACCGAATACAAGTGTTTAGTGTTTTTTTCTCGACGACCAGGGTAGTGAAACAGAATCGTGCTTCAAATGCTACGTAATTAAAATCGTCCGTGTTGGTGCGTATAAGTTTAATTTGTGGCAGAGTCTGGCCTACTAATAGACTAATGCATCGAGTTATCTAAGAGCGCCACGACGCGCTGCAGCCATGAAGTTGACTAGAAAAACGAGAGCGAGTAGTCATCGCACGAAAATATTTTATTTGACATGCATGTATATAACTTTCCAACATAAATCAGTCATGAAAAGGGATTCTGCTTTTAAAATCCTGAATGCTCAAAAGATGAGACAACGCGCGCTCGAGCGTTGACATGATCGGCGAATAGCCAACGATGGCACAGCCAATCAGATTGGTAAAAGACCACGGCTAGTTTCGACGAATACTGTATAGTCAGTGTTCAACATCTTAAGCCTCGGCAGTTATGACTTGTCAGTACAATGTGGTATCTAACTTCTTCCGCCATATGAATCATGCATGTAGGTATTGAGAATTAAGGAGATGATCACGATTAGCACGCCGTTGATATTTAAAATAGTACTAGATGTATGGAGGGCGTTATGAGGAATTTGCTCCTTGAAATCTAGAAGTAAACAACTGCCAACTTGACTGAGTGATAATGCAATTAGATCCTGTAGAAACAGTGCAGTGACAGCAAACCCTGGCATTTTAAAATACTGCCATGATCGATAGCATTAGTGTGTGAATGCTACTGGAATGAAACGTTAAAATAATTGTAATCATTTCAAACCGCGATACCAGATATCATATCTGTTAGCATTGACTAACCGAATAGTCGAAACACGGAATCTTTGCGGGTTCTTACATACCAGAACTTTAGTTTTGTTGATTTCATGGCTTCCGTCTGTAGATTAAGTCAGTTGGCAGTCTCAGTTTTCATGAATGTGTCTTCCCCTTTACAACGTTTGCTTCCTTTCTTATCTTGGTAACCCCTTAGTTAGTTTTCTTCGCTTGATACTAAAAATATATTGTTTTCACATAACAACATAATCACATTCCAATGCTTTGATCAACTCAACCTGTTGTTGATTGAATAAAAAAAATTGTCCTTTGGTTTTCTTCTGATTGAAATGATTTCAAAAGGATTTAAATTTGAAAGAAAATAGAGTGAAAATTAATTTAAAAAAAAAATTAAGTTTGTATCAGATTCTGGTATTAAAATGTAAATGTCAACGTTTTCAAATAATTCGGTCCCATGTACTTTTCATGATATTACTTTTTACAATCCAGCCGATAAATTTACTAGTACAACTACAATCAATTTTTCTTTGTGATATATATTTTCCTTTTCTATTATAGTAAATTGGAATGGATAGAAACGCCTGTTATGGTATAAATAACGCTGTTCAAATCTAAAACAAAAGGAAAAAACAAATATTATTCTGTTTTTGCTGGTGTTTTTATCGCAAACAAACCAGTTGTTTATTTTTAAAATAATACTGGTAATGTTTTACTTTATTCAAAATATTTATTATATTCCTGATAAAACATGAAGATTTACGAAAGTGATTGCTACGCTCTATGATTGGTTTAAAATGAACGCTCACGCCACCTTCTCAACCAATCAGATGCAAAACCAAAACCAATCACGACTTGATTGCACGCGTTTTTCCGCGCTTGGCGCAAGTTACGTGTATTTGCTTCGGGTTTTCATTGGTTCATTGTATTGTTTACTTGTGTTGTGATTGGCCACTGTAATTGCTATGGTTTTTACACTCACAAAAAAAAATGGAAATAGATATGTTGCAGATTATTCACAAGTCTCCATTCAGGAATACAGTCTAACCTCCACTAACGGCCACCTCTCTATAACGGCCAGGATTTTTCGTCCCAACCATACACCGATACATACACTTTACTCTAATTGAAACCTCCCTACAACGGCCACCTCTCGACAAAGGCTAAAGGTGGCCGTTGTAGAGAGGTTCAACTGTATACATTTTTACCAGATAGTGGCAAATTGTTGGGGAAGTGATCTAAATGGGTTTTAGTTGTTATTCATGTATCAGTGTGAAGAGTTAGCTCATTATGAACACGATGAGTGCTACGCTTAAACATTTTTCATGTTTAAGTACAAAGGCTAGTTGCATGTTTTAAGACTGTGAGAGTTTATTCACTTGAATGTTCCCATAATGAAACCAGAAGAATCTTAACACTGTGTAAAACTTGGCAGCCGGGATTTCCAGTTTTCACCTACTAGCCTGATTTCCATACTGTTGAAATTTAGTGTTGGATACTAATATAATTAGATCGTCGCACATCTCTCGGAGGACTTCCTTTACTGTGATTGCATTTGGTTTGACATCGGCCACCTCGAAATCGATCTAAATCCAGGATGCTTGAGACAAGAGAATATTATATGCAGGCCCTATACTCCATTTCTTACACTCTCCCCCACCCCTTCCACAACCCCTTACAACCCATTAAAGGGCTCATTTCTTGCATCTAGCCATACTTACTCTCGTTCTTAGTTCTCTACCCGACGTCATTCCCCGGCAATGATCTGGGTACGAAATTATGTTTTCTAGAAACCGTGATATGAATAGCTATGATTTCTAACCATATACGTATTTAGGTTGTCGGCGTGATTGAGATATAAGGCAAGTATGCACTGATGCATGCAAACTCTATTTATTTAGTTATTTATTTTTATATTTACCATGACGTTGCTTTCATCACATCATTTCTATAATCAATCAAAAAATGCCTTCTTTGAAAGCAGATGACAGAGTAGAAACGAGCGACAGAGTAGAAACGCAGTTGGTATTGATAGAAACTGAGGTACCTGTTAGGCGGCGAGTCTACCTTATTATAGGAAATTAACGCTCGTGTTAATTAAGGTATTTGAAATTAACGCGACTTAAATTAACACGAATTGGAGGGAAAATTTGTTCCGAATAAAGGAAATTAACGCGAAAAAGGAGGTAAAATTTCAAAATGAAGGAAATTAACGCGATTAGCACAAAGAAACAAACTAAGATAATTTGGCCGAAATACAAGAACTCAGATGTACGAGAAGTGCTCTTCTGAAAGCGAGGGTGAACTGGAAATATTGCTTTTACATTGCAAAAGATTGAAATACAGTGTGCAGAAAAGAGAAAGCTATATTGTTTCCTAAGTGTTAAATATGTCTGTACAGGATACAGCATTTTGGGTTATAATAATGGAAATTAAGGTCGCGGAAATTAACGCTCCACTTAATTAATGTCGCGGAAATTAACGCTCACAAAAATTAACGCGACTTAAATTAACGCGAATTTGTAAAATTCGCGTTAATTTCATGGAGCGTTAATTTCCTATAATAAGGTATTTCAAACAAAGACACGGCTGTTTGAAAATGAATATAAGATTCTGTATACCGCCTCTCCTCGAGCTAGTAAAGTATCGGCAATCAATCTTTTTTATACAACAACATCTAATTTCGGACAGAGGCTGAAAGTTCTTAATTTCTCGACGATTTGAGCTAGCTGGAAATGTTGGTGTGTTTTTAAAATTTTAGAAGCAAAGTTGTACAGTATTTTCAATCCTGACACCGAAACGCATTCAAATTTTACATGTCCGACATGTCCGACATGTCCGACATGTCCGACATGTCCGACATGTCAGGTGATGAAAAAGTCAGTTGGTTCGAGGTTGGATTTGAATAAAGTTCAAGGTTCATTCTGTAAATATATACATGGCTTAAAATAGACCATCATTCAGTCTTTCCGCATATAAATGCATGCCATTCTCACCACAAATGGGAAAAAATAAAAGTTCTTACCCAATTTTCAGCCTTACAATAATATTTAAAAACACGTTCGTCTTTTTCGGATTCGACGTTTCTTATAAAAAATGGTTCGGCTAAGAAAGAAAGAGTGTGCTGACGAATTTTTCTGACGAATCACATCACCATGGTCTCCAGTTTACTTTAATAATCATTAATCATTAGATCAATTTTTGCCTGTGCATGTGTGTCAAGTTGTAAAAAAGTCAGCCCTCCTCCCCAGTCTTTCTCATGCTTCGCTGACTGAAAAGCTTACTGAAGCCGTGCGGCACACGCTGATTCTACAGTAGCTTGAGGAATAACTAAAAAGAGAAGAGAAACAAAGCGACGTGATCAAATCTTAAAACAGAAAAGACTCATTCAAAACAACACGCATGGATGTATAAACAGCTGCACATACTCCACTACTAATAAACGTGATTTTATGAAAACGTCAAGCTGAAAGTAACAGTAAACATGTCCGAATAGTTTCGTGCAAACACGCAATGGCGTCTACTCCCTTATTTGGAATTTTGCGGGGCGAAAGTTTTAATGTTTATTATTCACTTATTTGCTTAAGTCAGAAAAAAGCAGATGAATATGGGAAAAAGAAACGACACCGCAATATCCTAGGTTTAATTTAAGGCTGGTTGTGTTTGGAAGTTATGAGGTGTTACCATAGTTTCATACGTTTTATTTGAAAGACCTATAGACTGGATTTTGCGCGTAATCTGATTGGATAAAAAACAATGTTTTATCAGAGTATAAACATAGAAAATTCATGTTTTATCTTTTGTTTTATACTCTATAACATAAAGCATAAAAGAAGCTAAAGCCATGTATTATACTGTACTGCTCGTGTTTTCTAAATTTTTCTCGTGTTCTCAAATCCCGTCGTGTCATTGTAATACATGGCTTTCTCTTCTTGAGTTAAAAATAATTGGCTAAGTTGATCTATTGGTCAATTTTTTAACTTGTTAATACGTAAACTTTCTGTCGACTATATTAAGTGAATTGTCACATACAATTGAACAATTATATTTTGCTGAAGATTTTCATGGTATAGTTAATAGTTCACAGTCATAAATTTAAAATTAATATTCTGAGTATTCCTTTCAAAGTCCAAACATCCGCCACACTAATAAGCAAGTCATGCTATATTAGGCATATGTCAGTTACGGGGCACTGATCAGGTTATAACAGCACGTACAGAGCCTTTACGTGCAGTGTGTACGTGCTAATCACCGGAAACTGACACTTAAGTGAAAAATATCGAGGAATTAAAAGCGAAATAAATAGCAATGTCATTCGAATTACACGACTATAGGACATCAGTTGGAATTCAGCTAACTTTGTTAGGGTGATTTGCCGTACTCATTTTTCGCTTTGTTCGGCATACTGACAATCTACAAATTGAAAAAGTTAACTTATGCATATCAATCGTACACGTTAAACATCTGAAAAGGAGTGTTTCAGCGCAAATTTCACGAGAAGCGATAAGGACGAAACACAGTGAGTAATATCTTCATTTTGTTGAGGGTGTTATCAAAAATCAGTTTCAGGATCGGATTTTACCAGTATCAGGTTGTTAATCAGTCAACCGTGTGATTGAATTAGGGATTCACCAGAACGATTACTTCCCAGAACTTACAAGGATAAGTTAAATTTAAAGCTATTTTACAGACTGCGATAATTTGAAAACACAACATTTAAATACTGATATAAATGGTAAGGAACGTTAACAAATTTACTACTGCATTGTAATACTTGCTGCATGGCTGTAAGTTAAATTTAAATTACTTTCATTCAAAACTGAAAATGCAAATAATTTGATTTAAATTGTCAGAGTCATTACGGTATGTGCGTTGAAAGGGCAAAGGAATTTCGTTACCATACTTTTCATGTTTTATTTCCTGCACTTTTTGCAGCTAGCATACGATGATTGCTAGGTTACAGCATTGATTTGCTACCATGATTCTACGGTATCTTCAGTTAAATATATCCGCTAACATTACTGGTGAAAAAACTTTAACTGCAGGTAAGGCGACTGTCACTGGATCTAACGATCTATTTTTTCCTATATTTCAGTTCTCATACATTTAATTGCTGAAATGAACGACATCACTTTAGAGAATGAAAATCATGCCTCTTCTCAACACGGGATCGAGGCCACGTCCTCCCTTATCTCAGCCATTTCTCTCTTATCATCTCCATCGTTACTGTTATCGGAAACGGGATCCTCTGCGTGGCCATGTACAAGAACCCACTAAAATGCTTCCGTACCGTACCGATGCTCTTCGTAGCTAATTTAGCGGTTGCAGATTTCTTAACTGGCTGCATCGTGGATCCTCTGTACGTTGCCTACAACTTCGGCTATTACCACGCCAGAGACTATCAGACCGCTCTATTGGCGGGCGATCATGCCTCGTACATTACTGTTAACGTTTCTCTTTGTACCGTCGTGGTGCTGGTGATCGACCGATTCTTGGCGCTGAAAATACCCATTCGCTACCGAAGCATCATGACGTCGAGGCGAGCTGCGGGTATCATTGCGATCTTATGGGTTTATTCCATATTGTTCAGTTTCTTGCGGAATATGGGTGTACCGGAGACCATCTATTATCTATTGGATCTACACATCCATGTTACCGGAAGCCTGTCAACCTTGACTGTTTTCCTTGGTCTTATTTATCGACGATCTGTCGTTGTCAGGACTCAAAGAGTGGGCATGGCTGACCCAACCCCTCGACACGATGACCAAAGAAAACAGATGATCAGTGACATGAAAATGATGCGGACATTCTTAATCATTTTAACAGCATGTTATCTTTGTTTACTTCCATATTACATCTACATGCACATTTATATGTTCTGTTCAACGTGCCAGGCAAACGTGGTCCTATTGGTCATGAGCAAACTTTCTGAGCCTGTAGTATACCTGAACTGCGCAGTGAACCCATTTATATATGCCTGGAGACATAAAGTTTTCAGAAAGTCATTGAAAGCCGTGCTACGGAAACAAAATACCGTGAATCAAGAAGCCACATGCATCTCACACTGAACGACCTTCATCTCAATTATATATGTTAGCGAGCTTGCATTATTTTGTATGATCTTTCAGCATGATCTTTGTATCCCAAACCACGCTTACTCCCAAAAGCAGTTATTTTCTTCTCTCAAAAAGATGTGATTGAAGTTCTATATTCTAAGACTGTTTAAAGGCTAGATCAGTACCTGGTTAAAGCTATAAGTGACGTTTTAGATTTAGACTTTGTTACTTGCTGTGTAGACTTCCAGCAGTCGGTCTATTTTCCTCAGATCCAAAGAGAATTATGCACATCTAGGGTAAAAACGAGTGGGACTGGAAAGAGGTAGGATTCTCGCGGTTTCGCCGCTCGTCGCCGACCGGCCTCTCAATTTTTCCCACACTTTTTTTCTTCTCACGCCATATAAAAACTTAGAAAAAGAAAGAGACTGCTCGTGGTCTACTGCTTGTTGTTTATTAGCCTAAAGAAACCTGGAGCTCGTTGTCTAACTAATACTGAGATAGTCTGACAGCACCTGCGTATTCACAAAGCTACAATAGTTTGCCGATCATTCGGTCGCTTGGTTATGCTAATAGAAGTTAATAAAAATCCCCAGAAAATTAAAATATATAAAACAAATATGATCAATAATTGTTTTTTTACCTGCCTAATAATGTAGGCCCGTTTGTACAAAAAGGGGTATACTGGTGGTGATATAAACTATTTTAAAAATGTTTCAGGTAATATCAAGAAAATTGAGAATTGACCCACATTACTCGGTTGGTGATTTTTGGTCAACGAGATTACTTAGCAACCAGGATCGATAATTATTGTACTTTCAATTGATTGACATTCGCATAACATGTCCTGTTAACATCTGTATATCTCAAATTTGGTCAACCAGAGAACCAATCATATAACGCCGTAATACGTCGTTGTAATGTTGCACTTTCTCAGTGATGACAGTATGAGTCACCTTTCGGTATATAAGATGATTATTGCCTCCTGTTAAATACGACATACAGCACGAAAATATTAAATAATGTTATTGCTTATTGCATTCATTTCCATCAGCTGAACCGGGTTCGAATCCTTCGAATTTGACAGTGTTGTTTTTCCGTCGGCCATCCCTTGATTATGAATAGCAAATACACACTTGAATTGGCCGGGTCTCATTTTTCTTTGTTTTTCTGTTTTTATCGCACACAGACCACAAACGCTTCGTGCATGGTGGCGCCATACACGAAGCGTTTGTTTCAGCGCTTGACGGTACTTTGGAATTGTCCATGCGTAAAGAAAAGGGTTCAGTCCTGAGTTTAAGAACAGAATAGGTTCAGAGAGTTTGCTAATGGTTTTTACCGCGGGTATTTCCATGCAGGACTCACAAAGTAGTTCTACATGAAGCATGATATATAATGGTAGCATACAAGCTATTGCCACTAACACCAGAAGGAACACAGTTCTTGTCATTTTCTTCTCTGACTTCATTTTAGTTTCAATCTCGTTGTGATTTGGTTGTCTTCTCGTCTCACTGTTGTATCCCTGAGTGCGTAACGATTGTGCTAGTTGGTGTTTGATTGTGAAATAAATACACACGTACAGACCGATTAGGATTCCTGCAAACAAGGTATAGTTCACATGTAAATCAAGCCAGTAAAATACATCTTGCGATACACCCATGAAGCGAAGCATGCTGAATAGCAGGGAGTAAGTCCACACTAAGACTATAATCGTAAAAATGCGGTTTCGGTCCATCTTTTGCCCATGCGACAAAGGATATTTTACAGCAATGTACCTATCCAAAGCCAAGGAAAGGATAGACAAAATCGAAGCATTTACAAATACGTACGCCGTTGATTCCCCGATTACATACAAAATATTAAACTTTTTCTCAATAAAGTTGCTTATTTCGAAGGCTGCGTACAAAGGCTCTGTTATAAGACCCGTGAGAAGGTCAGCAACTGCCAGATTCACCACCAAATAACTCGCTGTGCTTCTCAGGCGTCGATAAGGATCTTTGTAAATTGTCACACAAAGAAGGAAATTCCCTACAACTGCGACGATGCCAACAAGTAAATTAGCTATACCAATTAACAGCGGAGTTTTTGTTTTTCCTGAATTCTCGAAATCATCAATTCCACTTGTCGCTGTACTGTTTAACCCCATAACAAGTTGCTATCGACAAATAATTTTTTCCGAGATCCTCGTTTTAGCTGAGAAATGTTTGTAGTTTTCAGAGTCTTTCTACGAAACAGTAGTTAATGCTGCGGTTTGGCCAGAAGTCTTATTACAGTACATCCCGAAGTGTTCCTTGTTTTCTTACAAATTAGTTTTTCGGAAATCAAGTACCCTAAAACTATTCAGGTCGACAATTTCGTTTGTTTGCAAGAATAAAGTTATTCATAAACAGCATCATCGCGATTGGATGTTACTTCATAATAGATGTCAGTAAATCCGAATAAACGATCGGTTTTTCCTTTTTCCTAATGAAAATAATATTTTGAAAGGACTATGATTGACAGTTTTTTATCATTAATATGCACCCATGCAGCTTTGCTTTACTGATTGCTACTAATTTCAGTTTAGTTGCAATTTCGTGAATTTCAGTATTGAAAATTAAACACACTGTATTTTTTCGATGTCACAGAAAGCGATAAAAATCGATTTTGGCGGCACAAAAACATGGCTTAGCTTTTTTACAATTAACCAAAGAAACGCGAAAATTATTATTGCAAAAACCCATTTTTCAAGTTTTGTGGCATTCGCTGCCGTATTTTCTGTGAAATTTCGAAAGTAATTCGAGATGAGTGAAAGGGGATTCACTCAAAAAGAGGTGCGTGACTAAATTAGCTAGCAGATTGTGCATAACAGCAATGAAATAAACACTGTGGAACTTTACTTTTGCTTTTATTTTCCAGTTTTGATTAATTTTGACCCAGATCCTTTACTTCACAGTGTCGAACGCCATGGCTACAGTAGATGCTTCGTGTATGGCTGCATCTCTGCTAGGCAAAGACCATACAACTTTCCGCCTCTCACGATTTTTGTTATAACAAGCACAGTAAATGCCATGGACTTTCCAATCGCAACCTTTCCACTTCCAATTCCCATTGATGTTTGCGTATGCCCGTTGCTTAGCGACACCTGTATCTTGTTCCACTGACGTGTACCGAACGCACGATTCCCCTCCACAGGAACACCACAGGGGTTTTAAATGACAATCGTTGTCGCTGTGGCAACCCTCTTTAGCCAGAGAACACTCGTATTCTGGGTACACTTCGTTGGAGCCTTTGGTGTAGTCGAATTTCTGAATGTCCACTCCTCCACTCTGTATGAAGCGACAACCATAATTCAAGAAGCCGAGGTAGTACTGCTCTAGGTTTATAGCTCTGATGTGGTTGGGAGATCCTGTCTTGAAAATGCTTTGTAGAATGTCCCATATCGCTCTAAAGGTGTGCTGGACAGACGAGGCATGATCACCGGCTTCATTCATAAGCTGCTCAATCAGTTCCTTCGACCTGCCACTTAACAACTTGTTACGGGTTTGCTTACTTCCTCCTCTGATGATCAAACGATCACTCGTGCTCATCTTGCTTGCCTGAGATAATTCCTCTTGATTCACATCTGCGCATGCAGATAAATCAAGCTTTCCAAAAGGTATAGGACCTGCGAAATCGGCGCAGCTTTTCACCTGAAAATCTCGTTCACTATAAGATTTAGAGCTCTCCGCAAATGTCATTTGTTTAATGCTTGTTCCAAGCGTAACGGACGTTACAACATGGGAGCCGTATTCTCTCAGGAAACTACGATATGGTTTCCAGGAATTAGACTCCCATGGTTTTTTAATCTTCACCGGCAATCGTTCTAAGTCTTCTACAAATCGTTTTTTTAAGGTCGAGGTCTCATCGCCATCTAAACAACCTCTTCTCACCAGGATCTTTTCTTTTAATGCCATCATGATCAAAGACATACCACTAACCTTAGATATCTGTGAACTGTTGCTCTTTGTTGCAATTTTTAGAGTTGCACCCAAAGTATATGAGGACTGTAACGAGGGATCCAAGCCTGATTGCGTGCCCAACGTTGAGTAAAAGGCCTTGGTACTTTCGTAATATTCGAAGTGACTACTTGAGGATTTAAAATTTTTCTCTACCCTGTCAAAGCATTTTGAAGGAAAAGGCGCAAAAATGGCTGTCTCGCGTTCTTGAAAGTTGGCCAATAGGTTGGTACCGCGAATATTTATCGCTTTCCCCAACTCCGCCGTTTCCGGGGCCGTTTCACTTGTTGTGGCTTCACACGTTCCTCTAGATGTGACTGTCAGACAAATGAACAACACCAAAGGGACAAACATGGCTCAGCTTTACCTATATACCCACGGGAAGATGTGGTAATATTAATAACGCAACCTGCGAAAAAAGAAACAGGTCTTAGAAACTACATTTCAGTTTGTCAGTATTCAGCCCAGGCCAAACTGTTTAAACATTGCTGTATGCCAGCATTGCTGGTTGTAAAAATGTTAGAATGAAATCTTTATCCGGCTTAAGCTCCGCCTCAGAAGTTAGTGCATACAGTATTAGCAAAACTCAAACCATATACTAGAAGGTGTATAGAGCGGTTTTCATTTGAGTGTCGTCAAACCAAAACCAAAACCAACACCATGATTGGTTTTGGTTTAGCATCTGATTGATTGGTTGAGAAGGTGGCGCGAGACCAAAACCAAAACCAACACCATGATTGGTTTTGGTTTAGCATCTGATTGATTGGTTGAGAAGGTGGCGCGAGACCAAAACCAAAACCAACACCATGATTGGTTTTGGTTTAGCATCTGATTGGTTGAGAAGGTGGCGCGAGATTTTTAAACCAATCACAGAACGTAGTAAAGCAAAACCAATTTCGGATTACTTTCGATACTCAATTGAAAATCGCTCTATGATCGATATTTAAAGTAATGATCTGAGTAACATCTATTCAACAAGAGCATCAGTACTAACGCGATCCAGTTATCTGTGGACAAAGTGATTAGTTTCTAATGAAACTGTGGTGCTGTGTCGGCGGGCAAGTGAAACACTATGTTGATTATCAACTCGGAGTTGATAAAGGTAAATTAACCGCCGTAGCGAATTTCTAAAAGCTGACGTTTCGAGCGTTAGCCCTTCGTCGGAGCAGTTATCTATGGCTGTTTGGTACTTTGCTATATTTTTCAACAGTATCAATATTAGTGGTCTCAAGAAAGGATAATTCTGATCAAAAACGCGTGCCGAGTCCACTGTTTGACCAATACACTTAAAATAACTGATTTGCCCATAATAATATAAACTTACGTGCTATATCTTTCTTTGTCTTCTGTACCACTGGATAATGAGTCAAAGTGGTCTTACAGGAACGATTAGACATTTTTTCAGGTAGCCTTATAGTTTATTTATAAGGTAAATAAATTGTATCGACCAAAATGTATTTATACTCTTCGTTTGGTGGTACATGTACAGCACCTCTATCTTTTAGAGGAGTGAAGTTCGCCGAGAAGCAATATATTTCATTTGCAAGCAAGTATAAGTTGTGGGGATTTAGATTTGTTCAACAATCGTTGTTTGTGCGGAGTACAAGGGTTGAAATCTGGTAATTAATATTTCTTTCTCCTCTTTTCCAGTGTAAATTCTCTCCTTTTTGGTGGTATATCACCTCTATCTCTTAGAAGAGAAACGGTTCACTGAAGCGATGTATTTTGTTTGTAATTAGCAATTAAACAGTTTCGGGGACTTTGATTCACTAACTTTGGTTGTGAACTGGCACTACAAGAATCGAACCCTGGTACTAGTTTCTTGAATTTAAAGCCATTTCCGAGTTGCCTTTTTCCTCTGTTTCAAAACGAGTCCTGGTGTACAACCTTTCATATGAAAATGAGTTTTACTTGCACGTTTATTGTCTTGCAAATCAAACTCATTTCCATATAAAGGTTGTGCACCAGGACTCGTTTTGAAACAGAGGCAAAAGGCAACTCGGAAATAACCTAAATATAATTTGCCACGGTTTGGTATAGCACCGTTATCGTTTAGAGGAGAAACGTTTCTTGAAGCGATATATTTTGTAATTGAGAAATAAAAAAGTAAATATTTGAGGAGATTTAGATTCACATTAACTATGGCAGTACGTTCTCCGTCCGTTTTACAAAATGTATATTTTTACCAGAATACCTACCCTTAGGTAATTTACACTTCGACAACTTTCTTTTACGATAAGGAAACGATCTCAGTGAATATTTTAAAGGGAGTGTTTCACGGTTCGGCACATGTGCACGCTTATCAGATTTATCGGTTCAAAAACCCCACTCATACTGAGCTACTGACATGTACTTCAGTAATCACTATAATTAGTCCAAACAAAATGACATATGAACACAATTCACTGAAAATTTCAACGGATTACTTAGTACATCGACAATTTCGTCATTGAATATCAGAATAAATTACCAGAATAAAGTGTTGACATATCTAGTGAAAATAAACCTTAGCCACTTCAGTCTACCTGAGCGCACGTCCACTGTAAATGCTTCACCTATGTGGATCAGTATGAGTGTATGTGGACGAACGGCTGTCTTTTGTCTACAGACAATCGAAGGTTTTTTTTGAAGTACAGTTACAACAAGGCAGGCTGAAATGGTTCTTATATAAATTGTGTCTAGTGAGAAATCAGGCTGTTAATCGGGCGGCGTAGGGCCGAGCCGGTTAGTGTTCTAGCTTCAGTTTTTTTTTCAGACTTAAGCGTGACTTCTTTCGCCGTGCTCAAGCAAGAAAGCAGATAAACTTTAATTGCCCGGTTTTAATTTCCACGAAATTTCTTGTTTAGCCATTTTTAAATAGGTTCTTATTTTTACAGGGTAAATACCGCCTGCTGTTGGCCATAAAAGTAATTCAATATGGGTGTATTAACCTATTTTGTAAAGTAAGGCTTAAAATTATCCTTGATGTTAATGGAATAATTTGGGCTTAATCAATTAATTAATTAATTAATTAATTAATTGATTGATTGATTGATTGATTGATTGATTGATTGATTGATTGATTGATTGATTGATTGATTGATTGATTGATTGATTGATTGATTGATTGATTGATTGATTGATTGATTGATTAATTAATTAATTAATTAAGGACAATTTTAGCTGCCATTCAAGTAACTTGATTTACTGCATCTCGTGCCGTCGCTGCTCTACTCTCTACATCGGTGAAACCGGCGCACCCTCAGAGAACGCTTCGGAGAACATCTAAGAAGCATAGAGAAGAAAATACCCGGTTTCCCCGTTGCAGAGCATTTTAATGGTCAACACCATACCATGTCAGACGCCGAGATTAGTGGCATCAAGCTCTGCTCCGGTAACAACATCCACCGAAAGCGACAGGAAATGAGGATTATCTTCACAGTGGGAACTGTGCGACCACGCGGGATGAACATTAACTCTACTTTTATGTCGGCCTTACGCGCGCCTTTCTCCTCGCGCGCGCTTCAGTTTTTTTTTTTTAAACTTCAAGCGTTGTTGTTTCACACACGTGGATTGTTGTCACGCGTCATTTTCTATCGCTTAACCACTGAAGAAACGTTTGGTCCTAAGTTATCAAAAAACAAACAATTGGTACTCTATTACCTTTTTTTAGTATCTATCATCTTTTTACTGCCTGACGAAATTATGATAATGAGAGATCTATCTAGAGAACAGAAACTACGCTTGGCGCCAAATAAACCAAGACCTTATAGTTAGACCACTTTTTAGACAATAGATCAGTCACTGGCGGGATGCGTAGCTGGTGGTTTCTTTCACGCGCAATCTGGCAAAATACGCGAAGGCTTCGCCACTCGCGTATCTTTTAGTCAGGGAATTTGGCAAATCTTCGCTGTCGCAATCGTAGAGTTTCCGATTGTTTTACCCAATCAAAACTAGGCACGAGCACTCACGAGTACTCTGAAAGCAATTGCACGATCATAGCGCAATAACGATGCCACATGTTGCTTAGCAACTTCAGGGTTGAAAACCGCGGTCTCAGTCCTATCTCCAAGGCGAGATTTCGCTATATACTGGCACTTGTTTTGCTATCTCACGAACGAAACTGCCAACTACCCATGCTAAATCAACATCTAAAGCGCGTTCATCAGTTCATGGATGTTATCAAACAACACATGGTTCGCAGAACACATTTTTATTGCATTTACTTACGGTCATGGATCTCGCGAGTATTGCGAGTATCGCGTATTTCTAGTCATACTACAATAATATTTTCGCGAAACGAGAAAATCAAGTTTTACATCGCACTCTGATGGACTGATCATATAATCTTTCGAATCTGCTTTAACTGACTCGTAGAAATCATCCCACTTTATCAATGGATTTCCCTTTGTCTCCTGGCATGTACTGGCGTTGTCGAGTATTTCGTCATCTGTGAGGATTCTGTCCCATAGGGCATACCCATTAATAAGGACTTCATCCCCAGAATCTTTTCTAGAATGACCTCCTATAGACAGATATTCTGATTGGCCTTGGATTTGATATCCTACGTCACAGTTATCCTTTACACGAGATAAGGTTCCATCCATGAAGTATTTCAACAAAGCTGTCTCCTCCCCTTCCCAGGATAAACAAAAATGATGCCACTGATGATCACCAAAACCTTCAATGGCTCCCGAATAGCTGCAAAAGGAAACGAAAACAATTTCATTAAATTTAATTAAAAGACTCACATTTCAACACCGCTTCAGTGGCATCTCCTTTTACATTTTGCAGTGAACTTTTTCATATGACGTCACGTGGCCAAACCAAAAATGAAGCTGGAAACATCAGTATATCAATGTGTTCGAAACTTCTCTTTGTGCTTTCGTTTGCGAACGCCGGCGAGGAGATTTTTTCACGGTACAATTTTGGTCATTTTGCGTTTTCAAAACGCGGAAAACTGATCAATTTTCTTACTTTTCTAACTTCTATAAAGGGCTTCTGGCGGAAACAAACTACTTTGGCTTCCTTGCTACCTATGGGTATTTAATTATGATTCAAATTTAAAAGAAATCTATTTTTCAACTTCTCCCGCTCAATCCTCATTAATGTCTCTTTTGCATAGACAAAAGAGGATGATCTAAGAGAAGCATGAATTCCCCCATACATGTCTCTTTTACAATGACAATTTTTGAAATCTATTTCTAACTTTCAGTCCATAGTTGAGATACCTGATTGTTCATGATCAGTTCGAGTAACTTGATATCGTAGCATTGATCAGAAGGGAATAAAGATAACTTTAACAGCATGGCGTAAAACAATTTATATATTTTATGTCAAAAAATATCATAGAGCACGGAGAATCCTTCTCGATACGAATGTGTCCGAAACATGTCGTTCAAAACGGAGAGAAAACGTGCCTTACATCTTTCTTTACTGAAGAGTTCAATGTTTCAGACTTATCTCGATGCATTCTGACTACATATTCTGGAAAAATGGTGAAGTAAATGAATCAGTCCAATTATTTTCTGCTCAAGTAGCCTGTTACCCGTGCAAACTTACCAATACTTATAAGATCTAGAGCCATGGCTGAGTGTGAAATAAACCTGCATGTTCCCCCTGTGTGTAGTTCCAAGGGCAATAGTGAAACCCTGCCACTTATTTGTTCTGTAATTTGACACGGTTATTAGACCCCACCCTATCCACGATCCCTTGTCAAGTTTTAGCCACATGCAATTTGTGAACTGTGTCAGCTGGGCAGGTAAATTATTTGGTTTACGGATGATAATGTCGTCGTAACTAACACCTCCATTAATAAGCCGGACGTCAAAAGATGGGCCTTGAGGCGGGCCTGGGGATACAACTACAAGAAAAAAGCAGAGGTTCTTTTTTACTTAAATTTTGTTTAACTAGCCTCTACAATTTAACAACAGCAACCACAACAAATATGAAAGTCTTAGTCTTGTTACTTTAAGTAGCATTGGCAAACCGTGGCTTGTTCACCACACTAGCTGGTGGCGAGACTGATCAACATTTAAATATACTCATTCTCGATTTAGAGCCATGTAATACTAACTAATGGTAAAATGGTGTTGATTGCGCAGAGCACAATGACTTGATATCACTGGAGTAGGCTGGTGACTCTTTCAAATATAAAGCGTCGTTGTTATCCAATACAATCCGAGGATGATGAGGTACACAAGTGTTAGTAGAAAACTATGGAGACATGCATGTGACACGCAGAGAAAATTTAATAACTGAGCTGACTGAGAACTGTCTCCAATTTTTACACGTAACTGACAAATTTTGTCTTCCTTCTACATCCTTATTGACAGATGTTAAGTTTAAGTGAAAATAATTAAAATCGGAGTGCTAGCGAGCCGAGTGCGTCTCGTCGCTCCACCCCAGTCTCATTATATCCCACCAAGCAGCCTGTTCACAGGCTCATGACAACTAAGACTGACAAAAATGGCTCTAAGTTGTTGTTGTTGTTGTTGTTGTTTTTTTGTATTTTTTTTTTTTAATAAATATTAATTAATTACAAAAAGGTTACAACACTGAGTTACACTAAATGACACAATGGCGCTATGCAACTCTACGCTAAAAAACTACACTACACAATACATTAGCCTAGACAACAAACACTAAGGCCCAGTTCAGACGCCGTACTTCACATGAGCCGAATCAAATTCGAATTTAGGCTGACCCAAATTAATTTAGATCGACTGAATTGATTCAGACGCCGAGCTTAATTCAGCCGAACTTAAATTAATAGGGGAAAATTTCTGTTATATGGAAAAATACATTATAATAATTCATGCATTTGTTTCGGCTCATGTGAATCAAAGCCGGTCCACAGCCGTTATTCTCGGCTGAGCCAGGCGGGAAGAACGGCTGAGCCGATCCGAATTGATTCAGCCGTTCCGAATTGATTCAGACGCCGTACCTCACATGAACTTAATTCATCGAATTCGATTCGGCTCATGTGAAGTACGGCGTCTGAACTGGGCCTAAGCTACACTGTACGGACACCAAAAAACCTGCAGGAAAAACAAAATATTTGATACTCGAGGAGACGACGGCTACTGATCTATTAAAAGGAGTAGAGGTTCTCATTTCTTATTATGTAATTGTAATATATTTTTCTTTCTCGCAATGAAACGTTCAATTTGATATGTTTTCTTAAATTTCTGAAGCAATAGCATAAGAGAAAGAGAGTTCTTATTTAATTTAGTACGATAGATAAAATATTTGCTTTCCAGAATAATGTAATTAACCAAGATATTATAGTCGCTAGGCTGATGTTGTCCAAAAAGGATATCTTTAATATCAAAGAAGCCAGAAATTAGTTTTTGTGTTTTGAGAATGGAATATATCTCTTTCCAGAAAGTACTTACTATTGTACAGTAAAAGAAAAAATGCTCTAAGGTCTCTATCTCCATTCCACAGAAATAGCAAAGGGGAGAATCAACTCTAACTTTTGACTCACATATCGTGCCTTCTTTCAACATCCTCAGTGAAATTCAGTTTATATTTAAATATCTCTAACTGTGTTCCAAGAAAACTATCTGTATATTGGATAAGCGATATATTAATAATGAATACGACTTAAATTCAAAATGTCTTACCTTCAGGTTCTTTAGCAGGAACCCTAGATGATCCAGTAGCCTGACATAGTGATGGTGAGCTGATAACTTCGCTTCCCTTCTCACTGGCCTTGTTATAGAACTCGTGCCACCTTTTTGCATTGCCTTTTAGCCCATCGCATTGTTGTGCACTTGTAGCGATCTCGTCGGCAGAGAGTTCCTTGTTCCACAAGTTAAGCTCTGTAATGCGAAAAGTGTTGGAACCCGCGCCATCCTTTCCGATGACAAGCATTCCAGCTGCATTCAATGGGTTGCTGTGACTTGCCGTCCCTTTGCTCTTTACATTTACTCCGTCGATGTACAAAACCACTGTTTGTTTCGAATGAGACCAAGAAACACATATTTGATGCCATTTGTTGTCTTTCAACTCATCTGCGTCAGACACCAATTGCAACCTAAAGAGAGCCAAATGAGCAATGAATTGATCACTTACCCTGCTTGACCAAATTAAAATAAGAAAGAATGACCGTTTATATTTGCAGTCTTGCAAAAATAAACTATTATACTACGTATTCTGCTACAAGCCTGCAACTGTAGGTTATTAATTTTTGGTGTATTTGTCTCGACTTTTAAACTGTAACTTTACTGAGATCGGTAAAACTCAGTGTAAAAAATTGTTAAAACGCAGTCGGTGTTGGGCCATTATCGGCCATTTTCTTTATTGTTTTGCGTGTTTTCCATGACGAGAATTCAAATTTAGCGCTATTGGCTATGCAAAAGGACCCGGATGTGTCGCGGCATTCTGGGCGATGATTCCCTAGACAAAGACAGATTGAACAGAGATCTGGGTTGCATGGCATGGGAATAAGCCATTCCCGAGTTCCTTTTGCCTCTGATTCAAAACGTATTCTCGTGCAAAATCTTAGCATATGGAAATTAGTTTTAGTTAGTTTAGTTAGGTTGATTCCGAGTTTGGGTACGGTTACACGTGAAAGTATTGCTCATAATCTTTCATTTGAATGGTCACTCAGTTGGGGATTTATCCAGATATGTAAATGTTAGAAACCGGTAATAATATATATTAATTGACTTGATGCTTGCTTCTGGGTGTGAAAGGGTTAAACTCCCTAATCTTATGTTCCACGGCTTTGGCCCAGATTCACTCCTTGATCCCCACTCAGTTGTGAGACCATCTGGATCCGCCACTGAACCTGATGTCCCCAATATAACTTGAAACAATTGTCACCAACTCTTACCCTTCAAAAGATGCCAGCAAACTCGGAGATGAGTCACCCATAACCTTAACAGAGAATTCGTGACTTGTCGATGAAAGAAAGGAGATGAGATACTGCCAGCTGGGAATCGCGTGGTAAGAACCCTTCATCGTCAGCCAGAAACACAGAGTAAATGTTTGTAAAGCAGTGACTTGCTCAACCTGAATATCAACTTGTGACTCCTTAATTGTGACATCAAAACTTGCTGAAGTGATAAACGGCAGGAAAAGACGTTAGTATTTTGAAGGTCACGAGTAAGTGACGTATGAGTTGTAATGCAATTAACCAATGAGATGTAAAGCCAATATTGATCATGACTATGTGCGACTTTCTTTTCCTGATATATATACTGGAAACTAATATAATAATAATAATATATAAACTGAATAATATATAAACTGAATATAATATTCATTATCATGTCCTGAAGAGAACCCTGAGAGGTTGAAAGTTCTAGACAAGCCAGCGAACTTTTTCATGCTCCGAACTGTTGTAATATATAAATCTAGAAGAAAATGATACTGAAAACTATATATCTATTGTTATTTTGGTTATTTACCTTTTGGAACTTGACATTGGGATACCGCTCTTATAAAGTGAGATCTCAGTGACCTCTTATAGAAGTCCACGCCATCGCCACAACAGGACCACCCATACCTCCGTCGCACTTATTAGCTTCTCAGCAATCTCAATTTCTGTAAGCATTCTGTTCCACAGATAAAAACCTGTCATGTCCACGTTTTCTGTTCTTCCACCTCCTCCAAGTTGTAATTTCCCACCTGCGGTTCTTGGACCTTCAGAACAGATTTGATGTTTAACTTCAATTCCATCCTTGTAGTAACTCGTGTACCCTGAATCTTGGGTTCCGTCCCACACAAGGCAGATATGATGCCATTGATCATCCATCAGGTTATATGCCTCGAAGTTGCTATGAAATATATATAATATACATATCTTATTCGACATTTTAGTACAGTCGAACGTGTATATAACGGCCACCCTCGGACATTGGAAATTGGCCGCTTAATACAGGTTCACCAAAAATACTTTGTGGGCGTGGTCAAATATTAATTTTATTGACGTACAGTGTTATACTACACCAGCAACTGATAATTCAAGCTACCAATAACAAAATCAAGCGATACAGTACATTGACATCTAGTAAGCATTTACGAAATTGGTGAACTACATGCAGTAATAAACAATAACAACTCTGTAGCGCAGTGTTGATGCATGGTGCTGTAGTGTTAATGGATCCATATATCCCTTTTTAAGCGAAATAAAATTGTAAAATGATATGTGGCTTTAGGTTTCCATTCAAGTGTGACCGCTTAATACAGGTAAAAATAACAAAGAGAGACAAACATGGGACTGCTAACGGGTGGCCACGACCGCTTAATAGAGGTGACCGTTTAATACAGGTAGCAAATATAAAGTTCGTATGGGCGAAAATTCGGGACTATGAAAACTGGCCGCCCAATAGAGGGTGGCCGCTTAATGCAGGGCCGTTATATACAGGTTCGACTGTATGTAGTATCTGACTCGGAAACGTTCACAGGATGTTTAAAGAGTAAATTGCTATATACTTAGACCAGTGACTTTTTAATATTTACCACGTTTGAGCTCCAGTGCCGATACCAAATACAAGATTTTTATCATCATCAAGGCCTGCAAAGAAGCTGTTAGCTTTCAACTGGTCGGAAACACCCACGTCATAAGCAACTAGATACATTCTTTGGTTTGCATTGCTGTTCCATTCCGTTCTTATATTCAACCACATGCACATGGTCATTTCTGACAAGTCTGGAATGTCCTCCACCTCGAAGGAGTTCATGTGTAATGACTGTTGAATCTTGACATCAAAAGGCTTCCTCGCTGCAAGTTAGAAAGGCGTTACTATTTCAGTTGACTCTGTACTAATGACGTTTGAGTGACATTGCCGGCGTTACTGTATTACATTATTAATGTTGGCATTACTGCCTGCATTATGCGCTTGCATGTATTTCAACCGGCATTGCGGCATATTGGAATTCACGTATTGCATTTTTTTTAGATTGCTTGTATTACATTATGCGGGCACGGTCGGCATTGCTAGTATTACAAACATTTCGCCCAGCATTACCAATCGATTATATCTATAACTGCCTGTATTACTATTGGTACAAGTGAAACTAAACATGCAATATTGTCGGTATTAATTTCACGAATTGAAATGCATTACTGCCAGTACTGGTATCATATGTATTCAGTTGAGTACTACAGGCATTATACCAATATTGCTGGTATTGAGTTAAACGTACGAAACGTTGGCAAAAGCTGCAGTTGTTACATCGTTACTTACGTGTCCGATCACACATCTTTCTCCCCAAGTAAGGCACACTAACAAGGTGAAGATTATCATACGATGAGAAACCTGTAAATCACACATTTGTTTTCTCAGTTATAAGTTCATCACAATAAAAATTCAGGCTAAAAAAGAAATTGCTTAAACACTGCGAAAGAGCATTTAAAATAGTTTATCGCTGCTAGCGTCTCATGTATTATAGTAGTTGGAATGCTCAGAAATTCTCTTTGCTGTTATGGATCGGCTTTGTCTGATATAGAAAATATCATTTGAATGAAACAACAGATTTACTTACATGGCGTAACAATCACGAAAAGAATGATGACCAGAAAGAGGCTCCTCATTTTTCTCTAAGAAGGAAAAAAAAACCCACGTTAAACAAACAAGTCACTGAAGTATGCATGATAATCCTTCACGTACGCATAAACTTGTGAAACATGCGCACATTCTATAAGCAGCGAAGAGTTGGCTTGCTGAACTGGAGGAGGCATGGGGAAATGTGAAAGTATCATAAAAAGCTCAATGCATCACAAGAAAGCTTTTGTATTATGAGTATAGCGGGTTGGAATTGAAGTAGGAATGTGAAAGAGTCTCATTAAAGCCCAATGAATTACTATAGGAACATCGAGGAAACGTAGCGTGGTTGTCCGATGAGTACGCGGGTTAATGTTGGAATTGAAGTCACGCCGGATATATAGAGAGTTCAAGCCAAGCCAGTGTCCTCGTGCTGTGTTCTTAGGCAAGATGTTTTGCTCTCACAGTCAGCCTCTCAGTCTCCTTCCAGTTATACAAAAAATACGACAGATACCAGGAAATTGTTGAAGCAAAGCGACAAACTGACGGATAGTAACCTGCGATGGAGTGTCTAGGGGGATAGTAGCAGTGCTCTTAATAGGGAGTTTAACAAAACCACAAAGAGTTCAATGAACAATAGCTCTGCAAGTGCGTTATACACCTTGGTTCATTTCTTAGCAATCCTCTGCTAAACAACAGCGTACAATGACCTAATTCTGCGTTTCCGGAGAACGTGACCCGCAACGACGATTTTTTTCAAGTTTCTATTTGTAATTATTTACATATTCATCTGAGGACTGTTCTGACACAAATAAACAGACTGAATGGGCCTGGATTAAACAACTGAATATAAATTAGTTTTTAATCGACGTTGTCGTCCACGCCGTCCCCGTCGTGGTTGCTTAAACTCTCTTCACTTCATGCTACGAAATAAATTATATTAATGAATGCTGGCTTGGATCGGTAGAAAATTCTGTCGATGAAATGTAGTTTTCACCGAGAAGTAATTAGAAGAATACGTGTTTTCTGTGTGTCGCTAATGAGTGCGTGCAGACTGTGAAAGTTAGTCGAAATGGAATCAGGGGACTCTATAAACAGTGATCCATTTGACGGTTAACAGGTTAAAATCTGAAGACAAGTGTATTTTACGGCGCAGTGACGGCTCATTCTTAACCCATTGTTACAACTGATACATCTTGAGAAGTCAGTTTTGTTTCTTTTCGGAAAATTAAACATTTTGTAAACTCTTTTTGTTTTGTATGTAGTGAAGAAAACCAACACCCTATGCGGATGTAACATTTTACAACTGATTCTCCGCCGGTTAGTCACTGCACAAAATCTCCAAACTTTATTTGTACGTATTAAATCCAAGATAGTCTTGATTTAACTTAGATCATCCTCTCTTGTTATTTCCAACTAAATCTTATTTCTAATTAGTAATTAGGCTACATTTCTTATTACAAGAATACAATACATTACAATAATTTATTAGCTCGTCCCCAAGGGGTTTTTCAGACCTAATTTACAAATGACTAAAACTTTAAAGGATGTTATGTTCGCACAGGATTGAGTAACTTTACTAAGAGAGTTCTTTCTGCCTGGTGTTGTGAGAATCATGGGTGGCTGATCGTCTTGCTAACTTAGATTGTAGAATAAAAGATTGTATAGAATAAAAGATTGTAAAATCAAATTCTAACAAGTACGAGTTTAAGTTAGTTTAGGACATTCCCAAAGCAAAACAACCATCTCCATTACCTGGCATATACACGTAATTAGTTCTTAAATTATAATTTTGTTTTGTATCATAACAGTATAAACCTACCAACTGTCTCCGTTCCTTTTCCTCTGTTCCACTGATAGTGAATGAACTGTAGTCTTACACACCATGTAAATCTTTTGTTTATTCATAAGGCATTGTTACTGATGTAATTTGCCTTGTACTGACCTATAACCAAATGTAAATACTCTTCGTTTGGTGGCATAACACCTCTATTTTTTAGAGGAGTAAACTGAGCTTGTTGAAGTGAAATATAATTTCTTACATGTAACAAGGAAATAGTTGCGATTTTTTTTGCACAAAATTTGGGTAAGGAATTCTTCAGGTCCTCTTGTTTTAAATGTAAAGAGTCTGTAAATACTGTCGTCATATGGTGGTATAGAACCTCTATCTTTTCAGAGGAGGGAATTTTATTAATCGATATATCAGTTCATTTGTCAGCAAGTATAAAACAGTTGCGGCGATCTTCACTAACTTTTGCTGTGACACCAGGATTAATTTCTAAAATAGTCGAACCCAGTTAATGATTTCTTGGTCCTCTTACTTGTATTCTAAATCATTGTGTAAATACTCGTCGTTTTGTGGTACATATATAGGACCCCCAGTCTATCTTTTAGAGGAATGAAGTTTACTGAAGCAAGCAAATAAACAGTTGCGGGTATTTAGATTCACAAACGATGGTTATGAACAGGTACAAGTTTTAAACTCTTGAACATAACTATCGGTACCTTCATTAAAGCTATTGTGAACTAATTGCCCGATCTTCTTTAACGGCCGGAGCACTTTATTTTAGACCCAATGTACCTTAGCTATATTTTCCCAAATAATTGAACCTTATAAGGTCATGATTCCTTTGAAATAAAAGTTGACAGAAAAAAATTTCTGAACTTTTCCCTGGTTGGTCATTACGATGGATTGTTTAAACATAGAGCGGTTTGAGTGTTGAAACTGATCCGGAATTGCATTGGTTTTGGTTTACTACGCAGTGTGATTGTTTAAAAACCTCGCGCCTTCTACTCAACCAATCAGATTTAAAACCAAAACCAGTCGCGACTTGGTCACAAGCGTTTTCCCACGCTTGGCGTCAGTCACGTGTATTTGCTACTAGTTCTCATTGGTTCGTTTGAATGACCACTCAATTGAAAACCGCTGTACACAATAAAAAGGATAGGTGACCATTTACTAATGTTTTTAGAACACTTCAGTTTTATCGGTTAACCCGTTGATTAATATTCAACCATCTTTTCAACAAAGCAACCGAAAACGGTTGATCCCAGAATAGAACACCGACAGTTATCAACCGAAAATGGTTGGTAAAGTGTTCTATTAATTGCGACACTTCGACCAAATCAACCCAACCGATTGTGGTTGAAATGGTTAAACTAAACTGTTCCGATAACTCTGACAAATATGGGGGAATACGTTGAATATCCAGTCAACTCTCTCTAAGACGGACACAGTCGGAACGGCCGGCACCAACTGTCCGTCTTAGAGAGGTGATCTGCTCATAGGGAGTTTAGATACAGTGAAATGACTGAAAAACTGCGAACAGGAACCAATACCAAGTGTCTGTTTTAGTATAGAGGTATCTGTTAAGAGAGAGTTGGATAGTTGAGAGAATAGTTCTATATATTAAACAAGATAGTTCTTTGTTAAAGCGTCATTTACAGTCGATATTTGTATGGCTGTATGGCAAGCTTTTCCAGCCATATAAACGGGTCTGCAGATGTTTCAACGTTTGAATGAATCGTTTAAAACTGAGTTTCGAGCGGTTTCTTTCCGCGACACCAGGAAAGATCACTCTATTCTCATATAATCTTTGTATCCCTGTACCTCTATTAAAGGCACACCTCTATTAAGGGGACACTACTCTTTGTCCCAATGGTGTCCCATTAATTGAGGTTTCACTGTAGAATTTTTAAACTTCGTGGAGGGTCTTGAAAAAAAAGCCATGGCATGGCTTTTTTTTTCAAGACCCTCCACGAAGTTTAAAAATAACATGCTTGAGATAGGGAGCGAGTCAAGTATTGTCGGCCCAAATTCAAACTGTGTATGGCTTCTTGTTAGAAAATAGATCAGTCACCGGCGGGATGCGTAGCTGGCGGTTTCTTTCGCGCCCAATCTGGCAAAATACGTGAAGGCTTCGCTACTCGCGCCGGTATCTTTTAGTCAGGGGAAAAAGGCCGTATTTGGTAAATCTTCGCTGTAGCAATCGTAGAGTTTCCGATTGTTTTACCCAATCAAAACTACGCACGAGCACTCACGAGTACTCTGAAAGCAATTGCGCGATCATAGCGCAATACCGATACCACATGTTGCTTAGCAACTTCAGGGTTGAAAACCGCGGGCTCAGTCCTGTCTCCAAGGAGGGATTTCACAATCTACTGGCACTTGTTTTGCTATCTCACGAACGAAACTGCCAACTACCCATGCTAAATCAACATCTAAAGCGCGTTCATCAGTTCATGGATGTTATCAAACAACACACGGTTCGCAGAACACATTTTTATTGTATTTACTTACGGTCATAGACATCGCGAGGTTTTCTAAGTATCATGTATTTCTAGTCATACATATATGTTATTTGCCGGCCGGGAGGTCCGTATTGAGAAAAACTGTGCCAGAGGTCTTGAGTAGGGCCCGAGGCCGTAGGCCGAGGGCCGTACAACCAAGGCCGGCAAATAACGTATTTATTTTTTTCCTACTTGGTTTGTAATGCTAGAAATCTTGAAATCTTGTTTTGAAAAATCTGTTTTCCACGCGCGCGCGTATTCCTTTAGCTGATCGTAAGCTCGCTATAAAACTACCGAATAAATACAACTTAATCCAAATAACAAGAAACTCAGACGATTAATTTTTACACCACAATTACAGAAAGGTAAATGTGAAGAACAGACGATGGAGACTCAAACGAAATTTCACCACAAAAAAGCTATTTCAAATTTTGCATAAAAGCCATTCAAAGTCCGGCGTAACCGGCAAAATTTTAGAACATTATTAATCTTCCATACTCTTGCGTAGTATCACGAAAGCATTTTCAGAGAAAAACTGTTTCCTCAGTTTTCTACAATTTCATTTCCATGTTAATCTAATTCTTGCCATTCGGTGGCCATTTACAATTTTCATTTTATGCGAAACCTTGACAAACTGTATTCATGCATTCAGTTTCAACGTACCGACACCGACTGATTTATACGAGCCGATAATTATTTTCTGGGCTACCGGTAATCACTAAGTTCTTTCTTGAACGAAAGTTAATGAAGGGCTGTTTCGGAAAAAAGAGAAACGAAAAGCAAATGGCTAAAACTAAGGAATTGAGTTTAAACACGGACATTTGTAATTTAAAATCGCAAGTCTAGAGAGCGTGAAAGTGATTTTCAAAACAACAACAAACTTAAATTATGTCGGTTAAAATCAAATGAACACTCGCTTTTTTGAAGAAATGCAAGCTCTTTAATTCCACTGTAGTTCTCCATTCACTTGACAACAATAAGAGAGCAATATAATGTGAAAAATTCAGTAAAAGCTTCTTCGCATCGACCTTCGCACGTTGCTGAAATTAAAACGTTTTCGCTTGGGCAGCGCAGGCCTGGCGGCAAATTCATTTGATATTTTGACCGTGGGCGTGGGCAAGATTGGAAAATCTTGCCCGCTCTCGGAACCAATCAAATTGCAGGATTCCAGAGTTCCGCCCGCTCGCGCTCTCAGAAAAAAAATAATACAATATATTTTCGCGAAACGAGAAAATCAAGTTTTTACATCGCACTCTGATGGACTGATCATATAGTCTTTCGAATCTGCTTTAACTGACTCGTAGAAATCATCCCACTTTATCAATGGATTTCCCTTTGTCTCCTGGCATGTACTGGCGTTGTCGAGTATTTCATCATCTGTGAGGATTCTGTCCCATAGGGCATACCCATTAATAAGGACTTCATCCCCAGAATATTTTCTAGAATGACCTCCTATAGACAGATATTCTGATTGGCCTTGGATTTGATATCCTACGTCACAGTTATCCTTTACATGAGATAAGGTTCCATCCATGAAGTATTTCAACAAAGCTGTCTCCTCCCCTTCCCAGGATAAACAAAAATGATGCCACTGATGATCAGCAAATCCTTGAATGTCTTTCGAATAGCTGCAAAAGGAAACGAAAACAATTTCATTAAATTTAATTAAAAGACTCACATTTCACCACCGCTTCAGTGGCATCTCCTTTTACATTTTGCAGTGAACTTTTTCATATGACGTCACGTGGCCAAACCAAAAATGAAGCTGGAAACACCAGTATATCAATGTGTTCGAAACTTCTCTTTGTGCTTTCGTTTGCGAACGGCCGGCGAGGAGATTTTTTCACGGTACAATTTTGGTCATTTTGCGTTTCAAAACGCGGAAACTGATCAATTTTCTTACTTTTCTAACTTCTATAAAGGGCTTCTGGCGGAAACAAACTACTTTGGCTTCCTTGCTACCTATGGGTATTTAATTATGATTCAAATTTAAAAGAAATCTATTTTTCAACTTCTCCCGCTCAATCCTCATTAATGTCTCTTTTGCATAGACAAAAGAGGATGATCTAAGAGAAGCACGAATTCCCCCATACATGTCTCTTTTACAATGACAATTTTTGAAATCTATTTCTAACTTTCAGTCCATAGTTGAGATACCTGATTGTTCATGATCAGTTCGAGTAACTTGATATCGTAGCATTGATCAGAAGGGAATAAAGATAACTTTAACAGCATGGCGCAAAACAATTTATATATTTTCTGTCAAAAAATATCATAGAGCACGGAGAATCCTTCTCGATACGAATGTGTCCGAAACATGTCGTTCATGAAGAGTTCAATGTTTCAGACTTATCTCGATGCATTCTGACTACATATTCTGGAAAAATGGTGAAGTAAATGAATCAGTCCAATTATTTTCTGCTCAAGTAGCCTGTTACCCGTGCAAACTTACCAATACTTAGAATATCTAGGGCCATGGTAGAGTAAAAAAAAAATCTTCATGTTCCCCCTGTATGAAGTTCCAAGGGCAATAGTGAAACCCTGCCTCTTCTGATTTGTTCTGTAATGTGACACGGTTATTAGACCCGACCCTATCCACGATCCCTTGTCAAGTTTTAGCCACATGCAATTTGTGAACTGTGTCAGCTGGGCAGGTAAATTATTTGGTTTACGGATGATAATGCCGTCGTATCTAACACCTCCATTAATAAGCCGGACGTCAAAAGATGGGCCTTGAGGCGGGCCTGGGGATACAACTACAAGAAAAAAGCAGAGGTTCTTTTTTACTTAAATTTTGTTTAACTAGCCTCTACAGTTTAACAACAGCAACCACAACAAATATGAAAGTCTTAGTCTTGTTACTTTAAGTAGCATTGGCAAACCGTGGCTTGTTCACCACACTAGCTGGTGGCGAGACTGATCAACATTTAAATATACTCATTCTCGATTTAGAGCCCATGTAATACTAACTAATGGTAAAATGGTGTTGATTGCGCAAAGCACAATGACTTGATATCACTGGAGTAGGCTGGTGACTCTTTCAAATATAAAGCGTCGTTGTTATCCAATACAATCCGAGGATGATGAGGTACACAAGTGTTAGTAGAAAACTATGGAGACATGCATGTGACACGCAGAGAAAATTTAATAACTGAGCTGACTGAGAACTGTCTCCAATTTTTACACGTAACTGACAAATTTTGTCTTCCTTCTACATCCTTATTGACAGATGTTAAGTTAAGTGAAAATAATTAAAATCGGAGTGCTAGCGAGCCGAGTGCGTCTCGTCGCTCCACCCCAGTCTCATTATATCCCACCAAGCAGCCTGTTCACAGGCTCATGACAACTAAGACTGACAAAAATGGCTCTAAGTTGTTGTTGTTGTTGTTTTTTTTTTGTATTTTATTTTTTTTAATAAATATTAATTAATTACAAAAAGGTTACAACACTGAGTTACACTAAATGACACAATGGCGCTATGCAACTCTACGCTAAAAAACTACACTACACAATACATTAGCCTAGACAACAAACACTAAGGCCCAGTTCAGACGCCGTACTTCACATGAGCCGAATCAAATTCGAATTTAGGCTGACCCAAATTAATTTAGATCGACTGAATTGATTCAGACGCCGAGCTTAATTCAGCCGAACTTAAATTAATAGGGGAAAATTTCTGTTATATGGAAAAATACATTATAATAATTCATGCATTTGTTTCGGCTCATGTGAAGTTCGGCGTCTGAATCAAAGCCGGTCCACAGCCGTTATTCTCGGCTGAGCCAGGCGGGAAGAACGGCTGAGCCGATCCGAATTGATTCAGCCGTTCCGAATTGATTCAGACGCCGTACCTCACATGAACTTAATTCATCGAATTCGATTCGGCTCATGTGAAGTACGGCGTCTGAACTGGGCCTAAGCTACACTGTACGGACACCAAAAAACCTGCAGGAAAAACAAAATATTTGATACTCGAGGAGACGACGGCTACTGATCTATTAAAAGGAGTAGAGGTTCTCATTTCTTATTATGTAATTGTAATATATTTTTCTTTCTCGCAATGAAACGTTCAATTTGATATGTTTTCTTAAATTTCTGAAGCAATAGCATAAGAGAAAGAGAGTTCTTATTTAATTTAGTACGATAGATAAAATATTTGCTTTCCAGAATAATGTAATTAACCAAGATATTATAGTCGCTAGGCTGATGTTGTCCAAAAAGGATATCTTTAATATCAAAGAAGCCAGAAATTAGTTTTTGTGTTTTGAGAATGGAATATATCTCTTTCCAGAAAGTACTTACTATTGTACAGTAAAAGAAAAAATGCTCTAAGGTCTCTATCTCCATTCCACAGAAATAGCAAAGGGGAGAATCAACTCTAACTTTTGACTCACATATCGTGCCTTCTTTCAACATCCTCAGTGACATTCAGTTTATATTTAAATATCTCTAACTGTGTTCCAAGAAAACTATCTGTATATTGGATAAGCGATATATTAATAATGAATACGACTTAAATTCAAAATGTCTTACCTTCAGGTTCTTTAGCAGGAACCCTAGATGATCCAGTAGCCTGACATAGTGATGGTGAGCTGATAACTTCGCTTCCCTTCTCACTGGCCTTGTTATAGAACTCGTGCCACCTTTTTGCATTGCCTTTTAGCCCATCGCATTGTTGTGCACTTGTAGCGATCTCGTCGGCAGAGAGTTCCTTGTTCCACAAGTTAAGCTCTGTAATGCGAAAAGTGTTGGAACCCGCGCCATCCTTTCCGATGACAAGCATTCCAGCTGCATTCAATGGGTTGCTGTGACTTGCCGTCCCTTTGCTCTTTACATTTACTCCGTCGATGTACAAAACCACTGTTTGTTTCGAATGAGACCAAGAAACACATATTTGATGCCATTTGTTGTCTTTCAACTCATCTGCGTCAGACACCAATTGCAACCTAAAGAGAGCCAAATGAGCAATGAATTGATCACTTACCCTGCTTGACCAAATTAAAATAAGAAAGAATGACCGTTTATATTTGCAGTCTTGCAAAAATAAACTATTATACTACGTATTCTGCTACAAGCCTGCAACTGTAGGTTATTACTTTTTGGTGTATTTGTCTCGACTTTTAACTGTAACTTTACTGAGATCGGTAAAACTCAGTGTAAAAATTGTTAAAACGCAGTCGGTGTTGGGCCATTATCGGCCATTTTCTTTATTGTTTTGCGTGTTTTCCATGACGAGAATTCAAATTTAGCGCTATTGGCTATGCAAAAGGACCCGGATGTGTCGCGGCATTCTGGGCGATGATTCCCTAGACAAAGACAGATTGAACAGAGATCTGGGTTGCATGGCATGGGAATAAGCCATTCCCGAGTTCCTTTTGCCTCTGATTCAAAACGTATTCTCGTGCAAAATCTTAGCATATGGAAATTAGTTTTAGTTAGTTTAGTTAGGTTGATTCCGAGTTTGGGTACGGTTACACGTGAAAGTATTGCTCATAATATTTCATTTGAATGGTCACTCAGTTGGGGATTTATCCAGATATGTAAAAGTTAGAAACCGGTAATAATATATATTAATTGACTTGATGCTTGCTTCTGGGTGTGAAAGGGTTAAACTCCCTAATCTTATGTTCCACGGCTTTGGCCCAGATTCACTCCTTGATCCCCACTCAGTTGTGAGACCATCTGGATCCGCCACTGAACCTGATGTCCCCAATATAACTTGAAACAATTGTCACCAACTCTTACCCTTCAAAAGATGCCAGCAAACTCGGAGATGAGTCACCCATAACCTTAACAGAGAATTCGTGACTTGTCGATGAAAGAAAGGAGATGAGATACTGCCAGCTGGGAATCGCGTGGTAAGAACCCTTCATCGTCAGCCAGAAACACAGAGTAAATGTTTGTAAAGCAGTGACTTGTTCAACCTGAATATCAACTTGTGACTCCTTAATTGTGACATCAAAACTTGCTGAAGTGATAAACGGCAGGAAAAGACGTTAGTATTTTGAAGGTCACGAGTAAGTGACGTGTGAGTTGTAATGCAATTAACCAATGAGATGTAAAGCCAATATTGATCATGACTATGTGCGACTTTCTTTTCCTGATATATATACTGGAAACTATATATCTATTGTTATTTTGGTTATTTACCTTTTGGAACTTGACATTGGGATACCGCTCTTATAAACTGAGATCTCAGTGACCTCTTATAGAAGTCACGCCATCGCACAACAGGACCACCCATACCTCCGTCGCACTTATTAGCTTCCTCAGCAATCTCAATTTCTGTAAGCATTCTGTTCCACAGATAAAAACCTGTCATGTCCACGTTTTCTGTTCTTCCACCTCCTCCAAGTTGTAATTTCCCACCTGCGGTTCTTGGACCTTCAGAACAGATTTGATATTTAACTTCAATTCCATCCTTGTAGTAACTCGTGTACCCTGAATCTTGGGTTCCGTCCCATACAAGGCAGATATGATGCCATTGATCATCCATCAGGTTATATGCCTCGAAGTTGCTATGAAATATATATAATATACATATCTTATTCGACATTTTAGTACAGTCGAACGTGTATATAACGGCCACCCTCGGACATTGGAAATTGGCCGCTTAATACAGGTTCACCAAAAATACTTTGTGGGCGTGGTCAAATATTAATTTTATTGACGTACAGTGTTATACACCAGCAACTGATAATTCAAGCTACCAATAACACAATCAAGTGATACAATACATTGACATCTAGTAAGCATTTACGAAATTGGTGAACTACATGCAGTAATAAACAATAACAACTCTGTAGCGCAGTGTTGATGGTGCTGTAGTGTTAATGGATCCATATATCCCTTTTTAAGCGAAATAAAATCGTAAAATGATATGTGGCTTTAGGTTTCCATTCAAGTGTGGCCGCTTAATACAGGTAAAAATAACAAAGAGAGACAAACATGGGACTGCTAAAGGGTAGCCACGACCGCTTAATAGAGGTGACCGTTTAATACAGGTAGCAAATATAAAGTTCGTATGGGCGAAAATTCGGGACTATGAAAACTGGCCGCCCAATAGAGGGTGGCCGCTTAATGCAGGGCCGTTATATACAGGTTCGACTGTATGTAGTATCTGACTCGGAAATGTTCACAGGATGTTTAAAGAGTAAATTGCTATATACTTAGACCAGTGACTTTTTAATATTTACCACGTTTGAGCTCCAGTTCCGATACCAAAGACAAGATTTTTATCACCATCAAGGCCTGCAAAGAAGCTGTTAGCTTTCAACTGGTCGGAAACACCCACGTCATAAGCAACTAGATACATTCTTTGGTTTGCATTGCTGTTCCATTCCGTTCTTATATTCAACCACATGCACATGGTCATTTCGGACAAGTCTGGAATGTCCTCCACCTCGAAGGAGTTCATGTGTAATGACTGTTGAATCTTGACATCAAAAGGCTTCCTCGCTGCAAGTTAGAAAGGCGTTACTATTTCAGTTGACTCTGTACTAATGACGTTTGAGTGACATTGCCGGCGTTACTGTATTACATTATTAATGTTGGCATTACTGCCTGCATTATGCGCTTGCATGTATTTCAACCGGCATTGCGGCATAGTGGAATTCACGTATTGCATTTGTCAGATTGCTTGTATTACATTATGCGGGCACGGTCGGCATTGCTAGTATTACAAACATTTCGCCCAGCATTACCAATCGATTATATCTATAACTGCCTGTATTACTATTGGTACAAGTGAAACTAAACATGCAATATTGTCGGTATTAATTTCACGAATTGAAATGCATTACTGCCAGTACTGGTATCATATGTATTCAGTTGAGTACTACAGGCATTATACCAATATTGCTGGTATTGAGTTAAACGTACGAAACGTTGGCAAAAGCTGCAGTTGTTACATCGTTACTTACGTGTCCGATCACACATCTTTCTCCCCAAGTAAGGCACACTAACAAGGTGAAGATTATCATACGATGAGAAACCTGTAAATCACACATTTGTTTTCTCAGTTATAAGTTCATCACAATAAAAATTCAGGCTAAAAAAAGAAATTGCTTAAACACTGCGAAAGAGCATTCAAAATAGTTTATCGCTGTTAGCGTCTCATGTATTATAGTAGTTGGAATGCTCAGAAATGATCTTTGCTGTTATGGATCGGCTTTGTCTGTAGAAAATATCGCTTGAATGAAACAACAGATTTACTTACATGGCGTAACAATCAGGAAAAGAATGATGACCAGAAAGAGGCTCCTCATTTTTCTCTAAGAAGGAAAAAAACCCCACGTTAAACAAACAAGTCACTGAAGTATGCATGACATGATAATCCTTCACGTACGCATAAACTTGTGAAACATGCGCACATTCTATAAGCAGCGAAGAGTTGGCTTGCTGAACTGGAGGAGGCATGGGGAAATGTGAAAGTATCATAAAAAGCTCAATGCATCACAAGAAAGCTTTTGTATTATGAGTATAGCGGGTTGGAATTGAAGTAGGAATGTGAAAGAGTCTCATTAAAGTCCAATGTATTACTATAGGAACATCGAGGAAACGTAGCGTGGTTGTCCGATGAGTACGCGGGTTAAAGTTGGAATTGAAGTCACGGGATATATAGAGAGTTCAAGCCAAGCCAGTGTCCTCGTGCTGTGTTCTTAGGCAAGATGTTTTGCTCTCACAGTCAGCCTCTCAGTCTCCTTCCAGTTATACAAATACGACAGATACCAGGAAATTGTTGAAGCAAATTGACAAACTGACGGATAGTAACCTGCGATGGAGTGTCTAGGGGGAGTAGCAGTGCTCTTAATAGGGAGTTTAACAAAACCACAAAGAGTTTTAATGAGCAATAGCTCTACATGTAAGTTGTACACCTTGGTACAATGACCTAATCAGTCTGCGTTTCCGGAGAACGTGACCCGCAACGACGATTTTTTTCAAGTTTCTATTTCTTTACATATTTATCTGAGGACTGTTCTGACACAAATAGACAGACTGAATGGGCCTGGATTAAGCAACTGAATATAAATTAGTTTTTAATCGACGTTGTCGTCCTCGCCGTCCCCGTCGTGGTTGCTTAAACTCTCTATTCACTTCATGCTACGAAATAAATTATATTAATGAAGGCTGGCTTGGATCGGTAGAAAATTCTGTCGATGAAAAGTAGTTTTCACCGAGAGGTAATTAGAAGAGTACGTGTTTTCTGTGTGTCGCTTATGAGTGCATGCACACTGTGAAAGTTAGTCGAAATGGAATCAGGGGACTCTATAAACAGTGATCCGTTTGACGGTTAACGGTTAAAATCTGAAGGCAAGTGTATTTTACGGCGCAGTGACGGCTCATTGTTAACCGTATTAGAACTGATATATCTTGAGAAGTTAATTTTGTTCCTTTTCGGAAAATTAAACATTTTGTAAACTCTTTTTGTTTTGTATGTAGTGACGAAAACCGACATCCTATCCGGATGTAACATTTTACAATTCTCCGCCGGTTATTCACTGCACAAAATCTCCAAACTTTATTTGTACGTATTTCCAAGATAGTCTTGATTTAACTTAGATCATCCTCTCTTGTTATTTCCAACTAAATCTTATTTCTAATTAGTAATTAGGCTACATTTCTTATTACAAGAATACAATACAATACATTACAATAATTTATTAGCTCGTCCCCAAGGGGTTTTTCAGACCTAATTTACAAATGACTAAAACTTTAAAGGATGTTATGTTCGCACAGGATTGATTAACTTTAGGCTAAGAGAGTTCTTTCTGCCTGGTGTTGTGAGAATCATGGGTGGCTGATCGTCTTGCTAACTTAGATTGTAGAATAAAAGATTGTATAGAATAAAAGATTGTAAAATCAAATTCTAACAAGTACGAGTTTAAGTTAGTTTAGGACATTCCCAAAGCATATACACGTAATTAGTTCTTAAATTATAATTTTGTTTTGTATCATAACAGTATAAACCTACCAACTGTCTCCGTTCCTTTTCCTCTGTTCCACTGATAGTGAATGAACTGTAGTCTTACACACCATGTAAACCTTTTGTTTATTCATAAGGCATTGTTACTGATGTAATTTGCCTTGTACTGACCTATAACCAAATGTAAATACTCTTCGTTTGGTGGCATAACACCTCTATCTTTTAAAGGAGTAAAGCTCGTTGAAGCGATATACTTGTATTTTAAATACAATTTCTTACATGTAGCAAGTAAATAGTTACGATATTTTTTCACAAAATTCGGGTAATGAATTCTTCAGGTCGTCTTGTTTTAAATGTAAAGAGTCTGTAAATACCGTCGTCATATGGTGGTATAGAACCTCTATCTTTTCAGAGGAGGGAATTTTATCAATCGATATATCAGTTCATTTGTCAGCAAGTATAAAACAGTTGCGGCGATCTTCACTAACTTTTGCTGTTACACCAGGAATAATTTCTAAAATAGTCGAACCCAGTTAATGATTTCTTGGTCCTCTTACTTGTATTCTAAATGTAAATACTCGTCGTTTTGTGGTATAGGATCTCTATCTTTTAGAGGAGTGAACGGTTTACTGAAGCGATATATTTTATTTGCAAGCAAATAAACAGTTGCGGGTATTTAGATTCACAAACGTTGGTTATGAACAGGTAGAAGTGTTAAACAGCAGTCAACTGAGACTCTCATCCATGCATTCGTAACGAGTCGCCTCGACTACTGCAACAGTCTTTTATATGGACTCCCAGATTGCTTGTTAAACAAACTGCAACGGGTACAGAATGCTTGTGCTAGACTGATTTATAAAGAACGAAAATTTTGCCATATAACGCCGCTTATTTCTAAGTTACACTGGTTACCGATTAGATACAGAATTGAGTTCAAAATACTTTTAATAACTTTTAAGATTCTTAATTTTTTAGCTCCTATTTATTTATCATCTCTTATTTCTCTTAGGCCCCTATCGAAATATAATCTTAGGAATTCCAGTGATAAACTTTTACTTAGTTATCCATGTTTTAAATCTAAAGCTACCCTTGGTGACCGTTCTTTTACCTGTGCTGCACCGAAACTCTGGAATGCGCTACCATAAAATCTCACCTTTTTCGTCGGGCATTTTTATCATAGCTTTTTATTGTAATTTTATCTTTTAATTGTAATTTTAATGGCTTTGTTATGCGCATTTGAACATTTTTATGGAATTTGCGCAATATAAATGTTATTATTATTATTATTATTAAACTCTTGAACATAATTATTGGTGCCTTCCTTTAAGCTATTGTAAACTAATTGCCTGATCTTCTTTATCGGAGCACTTTATTTTAGACCCAATGTACCTTAGCTCTATTTTCCCAAATAATTGAACCTTATAAGGTCATGATTCCTTTGAAATAAAAGTTGATATGAAAACAATTCTGATCTTTTCCCTGGTTGGTCATTACGATGGATTGTTTAAACATAGAGCGGTTTGAGTGTTGAAACTGATCCGGAATTGCATTGGTTTTGCTTTACTACGCAGTGTGATTGTTTAAAAACCTCGCGCCTTCTACTCAACCAATCAGATGTAAAACCAAAACCAGTCGCGTCTTGGTCACAAGCGTTTTCCCACGCTTGGCGTCGGTCACGTGTATTTGCTACTAGTTCTCATTGGTTCGTTTGAATGACCACTCAATTGAAAACCGCTGTACACAATAAAAAGGATAGGTGACCATTTACTAATGTTTTTAGAACACTTCAGTTTTATCGGTTAACCCGTTGATTAATATTCAACCATCTTTTCAACAAAGCAACCGAAAACGGTTGATCCCAGAATAGAACACCGACAGTTATCAACCGAAAATGGTTGGTAAAGTGTTCTATTAATTGCGACACTTCGACCAAATCAACCCAACCGATTAAGGTTGAAATGGTTAAACTAAACTGTTCCGATAACTCTGACAAATATGGGGGAATACGTTGAATATCCAGTCAACTCTCTCTTTTACGGACACAGTCGGCCCGGCCGGCACCAACTGTCCGTCTTAGAGAGGTGATCTGCGTATAGAGAGTTTAGATATTATAATGTAGCTCTTTTAAGTATATACTAGTAATACGTGACTCGCAGGTCCTCGCGAAGCTGGAATGGGGATTAATTATTTTTGGGAGGTGAGGGTGATAACCAAGCCTTAGAGATAGACTGGAGTTCATTAGTCTAGTGACATCTGTGTGTACGCCTTTCCTGTTCACGATCTTGTTTTGGAAAGTTATTTTATCTCTTATGTACTGGAAAAAACTGGCTTTCAGCAATTTTCAAATCATAGAGCTGACTCAAAAATAGTAAGACTTCACTCAAGAAGACATTTTAGATACTGTACCTTTTAGTGGCAATTTACTCAATTATTCCTGGAATTTCTGGTAACATACATTGTAGGAGGATTTCTTGTCACGCAACACTCAAACACATTGACAACAAAGTGACATTTTCTAGTAAATGTTTGAATTCATTTAGCTGAAAAACGTTTTACATATCAAAAATAACTTCCTAACATACATAAATCTCTTAAATTATGACATTCTGCCGAATGGCCTCGCTGAAAACAATTTATATTAATTCGTAAAAATTCATAAACAATGAAATCTGACACGTACATAGAGGATATTACACGGCGGCGCGAAGATATGAATTTTATTTTCGAGTGGTAAAAACAATATTTTACGAACGAGCGCAGCGAGTGAGTAAAATATTGTTTTTAACACGAGAAAATAAAATTCATATCTTCAAGCCACCGTGTAATGTTCTTTTTATTATATAGACAAACGACAAAAGCACAAACTTTACCGCGAACTCTTGCAGCTCGGTGGCTGGACTTTCCGAATTTCTCTCCTTTCGTCTTCACTTGCAAGGAGCTCCTTGAATAATTTTAAGTCATATGAAGTTTTCTTCTTCGTGTTAACATTTCCCTACTCCTCTGTGAACGATTTCATGTCGGCTTCAGTGAATTTCACGAATCTATCGCTCGCCATTTTCAACCGGAGTTTGGCAGCTTTGCACAAAAAGCCATGCAAAAGCGGGAAATGACGTCATCGATATCCTCACTAGTGAGGATATGGAAAATACGCCACTCGGGTCCCGGATGTAGTTTCGTATGAATTTTACGAGTGGTCTATTTTCCAGTAAAACACTCGTGTCTATATAATAAAGAACTGTACTGCTCAATTCAATTACAACTTGGAAAATAAAATACACACCATTTTTCTTCACAAACGAGCTTAAAATACATAGAAATCAGAACGACGACGGATGACATGAAAGCATTGATATTTAGTTCTTATCATTTATGTGAATATATGCCTATAAAAACAAAATAAATTCCAGAACAGACCTTGTATCAGCTGATTCAAGTTGTGGATACACGCATCTTCTGAAGACGACAAATCTCCGAATTCTGACCCGAAGTCAACCTCAAAATTACTATCCCACACATTTCGAAGAACGTCTTCAGCAGAAGTACATGTTCTTTGAAGGCGCCATCGAAGCAAGAAAATCGAATTCAAAGTCGCTCAATCGTCTTGGCGTAATGACGCGAACTGGAACTATTGCTTGTGGTTTCCCATTTGCATATCTCCCCCGGCCTTCGACCTGTTTTGGGTCGAAGACCTGAATTGACCTGAATTGTGGGTCCTGTCCTGCTGAATTTCCAGTGGAACTTGAAGGAATTGCGGTGAGATTGAACATTTTCTCGAGCACAATTTTTCTCTCTTCGACCCTCCACAAGAAAACACAGAGTGCGCCCGCGTTCGCAACCGGTTATAGCCGCTGATTTGTTGTTGTTGCCTAGTAACGGTCCGGTACCATCGGAAATAAATAAAGAAATATGACCGTAAACGCCATGCGAGAATTTGATCCAGTCGAGCTCTTGGGGGACAACATTATAAACCTCGCTTCGCGAGGAATTATCCTAATTTATCTAATTTTCTTGTATATTTTTATTATTATAAGAGTATCCATTTGTTATCTCATTACAACTAAATTTAATTATAGTCGAACCTTCCGTAAGCGGACACCCTCCGTACCAGAAAAAGTGTCCGCTTAAGAGAAGTGTCCGCTTATGGGAGGTTAAAAATGTAATGTTGGTATGTATCTGGGAACATGACCAAGTGTCCGCTTACGAGAGGTGTCCGCCTACTGGAGGTGTCCGTTAGCGGAGGTTCGACTGTGCCTAATTTTCCCCAAAGTTCTTTGCCACTGTTCAGCTTTCGTTCTTTGCATTTTTCGTCAGCAATAAAATTAAGTGAACACTCGCCTTGGAGCTATAGCAGAGGAATATCGCGAACTAAATTTTCTTGTATGAATTCGTTTGGAATTTTTGGATTGGAATGTTTGGAATTTCGACTGGGATGATCATATACTTAAGCCCAATTACCAAAAAATGGGGGCACTCGACATTTTATTGGAGGAATGATGATTTTTGAAAATTAATACTACGGTTTCATAGTGTTTTCGACGGAAGCCGACTTGATTTCCAAAAGTTTCAACAAACAAGATATGAAAAAAGTGTTCTTTCTGCACTCTTTTTTACAGTCGTGGGAAAATGGTTTTTTCACTAAGTACCTCAACAACACTGTTATCCGATTGTTTGTATGGGGTAATTCAACTGAGAACTGGAAAACGACTTAATACTGACAAATGATTGGAAATTTAACTGAGAATATCTTGACTTAACTTATAACAGCCGTGCTAAGACAAGTGACAAATGACCTAAAGTTTTACTGACAGCCAACAAATACAATGTACCTGTCCACACTCTCGTAAAACGTTCGCGTTATGACATCCAAAGCATATTTGAATCAGTCATATCAAGAACAAGAAGCAGGAATTAGAATGAACTTCTGAAGAACAGAAAATGTTTTGAAGTGAGTTTACACATTCAACATTTACCATTTACAGTGAAACCTCCATTAAGGGGACACCCTCGGGACAAGGAGAAGTGTCCCCTTAATGGAGGTGTCCCCTGAATGGAGGTTGGGTGGGGTGTTGTTAATTATTAACCTAAACAAAAATGCCTGTTTCCTTGACTTCGAATGCAGCCATTTATTTAAGCGACAGTAAAATGCCTATTTTAAGCTCACAACAGCAACCTTGGACTGTTTAAATTTCGATTTGACTTTTTTTGTTTTTGTTTTTTTTGTTTTTTGTTGTTGTTTTTTTGCAAAGTTTATTTTATTGACATCTCACAACACTACTTACACAAAGATATTAAATTATAAACTATAAACTACGTACTTATATTACTCTTACTTTCAATTTCGATTTGACTTGTCACTTGTGGATTATACCAGTAACGGACTGATGAAATACACTTGAAATTGATCAAAAATAATAGATAGTTTTGTACTCATTAGCAGATGAGTTATCCCCTTAATGGAGGTTGAAATAGCTTTCGGGATGCTCAAAAAGTGTCCTCGTCCCCTTAATAGGGGTGTCCCTTCAATAGAGGTGGTAAATACAAAGTTTATATGAACGTTTTGCCGGAACAAGGAAAAGTGTCCCCTTAATGGAGGTGTCCCAAAGTAAAGGTTCAACTTCATGAAGCCCGGTAAACATCAAAGGAACAAACAAAGATGGCAATATTTTTCACGGTTGGAAGGTCCACACCCTGGGAAGGGGAGGACTCCCAAATGAAAGTGACGGGGATGCTCGTCGTCTGGTTTAGGGGTGTAAATTACGGATTTTGGTATCACTTAGGGTATTCAGGACGGAACGCCGATATTTTTAGCCATCAAGGTATCGTTAAAGGTTGCACGCGAATAAATAATAATAAAAAACACCGTCATACTGTGTTCCTGGTCTCATTTTTTAATAGTATCTTTTAGGGGTCAAATAAAGCTTGAGTCACGCCCAGATTGGTCTCCTTTAGGGGTTTAATTCAAAATTTCCGACGAGTATCCCCGTCACTTTCATATGGGAGTCCCCCGGGGGGTCCACACGACCGTGCACAATATTTTGTTTCGCTCTCACACACTATGGTTGAATTATACGTAACCGAGAGGTTTCTATCGCTTAGTTGCTTGAACATACTTCAAAACCAACGGCCAAGGCCAAAAAAGCGAGCAAAAACAGGTGGTTTTGAATTTAGACATCATAACACATCGGAAAAATTAATCCGGAACAAAGAATACAAAACCAGTCATGAAATTAGAAAAATTACACAGCTTCTTTTCTCATCTATGTTTACAATCGATTTCCGGTATTGTAAATAGCAGCATTGTGCTGGTAAAATTAATTAAAAACTGCAAAAGGTAGCAAAGCTAGACCAATTGGACTTGAACTTTAAAAAGAGACAAACTATGCCCTGAATTAGAAAATCTCACAGCTTCTTTTCATATATGCTTAAAATCAATTCCCTATATTTTGTAAAATATAGCAATTATATCTTCCATTTGGTAAAATTAAAAACTGCAAAATGTTGAAATAAACGTTGGGCCTGTAGGCAACTCTTGAAAACAGACAAACTGCCCAATAATTATGTTAAAAGTCATAAAATTGGAAAATTTCACAGCTTCTTTTCCATATATTCTTAAAATCAATTCCCTAGATATTGTAAACAGCAATTAAATCTTCCATTTGGTAAAATTAAAACTGCAAAATGTTGAAATAAACATTGGACCTGAAATTAGCTCTTGAAAACAGACAAACTCTGCCAATAATTATGCACTACAAAGTCATAAAATTGGAAAATTTCACAGCTTCTTTTCCATCTGTGCTTAAAATCAATTCCTTACATATTGTAAACAGCAATCAATCCTCCATATTAAAATAAAATAAAAAACTGCAAAACATAGCAAATAAAAGTTAGATTTGTATTAAATCAGCTCTTTAAAAAAGAGACAAAATCTGCCTTATCATACGTGCATCATGATTATATAAAATCGCCAGAAAAGTTTCGACAACAATAGAAATTGTTAATTTTTTTTACATAACATAAGGCATCCTGCTGGTCGGCAAAGCGAAATAAAAAAGAATCCCCAGCTATGCTAAGAGAAAGAAGTATCAATATAATTAAATGCATGATCCAAAAGGTGCATTTGTAAAATATATTAATGCACGAATCTCCAGTTATTGTCTTTTCGTGTTGCTCTCTGGCTGCTTGAAGTGTATGCAGGTCCTACCGCATACTATCCTAGTTAAGTTCTACCGCGTAGTACCAAATATTTTATCATGTTTCTCCAGAGGTTTATACTAGCCGTCTATCTTGCCTTTTATCTTGTTCGCTCAGAATACGGGCAAGGATTGAATTATGCAATGATAAATATTTTGGAATTGAGCCCAAATAACTCGGCTGATAACGAACCGCTGCCGAAACCATGCAATTATGAATCAGACACTTTTTCAATTGAACTGCCAAGTACGCAGATAGATGATAGTGACACTTTACCAACTACTCCTTACGATGGAGGAAGCAACAGTAACACGACAGACGAACCACCCCTCGATCAACTGACAACAGGCCACGATGCGGACCAGCAGACCACGCTTCCTCCGACACCGTCTGAAACTGCTCCTTGGACTCACACTGATAATGAAGCGGGTGTGACGAACTCGCCAACGGAGTCGCCATTTACCGCCATTTGCAACCCAGAGCCGTTACAGTGTTCAAGAGTCATTAATATAACTTGGCTATCAATACCTCCTTTCATTTTTCATCACAAGAACACCAGCAACCAGCCAATGAACGGAAATACAGATTTGACGGGTGTCTTTTACAGTATTATTGGACGCGCAGTTCAGTTTTGCTGCAAATATATGGATCAACGAGGGACGCGTATACAATATACGCATCAAGCGTGGAACAAAAGCAAGTTACATGCCAACATCTTTTACGGAGATGCTACCATTGCACTACCTGTTTATATTGAAAATGAGTTCGTCGACTTTTCCTATGCTGGAAGTTTAAAATTCATCGAAGTCCTTGAATCCCCTGGATTAGTTCTAATTTCGGACAAGAACAACGCAAAGGAAAGTAGTAAAGAGGTAGTGTGGAGAGCAATAGCTAACGAGTGGCCAGTTGTGTTGATTTCATTACTGTTATGTGCAATATCTGGCATTTTTGTCTGGGCGCTTGTAAGTCAATGTTTTCCTCTTTCCTTTCCTTTAACTTTAACTTTATCCTTAAAATCAAACGTATAGAACAGTTCAAGAGCCTAGCTAACTGCAAACGTTCATGATCGGTTTCGACAGACATTCGACATCACTCCACCAGCTCAGCTACCATCAACCAGGCCAGGGAAGAACCGAAAAATGCAAAATATACGTTAAAAATAGTTAATCCATTCATTTGGTTCATGAGATGAATTTACATCGGAGTCAAACTTTCTCGCTCGATCAACCCGCGAAAATTTCTTCCAAACTCCTTTTTAAAATTAACTTTGCTATTCAGCAGTGGTCAAAAATTGTGGTACGAATGCAATATCACTATAAGATTACGCTATAGGCTCACAACAGGTTCAGCGTTTGCAATGGGCGTGTTAAGGCAAACACCCGTTGATGACAACCTTAAAATGTGCACTTCTATAAAAATGATCTGATTTAGCATTGAAAAACGCTGAGACGCTGAAAATTATTTTTAATTATCGAGTGGTTCTTGGTTTCTTCATAATTATACAACACTTAAATTGCCTTCTTAAATTAAAATGTTCGTGTGTCTGTGTTCAACGTTTTAAATGTTCCTTGAGGTTAAGTTTGCTTTATCACTGTAGGATACAACATGGAACTCTGATGAATTTCCTCGTCGTTTTCATCAAGGAGCATTTGAGGGATTCTGGTGGGCGTTTGTTACCATGTCAACAGTTGGGTAAGTACAGACTGAGGTAGATACATGCACAGTGAGTTTTTTTTAATTTCATGTTTAATTTCGAGGATAATGGCACCGGGCCAGCTGTCGCGATGTGGCATCCGAAAACAAGGATCAGGGATAGATCAATTTCCAGTCCCACAAAAGCCTTTTATTTATCGTTAAATCTCCTGCGAGATAAAACAATTGAAAGTAAAAATAAAAAGACAGAATAAAATTGGCGACAAATATTTTCTAATTTGTTACCTTTTTTCCAGTTACGGTGACAAAGCTCCCAAGTCTATAATTGCTCGGTTATTCTGTATTGTTTGGATCATGATTGGTCTCACGGTGTGTTCTGTAATGACAGCTACCCTCACCACAGCTCTTGCCTCGACAGTTGGTCGGGATGTGGAATTGATGGGGAAGAAGGTAATTATAAATATTACAAAGTAGTTTAGACACATGAAGTAACATGCTGATTGTCGTTTCTAACTATAAAGGATCGATCACTAACATCGTGAATATAGGATTTTCTGGTAGTAGCTGACAACACCTTTTACTTGGCCTGAAACTCTCACACGTTCTCAGCGACTTTCGTCGACTCTCGTGCGTTCTCATGCTGAAATGTTTTTTTGAGAATCGTCAAGTGTTTATATACTCTCGTTTGGCCCTGGCTGATGAGAGTTGAAAAAAGTCTCGTGTAACTCTAAAAGCTATTGGAATTCGTATGCCGGAGCAAAACGAAATGTTGAACTGGACCGGAGCTAAAGGACATTAGTTTATTAGAGCAAAAAAGTCATTTATAATCATTTGGTTGAACTGAACCATCTTTACGGTAACCTTAATCACTTAAAACAGATAGCTGTATTGAAGGGAGGTCCTGCATTCCAAGAAGTTATTAAAAATGGTGGAAATCCAACAGGTAAGTTTTATTTTAATGCAGTGACATTACATCTTATCGAGATAACTTGATAAAGATAAACTGGCCTTTATTCTTTTCTGCATATAGTAAACCATTGAAAGCAATGGCCACACGACAGGCAGGCGGTACAGGTCAGGTTAGGTCAATACTCCGAGATGCCGGTCCTATGAGGGCATCCCGGGACCATTGATTTCAATTGTTAAAATCTGCATATGGTATAGACTCTTGTAATCGTAATTAATCGGCCGGATACAAATAGATAGGGGGACTTTTCAAATCAAATTCAGGCTAGCGCACCTGGAAATACTTGCAGTAGATGTTCAATGTTTAACAACACTTCTCCATAAAAGAAATGGCGGACGGATAAATCTAATAAAACTAATGGCTTCCTCAAGTAAATGATAGTTTTCCTGTTCATCCTTTTATCTTGGCAAGGGGGAAGGGTTAAGATAGAAGGGTCTTATTAAGAAGATGAAGGGGGGGGGGGGGGGGGGGTAACACTCCGGGGGAGCGGGGTATTTCCTTGAGCTCCCCATGCTGCAAACTAGCCAGTCATCAATAGTCGTAGCACTGATGTAAATGTGTATAAAACTCTGAATTATATTTCAGCGTTCGACAATTTTGATGATATGCATAAGGCTCTTGTACAGACGAAAACAGTCACAGGTATTCTGGATGAAATGTACAGTGGACTTTATTGGATGGAGCGAATCAGCGATTCAAGATTGCATGTGGCTAAAGTAATGCAAAGAACCCGATCATATGGCTTCGCATTTCATGACACCTTTGCTTGGCCAGCGGAGGATTGTATTCGAAATCTCATCTTGCATCGCAGAGAAGATGTTTACGCTCTGATGAAAGAGTATATGGATGAGATAGAGGTATTCCAAAATAATATTAATGTTATGTTTAAAATTGTTGAGTGCTGATACAAGGGGTGCACGTGAGATGATAGAAAGCAGTTTTCAATTGAGTGACGAAAGTAATCCGGAATAGGTTTGGTATTGTTTTACTTTCCTCTATGATTTGTTTAAAAATAGTCGCGCCACCTACTCAGTCAACCAACCTGTAAAACCAAAGCAATCGCGACTTGGTCGCACGCGTTTTCCCGCGCTTGGCGCCTGTTACGTGTTTTTTGCGTCGATTTCTCATTGGTTCATTGTGTTGTTTACTTTTGCTGTGATTGGTCATTATGATTGCTTTGATTTTAGTTTTACGACACTCAATTGAAAACCGCTCTAAATTCACGAAACTTCGAGTGGTTAGAAGTCTTTAATGGCGTCTCTTTGTGTGTTGTGTATGCCGGCAGTGAAAATTTTCAGCGTGATCAGTTATGCTTAAGTATTTAACCTATTTCTGACTGGACCAACAAGAATCGCAAACTCTTTCCCGAGATAATCAACTGACGAGGATTAGGCAATTAAAAATGGCACTTGTTCTCTCGTCTATATATAGGTGGCAATATATATTCATAAGCAGGCCGGTGTTAAATGGGATATCATCCCTTACTGCACTTTACCTTTGTAAGCAAATATTGAGAGGTAAACTTTAATTTCGAGGGAATCTTTGGTTTAATTTGGAAAACCTTTGAAGGTGACGATACAGAAATTGACAAGAGACTAGTGGTACCAGTCCAGGTGACTACTGCTCAAGTATGAAAAATTCGCCTATCGACGTTTTTTGTTTTGTTGTTTGTTTGTTTTTAATTTTCAAGGAAAAACTGTCCGATGCCATGAGTGATGACGAAGTGATTATTCTCAGTGGCAACTCTCCAGCATTTCGCTCCATTGCTATTTCCCTGACAATTTTTCTCGGTGCGCTCATTGGAGCAATCTTACTGTGTGAACTGGCGGTGTTCCTTTACCAAAGGGTTATTAGAAAAAACAGGACCGAAGACGTAAGAAGCGGAGGAGGTAATTCACGAGTCTGTAAGAGACTTATTTCCTTTTATTTTGGAGTATACTCACAACTTTTAAAGACGGTGGCTTTCACGGGAAGTGTTCAGTAAAGTGATTTCAAAAGAGTACGCGGATACAAATGTAATGTAATCAAAATCAAGATTTAAACAACAAGATTATCTCTATTTTCGTCATTTTAATCATTTGGTTTCCATGGAATAATTAATATTCAGTGCCAGGAGAAGATGATCTAAGAGAAGGGTTCCCCGTGCCCCGTGCCCCGTGCCCCGTGCCCCGTGCCCCGTGCCCCGTGCCCCGTGCCCCGTGCCCCGTGCCCCGTGCCCCGTGCCCCGTGCCCCGTGCCCCGTGCCCCGTGCCCCGTGCCCCGTGCCCCGTGCCCCGTGCCCCGTGCCCTGTGCCCCGTGCCCCGTGCCCCATGATATTTTAATAAATAATATTAATAAATATAATAATAGTTTCGCGCCATGCTGTGAAGTTACTTTTATTTCCTTCAGATTGAGGCTCCGACATCACGTTACTCGAAGTCTCGAGCCGACCAATCAGGTAGCGCTCTTAAAATAGCTTAGCTATGGACAGAAAATTAAAAATGGATTTCAAAATATTACTTGGAAGAGACCCATGCTTCTCTTAGATCATCCTCTCTTGCTATTGAGTACTCTCATGAACAAGCTGATCTTGAAAAGGAACAAAAATACTTTTATTTTACATACCCTAGAAATGGGTGTCTGAGGGATTTGTCTTACACGTCTAACAATAACATTTTAATCACCCATCATAAAGCCATTTCATGACATGTAGGTAAATTAATGCCACCTCGATACGTCATCACAGCCGCACAACATTAGTGCCCAATCCAGATTAACTAATATTTTCTTCTTTATTTTGCAGATAATCATGCTAATTGTGGAACTATCGTCCAAAGTATCAGTGATCAGGAGATGATATTCTAAAAATTTAAAAATACCCAGCTACTGGCTTATATATATACAGCTCTATATAGTCAATTGAGTACTTGACTATGGGTCGTTTGCATCACTTGGTCACTTAAATGATAGCCATCATTAAAAAAATTATCGGTAAATATAATAGCCTTAGTCAATCCTCAAGAGCCAGGCACTCGGTGCTTAATACTGCAATGAACTCACGGCTCTCAACTGTACTATAACTGTATTATATAACAGAGTCCGGGATCAGTACAAATGCTCGTGTTCAAATGGACTAGAAATAATGATTCATGGATAAAGTCTTCCTTCAACCCTCGAAATTATGTCAGACAGGGCAATAATCAGAGCCTCTATCTGTGACCATCTGTGCTGATTAATGACACAGCGTAGTTACACCTTCGGCTATTTTTAGAATCGTTCTCCTGCGAAATATAATAATTTGTGTGCGAAATAGTGATAATTCGTAATAATGACATTCCGCCGTTCTAGTTCTTATTCCACGTTCCTCTCGTCCATTCCTGATTTTATTTTTAATCTAAAACATGAATGACAACTTCGTCCTCGTGATTTTCGCGGCAAAAGTAATTATAAAAATAGCTCAATGTGTAACTGCGTCGTAGAAATTTATTATTATAATTTATGAATCTCGAATAGCCCGACAGGAAGAATTACAAAATTACACACATCTCACAAAAGACTTGAACAATCTATCGATGTACTCCAGGTAGATGTGTCATCCCCCCGTTGAAAACCACGTACGACTGAGTTGAGTTGTTCTTGTCAGTCATGTCACCACTGATAAATAATATACAAAATGAGATATACAATTAGTGGGAGACGTGGGAGGTGGCTTAATGGTTAATAGACTTAGTACGTTAACTTGGATTCCGGATCGATAGGCCCGGGTTCGAACTGACACAACACAACGGCCCAGGCCAAGGCTGAGGAAGCCGGCCACTTTACACAGCGCCTGTACCCATTTATACTCTCGGGTGGAGAAACTCAGAAAGGCGAATTGTTAGGGCAACCTGCAAACAAACTTCTCCTTGGACTTGTGACCCCATCCAATACGCATAGTCGCTTATACTGCATAAGCCTCAGGTATCCACCGAAACGTTGAAACGTTAACGTTGTTTATAGTCAATTTTACAGTAGTCTTTGGACAATTTCATTTTGCCTGATTAAGATCTTTACGAGACAACGTGACCGTGAAGTTTGTTTGTATTTCTTGCCCTGGTTTGAGAAACCTTTACTACTGCAATTTTATGGGAAATGTATTTATTTTTTTTCTAGTATTTAGTCTTAACGGGGAAAAAATAATGTTGATATAATTTGTTTTTCTTTAATCGAAAGTGAAAAATGCTGACGAACATGAAACGTGTTGGGGCTTGCGGATTAAATTTAACAAGTTACGTCATTCATGTCGATGGGGGATTTCCCACGACTTTTATAACTGGTATGAGTCACGGAAACGATAGAAATTAATCAGTGTTATCTGTGAACTCATTTCCAGGTGATTTGTTATGTTTCAACTTGCAATTGGTATGTTAAATTTCTTGTGAAATTCATTTTGCATGGATTATATACGTTTGATGACTAGGGTTTTGTGAACGTTTAGATGGGAAGTTGAGCTTAGTCTAAAGCCGAGTATAATATACTCTATACCGTGATTTAGTTGAATGATTTTTTTTAGACATAAGTTTGTGTGATTGTGGTAAAACGTCAGTTGTATTTTAAATTATCACAGATCATGGTTTTAGCGTGAAAAGAACATGTCATGTGAAAGTTCTCAAAAGCCGTTCCTTGATTCAGCGACTCGCTGTTTTATATTCATAATCATTATCATGTCCTGATGAGAACCCTGAGAGGTTGAAAGTTCTTGACATTAGTAACATTTTTCACGCTCCAAACTGTTGAAAACTATATAAATCTAGAAGAAAACTGTTTTATATTCAGAAGTGATTTACGTGCTTTCTTATGTTTCTGTTAAGTATTCGATGATCTAGAGAGTTTGCTCAAGCTTGCGTAATATATAGTTTGTAGAAGGAGAAAATCGCTGAGCAATTTGTGTCGTTCTGTTTCTTAACGCAGTTGTATGAATTGAAAGCGAATCAGCAATTTCAGGGATTTTAATGGATGTTTACGCGGTCTGGTAACAGGAACATATATTAATTATTCGATAACTGCTATGTTTTGGCGAATAAAATGGAGGTGATGTGTAATTTCTTGGAACGGTGCTGTTTTTTTTATGATAAATAAATGTTTCAGTGAGAACGGGAAGAAAAATAATATTGTCATCAATTATTGTTTATCTTTAGTCGAAAGGGAAAATTGCTGACGAACGTGAAACGTGTTGGGGCTTGCGGATTAAATTTAACAAGTTTCGTCATTAACTCGGTCGCGTGACTCCTCTAAAGCGGTAGGGCGAGAGCTGGGGTACTAGCGTAAAGTGCTGTTTGCGTTATGCAGTATTTTAAAATCATGTTAATAAAATGAAAACTTAATTCATTCCGAGCAGAATACATTATATGTTTCTATGCAGTAATGCAAATATGAACATATGTTGTGTTGTCGTTTGATTTTGAGGCAAATTGTGACGTCATAAGACATGTGACTACCCCAATTAAAATTTTAGAACTTCAAGGTCGCTATTAGCTTTTTTCAGTAAATTTTTGATGACTCTCAAACTTTTAACGAAATAGTTATCGAAGTACAGTGGAACCTCTACTTTGAGACACCCCCTTTAAGGGGACACAAACTTTTGTTGCTCATATAATCTTTGCATCGCTGTACCTCTATTAAACTGATTAAAGGCACACCTCTATTAAGGGGACACTTCTCCTTGTCCCAATGGTGTCCCATTAATGGAGGTTTCTTTGTAGAATTTTTAAACTTCGTGGAGGGTCTTGAAAAAAAAAAGAAGAGCCATGCTTGTGGGCAGCGAGTCAAGGATTGTCGGCCCGAATTCAAGCTGTGAACGTACAGCTTCTTGTTTCGTCTTGTTTCTGTTTGTCATTTCACTGCTGCAAGGATCAGCTAGCTCAGTAGAGCGCGCCGAGTTTTGGGCCGTGCGTAGGAAAAGTGCGCGCATCAGTGTCCCTCGTGCGCTCCTAGTCACCCAACAACTTATTAATTAGTGTGCTGTGTAATTCAGATTATAATTTCTTCATACAAGATACAATCCATCTCTAAAAGAAAGTCATAGAACAAATGCCTAAGAAAGATCAAGAAAGGCAACTTGTCGCCAAATCTTCACCAATCGACCAATCTCGTCCCCAGATCCCGCGCGTTTTCAAAAGGATCACGGGCTCTGGGAACGAGAGTCTGCACTTCGGCGTGTTGACATTTTAAACTTTTGGCGGCTGTTTCAATATTTTAACTCTTTATTATTTTAGTTTATACCTTTTAATATCCCTGAATATCTGTATGGAAGCTTCATCGCAGGTTTATACAGCTCTTTTCTACCAGTATTCAAGCCTCGTGTAGTCCAGGTTTGTACGTAGCAGTCATAAACCATAAACATCTCGACGTAGTAACACACAGTATCGACAAAACTGCGACAAAAGCATGATTGTCATTACAATGCTTCCTTTGTTCCACATTGGTTTGGTTTATTTTTCATTGTATTGTTGATATGTCGAGAATAGAAATATTATGCTGCTTATAGCCAGTGCCTTGCAGACTGCCTGTCTTGTTTGCAAACGTGATGTCAGCACGAGACGAAATGGCGTGACAGTGACAAGAAGCGGCAGGGATTATTTGCAGGTTGCAGAACAACTGCTAACCCAAACCCCAACAATTAGGCTAACCAAACTAGGCTAATCTTCGGTTAGAATTAGGCCAATCTTCAGTTGGGCGAATTTAAGCTAATTGGGATAACCGTGACGCCATTCTCTGCCTATATACCGTGTGTGTAATGTTTCTAAAAGTAGTCTCAACCTGCAACCTGCAACCTGCAAAATATACCTGCCCGACAAGAAGCCATACAATGAAACCTGCATGATTTGTGGCATTATAAAAACACTACTATACTAATAATAAAATAAATGATTACACCTTTTTGGGCTTGTTGCAAAACTGTCAAAAGTAAACTGCAAACTAATAAAATTTGAATATTCTGCTTCATATTTATTTTTAACTTGCAGAGCAGGAACACTGTGGTGACAAAATGCCAGACGTTGATCAAATAACTCAGATGAAAAAGGAAATACCATTGCCTTTTCAAGGATGACATGAGAAAGAAGAAACTATTGAATATTTCAAGGTTGGCATTTAGAATAATGTGGAAAAACCAATATTTCCATATGTGAATATTTACAATGCCAACACTGTGATAGACGCGGTGGCCTAATGGTTAGTGCATTCGACTCCAGATCGAGCGGTCTGGGTTCGAGCACCAGCCGGGGTCATTGTGTTATGTTCTTGGGCAATACACTTATTATAACTCTCACAATGCCTCTCTCCACCACCCAGGAGTATAAATGGGTACCGACGACAAAATGCTGGGGGTAAGCTGCGATGGACTAGAATCTGATCCAGGAGGAACAGCAATACTCCTAATCGGCTTCATGCTAGGGAAACCGAGATTATAAAGCTCTGGCAGTGTGCGCCAGTTGTCGGCCCTACCTAATGCCAACCCAGTTTGTTCAGTTCTTGATTAACCATTTCAAAAATCATACAAATATTCACAATGATGGTAATTATGCATTATTTACATTGTAATAAAAGTATTGTACAGTATTGTATTTAGGCCAAAGAGGTGGTCCCCCAGGTTGGGGCGGTGGGGGTGGGGGCTGGGGGATTATCTATACTGATGGAGATGCTTGTCGTACCTTTTAGGGGTTGAAATTTGTGTTTTGGTACCACTTAGGGCATTCTATTTCAAATATTTTAAACAATTGCTTCATATTATGGTGCCTCACAATATGGTACATTTTCATTTAGTAAGCTGCAAATTGCATGTAAACTAGTTGTCAATAAATGGAACTGAAATTTATCTGGTACATGGCTCTGCATGAAGACATGTATTTACCTTTCTTACTCTTTCTTTTCTTTACAATTAACAGACCAACAAGCTAACTAAATGTACATGTGGTGTTTGCACACTATTCAAAGAGGGGGTATTGGGTAATGAAATTGAGAAACAGTTGTGGCACAGAGTAGGAACCTGGATCAACAAAATGTAAGTCATCAATGTGTTAACTTGGAAGTTTAACAGAGTGAGTGTTTATTAGGGAAGATAATCAATTATAGCAGTATTGTTTTACTCCTTATTAAATTGTTACAAGTTGTTATGACTCACCGTTTGTTGTTGTTGTTGTTGTTGTTGTTTCAAAGAATATTGCAAAAAATGTACAAAATTTACAAAAATGTTCTTGCCTACCTCCATAACAATAATATTAGTACACATTTTGCACAACCATAAAAGGTAATAAAACATTACAATATCCTTCTAACCAATACACAAAGACTGGAAATTTGATATTATCGTCCTCAGTAATAAAGGGGTGCATGTAAAAAGCCCTAAGTGACCTCAGGTGGCTGGTAACTGTTTACTTCAAATTACTTGGATCGCTACTGTCATCTTCTATCACTCAGTTATTATTTTATTTTATTTTATTTACTTAATTCGCCAATGGCGGGTAAATAGACACTAGGACATTACGTCCCTTGCTAGGCCTATCTACCCAGCCCAGTCCCAGTAAGAATACAGAAACCCAAACCCAACCCACCACTAAGGTATGATCATCTACTTGACATCAAAATGTTACCATAGCAACAGCATACCCTGTATAATTAAACCACCCTTAATTTTAGTAATGTGTGTAATTTGCCAAGGTTTTATGGCTTCGTAATAAACACAATAGTTCCAGCTGTGTTATAGTATAACTTATACACTGTACAAGCTCCAACACTGGAAACGTGCTTGTTGAACATTTTTACAACGTGAATTTGCTACATTTTCGTATGATGGTCATGACTTGAAAAAATGACACTGGTAATGAATCTATATAGCGCATTTTCCATGCGTATGTGTTCAAATGCGCTTTGCAATTGAGATTGAGATTGGGTGTCAGTGTGTAAAGGCGCCTATGGCAGCCGCTATCAGTCCATAAATGATCTCACCCCACCCACCCAACGCATGTGAGTGAGCAGTCACCACAACACCGGGGAATACGTTCCCTACTCTTTTCGAACAGTGATGTGGGTTTTTTATGTCTCCTACTAATTTAGTATGAGAGGGTGTAGGAGACAATTCCAACGGCTCAACGTCACCGCCCATTACATCATGCTCATTTTTCTCGTTTTTCAAGTTCTATCTCGTCAGACATTCCTAACGCCCACAAGAAATTAACTTATGGTCACATTTCCTCTTGGCTAGCGCCACATATAGCAACTATCAAAAACCATATTTATTCACAAGTTTCGTTCGAGAAAGTAGCTTGCCAGAAATGAAATGCAGACGCAAGGCGCGTGATACAAATGACTACCAGAAAGGTCTATTCAAATGCTGAAATCATTTCCTGAAACCATTCCACAGCTAATTCGGTCATCTTCAAACACGATTCCTACATTATTATTATTTTTTAAGAAAGTGTAGCACACGATTTTCGGCGGAAGAAATTCGATGGTGGAATCTCTTTGTAAGGAAGGAGGAAGCACACAGGTAGAAGTGAGAGAAGATGTCAAACCGGGAGATAAAGAAGGAAGGTAAAAATAATTATACTAGAAATACGTGTCTCGCAGCACCTCACAAAGGTAGGGGTGGGGTACCTTGTACATTTTTGAGTAGCCTGTTGCAGGCCCTCAGTTAGTGAGGGCGAACGAACACGCGGGCGAGAGAAGGAAAGATCGAGTCCCCGCTCGTTTAATTTTCGGATTCGCTTTCGCTCTCTACTTCGCGCGCTCGCCCCCACTAAGTCTCGCGCAACGCATATTTAATCGTTCCTGTTTCTGTCTGTATTCTGACGGCAATACTGTCGAAGTCAGTGTAATTAAGAAAAAAGGACCCTGGGCCGCCTGGTACATGTACATCAGATTAAAAGACGAGTGCTTACACCATTAGTCCACGAGTGGTTCGTCATTCTTGTACCAAACACTATTCTCAGAAATCAGTACGAACGTACCGTGTATATAAAGTCTACACGAAACTTGATCCAGCCTGAGCTTCGCGAGGAATCCTTCTACCACCCATAAGGAAAAATCGCGTTGAACGATATATTTCGTTTCAGTGAATTCAGCTTTCCTGTAGATGATAAAGGTGTTGCACCACCTAACCACCACTATTTACATATGTGTCGGTTTCTGTCACAAAAAGTGTATTACAGTGTATTACAGTGTACTTAATTATAAATTAACTAAACAAGAGCGTTTCCAACCTGTTCCATTTAACTTTCAGTTGTTGAGGAGAGAAAAGAAGAAAACATTGGGGTAAGATGATTAAGACAAATTTATTATACTTAGAATAAGGGTAGACTTTTTTTTATTTCTCTCTGGTGTGAGTGTAACTAATCCCATGTTGAATTAATTTTGTAATTCCATTTAAATGCTTTAAACAAGTCAGTCCACAAATCCGAAAATGTATGTGAAAAAATAACTCGACAAATGCTGCGTTTGTTTTCATATCTGCTAATTTTGTTGGCTACTTTTACTCTTTTCTTGGGCGGTGATTCTAATTTTATTGGCCTTGAATTCAGTTATCGAATGAATATACAACTGCAGCATTTTTGTTGCATGACCAACGTGTACACAGGGCTGTAAATAACAGTCGGTCATCGGACAATGACCGACCAAAATTTTCTATGTCCAATGAAATCCAAACTGTGGTCGGACATAATGTCCGGACAATTTTTTTTGCCCTCCAACGTAAACGCCAACGAGTTTTATTCTAAATGCAAACTACATGTAGTTTACTCTGCGATGACAACACGTTAAATTAGCAGGTTCGCTTATCAAGCAATACTGTAATATGATGTCCGACCTCATTTTTGTTTTGTCCGACCAAAATTTTTCTTAGTCGGACACATGTCCTTTCAAGAAAAAAAAGTTATTTGCAGCCCTGTGTACTGTACGTGTGGTACTGTTTTGGACATGGATATTCTAATAGTTTGCTTTTAGTTGGAACGGTAATCTATAACGTTACGAGACGCTTTTCTAGGAGAAAGGGACATTTGTATTAAATTCCCGGTCATTTCGTAACTGACTTTAATACGTATTAAACTTAAACGACGGTGTACGTCCTGACCCTACGCGTATATATTTGTTTAACAGCAGGTTTCTTGAGTCGGTAAGTCGTCAAACGACAGCTCTTTCTTCTTCAACTCAGTGAAAATCCAAGATGTTTTTTTTGAAGGGAAGTAAGGAAAGGAGGTGGCCTGATAACAAGCATGAACCATAACCAATAATTATGACTCCTGTAACAAATCAATATGGATTACAAAACAAACTGCCAGCTAGACCAAATCAAATTGGTGTAAACATGACGCGCAACGCAGTGTTTTGACATGTTATAATTTGTGGCGATCTGATTTGAAACCGTCAGTTTGCGTATTTCTGAATTATTCATAGTCGAACTAGACTTGCCATCGACACTACTGCGCTTTCGAAACGCTCCGTTTTCATCGAAAACGCATCAAAAGCTCCGCATCCACACTATCGTTTTCGTAGCGTTTTCCCCGTCCAAACGAATACGCTCGAAAACGCTACAACAGTCATCTGCGCATGCGACAAATAGACGCGGTCGCGATGTTTGTGGCATGAATGACGTCAGTTTTTTTAGAAAGCCTCCGTTTTCGCTGTCCACACTGATATATGATAGGGCTCCGTTTTCAAATTTCTCCACTCTGGACAGCGTTTTCAAATGTATACGTTTTCCTTGAAAACGCCCAGCGTTTTCGATCGTTGTCGTGTGGACGATAGGCGAAAACGCATCGTGTGAACGAGGCCTTCAGTTGAGTTACGAGCGCGCATCGCGTCGCCGTCGAAACCAGGAAAAATAATTTTTGAAAGGACTTTTAGAAAGTCTACAGTTAAACCAAAGGTACTGAAAAATTCCGGTAATAGTAATATATTTGTCCAAAAGGCTTTTTTGGTGGGCTTATCGGGTGGGGGAGTTTATTATCAGAAGCAATGCTGCGTTTCAAAAATGTTTAGCTAATGTTTGGGCCTACAAAATGTATATTTAGAAGGATTTTGCGTCTGAAATATGTTAGGTACATACCATAATACTGCATAGAAAAAACTCTCTAAAACATAACGATATATGAAACACAAATTAAAACAAGTAATATAAACATCGCAAGTCCTTGTCGATACTGTAATGACATCTAATGACATCTAAAGAGCTGTGAAGTAAAAGCTGATGATAATTGATGGTAGAATCTACTCTACTTCTTGTGCAACAAAGAAGGACACCAACATGGCGGCTGCATACTAAGTACTGTAATTTATAACTATAACTGTACGTTTCTTTCTGCCTGCTCTATATCCTGTTAATTTTCTGAGTTTGTTCATGCAAGGAAACAGTTTTTGTAACATTGATAGCTATTGATGAAAACCAGTCAATGGAACAAGTACCAGTTGATGGCGAAATCCCGCCCTCCGAGACGGGACTGAGCCCGTGTGGTGTCCGTGCCCGAAGTTGCTAAGCAACATGACGTATTTGCTGGCGCGATTGCTTTCGGAGTACTCGTGAGTGCTCGCGCTGTTTCTTGATTGGATAATAACAATCGGAAACTCTTCAGTTCAGTTCATTTTTTATTCACACTTATTTCGATTACAATAAATTATTAACAATCATAAGAAGAAGGAAAAAAATAGAAAAAGGACAGAGCAAGTATGAAATAACATTTTTTAAGGGGGAAGTGTGTAGTGGCCAAAGGAGCAAAGCTTTCGAGTTGGCCACTACCACAGTGCAGTTAAAAAGAGAGGAAATAAAATTCATACAAATAAGGCTCTAGTCGATATTACAAAGATATAATTAAAGTGACAAATATAACTATTTACAGCATTTATAACTTATTTATGTCTGACTGCCAAGAAGGAAGAGTTTATATTCATTCTTAAAAGCGTTATGAGGCAGACACTTAAAGGGACACTGTCCCGGCGTATTTTCTCAAAACTGTTATAAATGCATGAAATGGTCCCTAAATCTATGAAATAAGAACTTAATAAACTAAATGATAAAAAGCAATTTCTTCAAGAAATTCCATACTGCAACAAAATGTTTGCAAAATTTCAAAGATTTCCGAGCCAAATTTGAAACTTTGAAAAACTGACATCCTGACGTTTTTTCAAAAATCCATATTGCAATCCATTTCCATCCTTGCTGTCGTTCTTCATCCTCACTTCCTAATGGGTTCCTGTCATTTGTCGAGTGTTATTCTACAGAATCAAACCATTATTGATCAACTTCCTATGATCTAGATATGTTTCTGAGCTTCCCAAAATCATGCTAAAATCAGGACAGTGTCCCTTTAATCTCAATTGCTTCAACGAAGATTTGCAAAACACGGTACTTGTTCCCCCGACTGAATACTACAGTTTTGAAGCAAGGATGCTAAACAACTGAACAAACACCGTACAGTGACACGCATTTAGACTGCATGTTGGTTAGATTCATTATGAATGCTAAACAACTGAACAAACACCGTGCAGTACACGCATTTAGACTGCATGTTGGTTAGATTCATTATGAATGCTAAACAACTGAACAAACACCGTACAGTACACGCATTTAGACTGCATGTTGGTTAGATTCATTATGAATGCTAAACAACTGAACAAACACCGTACAGTACACGCATTTAGACTGCATGTTGGTTAGATTCATTATGAATGCTAAACAACTGAACAAACACCGTACAGTACACGCATTTAGACTGCATGTTGGTTAGATTCATTATGAATGCTAAACAACTGAACAAACACCGTACAGTACACGCATTTAGACTACATGTTGGTTAGATTCATTATGAATGCTAAACAACTGAACAAACACCGTACAGTACACGCATTTAGACTGCATGTTGGTTAGATTCATTATGAATGCTAAACAACTGAATAAACACCGTACAGTACACGCATTTAGACTGCATGTTGGTTAGATTCATTATGAATGCTAAACAACTGAACAAACACCGTACAGTACACGCATTTAGACTGCATGTTGGTTAGATTCATTATGAATGCTAAACAACTGAACAAACACCGTACAGTACACGCATTTAGACTACATGTTGGTTAGATTCATTATGAATGCTAAACAACTGAACAAACACCGTACAGTACACGCATTTAGACTGCATGTTGGTTAGATTCATTATGAATGCTAAACAACTGAACAAACACCGTACAGTACACGCATTTAGACTGCATGTTGGTTAGATTCATTATGAATGCTAAACAACTGAAAAAACACCGTACAGTACACGCATTTAGACTACATGTTGGTTAGATTCATTATGAATGCTAAACAACTGAACAAACACCGTACAGTACACGCATTTAGACTGCATGTTGGTTAGATTCATTATGAATGCTAAACAACTGAACAAACACCGTACAGTACACGCATTTAGACTGCATGTTGGTTAGATTCATTCTGAAAAAACACCGTACAGTGACACGCATTTAGACTGCATGTTGGTTAGATTCATTATGAGTATTTCTTTTAGTCCTTACACATTTGCTTTATTTGTTTTCCTGCAGGAAAATGAAAAGACTCAATGTGGTCATGCTCTTTCTGATGCCTCTTGTTCCCCTCTGTAAGTTTATATCTACTGCTGCTTTGAACCAATAGAAAGTAGTAACTTTTTTAAAAGTCTGGCTGAACAACTACACGAAGAGTATTACGTATGGAGTAGGCAGTTTTGATAAGGTTGTACGTCCACAACAAAACAGCCGCTCCTTTTGAGGTCCAAGGGCATGTTCCTCCGGGTTCAGTCGCCTGTTAAACACAGTTGAATCCCAATAACTCGAACCTTCAAGGGAAATCGCAAAAGATTCGAGTTATCGGGATAAAGATAAAGAGCAATGCTTTCTTTACAGTCATGCTTCCTTGCAGCGCTCTCTTGCCCTGGCGAAGGGCTAACACTCGAAACGTCAGTTAAACCTCTAAGTCATTGTTATTACATAAAACACAAATGTTTTAGAACACAATTTTATGTTCTATTTCTATGCTACACACTATATAAGAACATGCCAGTAATGGCAATGAGACACTTCCCGAACACATACTGCTCAACGTGATTCAAAATACAGTTGAAGCTCCCGTAAGCGGACACCCTCGGGAAGCAGAAAAAGTGTCCGCAACTGGAACTGGCCGCTTACGGGAATGTGTAAATACAGAGTTTGTATAAGCTAGAGTTCTAACGGGGTTTTGTCAAGGCGGCCGTAAGTAGAACTCCGCTTACGAGAGTTTCCACTCAGAGAGCTTCGAGTGTACTTCAGTGTTCTGGATAATGTTTCAAACACTTCGTCAAATAAGGTTCGAGTTATCGAGGGTAAAATTAGTAAGAAAATGACCTGGAAACGAATTTACTGCGAGATAGCGAGAGGTTCGAGTTAACGAGGGTAAAATTACAGTAAGTGTATGAAGAGAATCCATGCATGGGAAATCTAATTTGGTCCGAGTTATCGAGGGTTCGAGTTATCGAGAGTCAACTGTAGTTATATAATTAGATTTTATACTCTTGCAAATTAAGATGCAGTGGGTCCAGTATAGTGGCAGCTATTAAAGTGCCCCTAACCTTTTTTATTTTTTTATTTTCGGCTCAGCTGAATCTAAACATCACCCAACGCGAATTTTTAATGAATTTGATAAAACTTTCAAATTTGCGCCATTTTGGCTCAACATTTGCCATAGTCTCCTCTCGGTCCTTCTCGGTTCACAAAGGATCTGTGACCGCGTAGATTAAGGAACACGTGACTTCAGACAAAGGAATGTGACGTAGACTAAGGAACATGTGACTTCAAAACAAAGGAACTGTGACGTAGATTAAGGAACATGTGAGCCCGTCGGCCTTCTTATCAGCGGGACGGGTATACCGCAAAAAAATAGGATTTTGAAGATTTCAAATATTCATAAAAAAATTCGCGTTTACTGCAAATCGCAGAGGTTCCTTGGGTGATGTTTAGATTCAGATGAGAAAATTAAAAAAAAAGGTTAGGGGCACTTCAGTTGCGCTATTTATTGTGATTCATCGCAGACCAGCAAGCCGTTTGCTAGTATTTATACCTAATCGTACCTTTTTGGTACGCTTCGGCGGCATATCAGGCGAGTTTGGTCGAGCCATGGTTTGTATTTTGGCGAGACGTAGTCGAGCCAAAATAGATTGCCCATGGCGAGACCAAACGAGACTTTACCGAGTATTTACCGTACCCAAATTCGGTTTATTCTTTACGCGAAGAGACGCAACTGGATGACTTTTATCGAGTAAAAATGTGTCAGGCGTTCCGATCGTCGATGTCGATGTGTGATTGTTTATGGTCTTTATGGTTTGAAAATTAACTGAAAATGAACTGTTTACGGTCAGAATTTCCATCATCTTACCTTAAATGTCCTCTTTCCTTTCTCCTGTGGCGAATTCGCCGAAAAAATCGTCCAATGTTATCGTTTTTGAATTGTTTTGAAGACGAGTTTTGAGACAACCGCGATCGATCGAGTAGGAGACGCAACGCATTTAGTGCAGCAGCCGCGTTTTTGGCGCGAAATTTAGCTTAGTTTTCCTTCGCAAATTTCCCTCGAATTACTCACTTCGTCAACATTTTCCTGTTTTAAGTTTGACTGTAATTTCGCAAAGGTTTGCTTAGGAAAATTCAGCTCTAATCTGCAGAATGTTATTACTTGACTTCAAAGTGACCATGATATATAAACAATAGCCTCCATTTGGCGAGGAAATATGCTCGGATATTTGTCCGCGGACATTATCTGTTCCGAGAAACGAACAGTTTTCCGAGAGCGAAGCTCGAGGAAAACTCTGAGCTTCGAGGAACAGATAATGTCCAAAGACAAATATCCGAGCATATTTTTGAAGCCAAATGGAGGCTATTGTAGTTATTATCCTTCAAATATTTTTTCACAAGGCCGTTGCCGTGGAAGATTTCGGTCGGCCAAGCTGTTAAACATCAAAATAATTCTGTTGGCGTTCAAAAATATTTCTAGTCTGTTCAAAACAATCAGTTCAGTTTATTTAATTTAGCAATTTATTTGAGACGAAAACTGAACTTGCGAACGTGAAACGCAAATTTTCAAAACTGGGGAATATCACTTGTGGAATATCACCCGGATATTCCCCAGTTTTGGCTGCGTCACGTGACGTGTTTAGACCAATCGCGCGCGAGAAAAAAATTTGATGGATTATAATGGTGGATATATCGCAGGATATCAGGTCAGTAGACAGAGCTTCTGATTGGCTAATTCCGAATTTGGGTACGGTAAGTAACCTAACAATCAAACTTTACCGCAAGGATGCTTTGAACTTTGTTATTACTTCGAAATATTTTAGTTATAAATCAGTGTAAAATGGAAGTGCATCCTCGAGCTCCTTTTTGTTACAAATTTATATATAGAGGTTATTCAGCGGAAAGTTGTGTAATACGGCTGGGTATTTTTACGAGTCAGTTTTTATTTTTTCGAGCCTTTAGGCGAGAAAAAATAAACACTGACGAGTAAAAATGCCCAGTCGTATTACACAACTTTCCGCTGAATAAATTGTTTATTATACGACATAATTCTTTCCAAAAATATAGGCTTTCAACAGAGCTTTCCGTAGCGCGCGGTCAGGGGGACTGAGACCCGTGTAATACGGTCTCATATCTGCTCTCGTCTTTGTGCGTATTCGCACTCTAAAATGCTATGTCGTATAATAAGATAAAATATATGTATGTTTTACAGGTTTCTCTTCGTATGATAATCTTCACCTTGTTAGTGTGCCTTACTTGGGGAGAAAGATGTGTGATCGGACACGTAAGTAACGCTTTACTATTTGCTTTCAAATATCTGAGCCTTTCCAAGTTGGATCCGTGTAATTCACCCATATTTTTTGTGAAAGTTCATGCGCATAAAAAACTGAAAAAATGACATTGTCATAACGCTGCAAAAAATGCGGGTTTGGCACTTCACAGATGACAAAAGCGGTAATGGTTTTTTTTTGGAGACGGGCAAATGTCAGGTGAAACGTGTATAATTAGATTATTTATAATCATACAGTGGAACCCCGTTAATACGGACACCTACGGGCCAAAAAAAGCTGGCCGTAATAACGGGGTGGCCGTATTAAAGGGGTTCTTTAAATAAGAAAATTACTGACTGAGCTTTTGTTTGGGACAAAATAAAGTGGCCGTAATAACGGGGTGGCCGTATTAAGGCGGGGGTACACATGAATGCCCTTTTTCCGCCACTTAACATGGGTTTAATGGAAATATCTCGTTCGCGTTTCAAGCAATCCAAAAACTCTATGCTCATCTCATTAATCTATGTTATGGGGTGTTTTGTAAATTTTTGGGTGATTTTTGGGTATATTTGGGAGGAAATAGTTTTTCTCAAAGGAGTTGTAAAATTTAGGGAAATAAGAAATTTTGAGATTTGATGTAGTTTTAAAATTAGAATTAGAATTTAAAAATTAGTAGATTGACAATCGACATCGCGGAGCAGAGTCTCTGCAGAGTTCCCACCCATACCGGTCCTCCCACATGGTGGCTCATAAACACTCGTTGTGTTTATTTACATATATATATGTGCCGTCTTGGCTTTTCCCTCCCATGTGGGAGGCGTAAAGTACGCGTACTTTAGCCTCGTTTTGGCGTAAATCGTGTTTTCTCTTTAGAGTTTTGCAAAATTACGGAATTGACCCTGATTTCTTGAAATTATGCGATACTCGTGAAATGCATGTGGAAAGTTAGCATTATTTCCGAATTATTTTGGTTTCTCACTTTAAAAGCCGCTTAACGGGGTGGCCGTAAGGCGGGCTTCCACTGTAGCTAACTAAAAGATTGGTTGCTGGTCAGGGGAGAGAAAGGGTGTTTTTGCCCTGGTTCCCTAGTATTTATGTATTTAGTAGTACAGTGTTATGTATTTCGCAGCCGTTATTTGTGTCGTCACGCAACGCCGTTGCGTGACGCCGCAAATAACGGCTGCGTAGGAGACTACCCCTCCCCTCCCACATCTTGAAATAAATTTAACAGGTGCCATGTTGTTGACCGTGGAGTAGTTGCCATGGTTATGATTTACATATCGCTTGTTTACTTTTAGCATGCTTTTAGCATGCTGCTTACTAGTTGACACATAAACTCCATACTTTGCTTATGGACAAGTTATTTCACGTCCTGATCAGTGATGTTCACTTCAGTCTCAGACGAAAACAATATTAGACGTTCTCCGACTCGCATGTTTATTTGTTTGTTTGTTTGTTTGTTTGTGAAGCAGGTTAGTACTGACAGCCTTTTTGCTGATGTGGACCTGCTAACGGACAACACACTCACATAGATATAGAGGCCTGACCATCACACCGGGAACTTCGTGCCCTACTCTTTTCGAGCAGTGTCGTGGGCTTTGAATTGACATGTAGGATAAAGGAAACTAGATTAACGGTTTAACGTCACCGCCCAATGACGCGATCATCTGAACTGAGACAAAGTGTTCAACACAGCCAGCGTGATCTCACCCTAAATTTGTATCTTAGCGAATGCACATGCACAGCTTAAATTCCCTCAACCTCAGTAATTAACAACAACCTTCTAACTTTGCAGCGAGGAAACCTTTTGATGTCATGATTAAGCCGACATTGGCAATGAATTCATTTGTGGTGGAGGATATCCCAGACTTGTCAGAAATGACCATGTGCATGTGGTTGAAGATTAGAACTCAATGGAACAGCGATGCAAACCAAAGAATGTATCTAGTTGCTTATGACGTGGATGTTTCCGATCAGTTGACAGCTAACAGCTTCTTTGCAGGCCTTGATGGTGATAAAAATCTTGTCTTTGGGATCGGAAATGGAGCACAAACATGGTAAAATAATAACATGCAGATATTTGTTTATTAGAGCATAGTTAACTATGATTAGAGTTAGCACTATATAACAACTTTCCGTGCAATACTTTTCGCCATCTATAATCTCATTGTGCATTTGTGCTTGTTTATTTCCGTTTTGCCCATGCATTCTTGTTACAAATGCCTTTGTCATCCCGATCTACTGCCCAAGAACAATCGTTAACGAAAGAGAATGAGATCTTCGTAGTTATATATCAACTTTAAGCAGTTGAAAAGAAGGCCTGAAAACAATCCAGGCTCCAACGGGATTCGAACCCATGACTTTTGCGATTCCGGTACAAACACTCTACCACTGAGCTATGAAGCCGCTGGGAGCTTGTCAATTGCGAGTTCTATTTATACCCGTAAAGTGATGAAAAATGGTGATGATGAATATGTTAAATAATTCATATATGTGAACTGCGGTTGAAATAACGAAAGAGAATGAGATCTTCGCAGTTATATATCAACTTTAAGCAGTTGAAAAGAAGGCCTGAAAAAATTTTGGCTCCAACGGGATTAGAACCCATGACCTTTGCGATTCCGGTGCAAACGCTCTCCCATGGCGTAAATGCTGAAGTTCCAGTGTGAAGAAACTCATCCTTTTCCCTTTTCTTGTCTTCATTGTTTTGTTAACGCCATCATGCAAATGCCTTATTGTGATTCGTCGAAAGCTTATCATAATCAGTCTTAAATAAATGGATGGAACGGACGGGTGCAAGGGGAGGATGGAGGCCGCTACTATATCTGACATTTTGCATTTATTTGGTCCAAGAAATTTTACTTTTATCAGGGAAAAGTCACTGAGGGAATTTTGAAAACGTATGTCTGTGGCAACCATGTATAAGCCAGGGCTTATTATTACAATTTTACTGTATGTGAATTGAACCATGCAAGTTATTTCATGAAATCCTTTGTTATAGCAACTTCGAGGCTTCGAGTCTAATGGATGATCAATGGCATCATATCTGCCTTGTATGGGACGGAACCCAAGATTCAGGGTACACGAGTTACTACAAGGATGGAATTGAAGTTAAATATCAAATCTGTTCTGAAGGTCCAAGAACCGCAGGCGGGAAATTACAACTTGGAGGAGGTGGAAGAACAGAAAACGTAGACATGACAGGTTTTTATCTGTGGAACAGAATGCTTACAGAAATTGAAATTGCTGAGGAAGCTAATAAGTGCGACGGAGGTATGGGTGGTCCTGTTGTGCGATGGCGTGACTTCTATAAGAGGTCACTGAGATCTCACTTTATAAGAGCAGTATCCCAATGTCAAGTTCCAAAAGGTAAATGCTTAAAGTTGCAATAAAAAAGGTTTTAAATTTTTAACATCGACGTATCGTAAAGCCGTTCGGGACGAAACTGGCCCACACTGCCGGAGCTTATCCCGGTTTCCTACCATGAAGCAGACTAGGAGTATTGCTACTCCCCTTCGATGGGATGCACGTCCAACGCCAGGTTAATCCCCAGCATGTTTTTAGATTGCCCTAACAGTTCATACTCCTGGGTGGAGAGAAGAACTGTGAGAGTTAAGTTTGCCAAGAACACAACACAGGGTCACCAGTAGATCATCACTTCAAGATGGCGGCCATTTACATTTCATATTTTTTTAAGCGACTAAATATTGTTTCAGGTTTATCAACAGTTTAAAATTTGAAGTTAGCCAACGTTTTACTGTTTGGGGTTAAAAAATGGTTTAAATTAGTATTGGTCAGTTTTGACGTACATTGTATGTTATGGGAGCACGTTAATGTTATTGCCTTAAAAATTAGTGTTTCGGGCATTTAGCGGCTCTATTGTGTTGTGCTAGGGAATAAGGTTATTGTGGCTTCGAATCAACTCAATTCATGAACTGTGTTCCCTTTTTTTTGGAAAAAGTCTTAGCGCCGCCATCTTGAAGTGGGCGTAAAAAAAAAAAATTGCCCGGGCAGGGCTCGAACCCGAACAGCTCGATCCGGAGTCCAAGTTGCAAACCAGTAGGCCACAGCATCTCCCATACGGCATCGCTTACAGCATCGTTTTTAGCAATACTGTTGCGTTCCTTTTAGGTTTTGTACAGATGTGAAGAGATAAATGATAAATAATAAATGCAAAGGTATAGTCCGTATCCCTCAGTAATTTTAAAACGACTTCATTGTTGCGAACAATTGCAGATACACAGGACTACGTTCAGTACCAACGTTACGTAGACCAACGTTGTGCCTTTTTGCGCTTATTCTGGGTCTTTCAAGCTCATCATCTCGGTGATCATGAATAAATATTAATTTTAAGGTTTAATAGCATTTCTGTATTCTGTAATTGACTAAATTAAGTGCACGACCCCACCAGCTCTGCTGATTGATTTATCGTGTTGAAATAAAGTGATTGATTGATTGATTGATTGATTGATTGATTGATTGATTGATTGATTGATTGATTGATTGATTGATTTATGTAACACGATGCATTTTTGTTGCGTCATAACTAAAGGGGCTATGTCACAATATTTTAGGTCATTTTTCTGATATACATAATTACTTTCAAATTGAAGGAAACCTCAAAATAATAGTTTTCTAAGCTACAGAGAAACACTGTAGGAACACGGTTGGTTACGACGAACTGGAAAATATTGGCTATTTTTTTTTCAAGATACGCCATCCGTGACGTATCTCCTTTAATTTGAATACTCTGAAACTCGACAGCTGTTGACGGTGGCTACTCTGGTTGGTCAGTTTCTGAGTGCACTGTGACGTGTGGAGGAGGAACGCAGACACTTTCAAGAACCTGCACCAATCCCCCGCCATCCAGAGGTGGAAAGGACTGCAGTGAACTGGGACCAAGTGGGATGACACAGGAGTGCAATACACAGGAGTGCCGTATGTTTATGAAATAATAATAAGATTTGTTTGTTGTTGTTGTTGTTGTTGTTGAAAATCATGGGATATATCTCTCAGGCCATCCCCTCCTGAGGATCTCATTCAGTGTTTTGCGTGTTCTTGGGTTTCATCCAATAGAAACTAAATTTTCCATTCTAAATGTGTTCCACACTGTTGCCGTTGCTCCAGAATTCTGAGAAAATTTTACAATGTTTCATTAAATTTTCAAGTACTGAATATACATTCAGTGTTTCCAGCAACAATTTAGAGAATGTGCGATAATATAACTGGGCGATGTTGGAAAGACGTACAGAGAGAGGGAAGCTAAACACGGCGCAAAACGGGGGCCAGTTACCATCCTTCAAATCAAAACTAAATCAGAGAGGTATCCTGGAGATTAAAAGTTGACTGCTACATATGAACACCTTGCATTTATAGCAGTGCAGTGTACGTTTCATAATGGTCTTTACTTTTTGCCATCGTTCTTGCTAAAACTTATACTATACTTATACTTTAAGTTTGCAAGATGTTTTTCGGAGTTGTTATTATTTTATTATTTTATATATCTGTACAAGTCGTAAAACTATTGTTACAATAGGCCGATCGTTGCTGACGTTTTAGATTTCAAGTAATAGAAAAACAGATATCATAACAAAAAAACAGCACAGAGGGTCAAATTAATGAGTTATGATTGGTTCAAACAGAGGGCAGTTTTCGTTAATTTTTGTCCGTGGAGGACACAGTTTAGACAAGACAAGATTCCCGAAGATCGCCCGGGGTCCCCCTAAGATGCCAAGGTTGACCGGAAGACGATTTTAAAAAATGACCCGAACCCTTCCGAAGATTACAGAAGATGACCCGAAGATTTCCGAAAATTAACCGAGTTCTTCTGAAGATTTTCAGACGTGATCGGAAGGTCAGCAAATAATTCCGATAGTTTCCCGAAGATTTTCGAAGATCACCCGAAGTCTTAATCACACTAATTTTTCCCTTCATGTTGTTAACAGGTAATCACTTGATTCCTGATAGAATTGTGTGTTTTCAGAATTTGCAAATTTCTGAAAACATCCTTAATTTTACTCGGCCCTATGCGTAAACTGATTTGAAAGTAAATGGCTTGAAACCTGCTTCAGACGATGCATACAAGAGTTATAACATAATTTACAGACGTTTGTCTGACTGTGTCAACCATACAAGGCAATGTGAATTGGACGATTTTCAAAAGAAAATATATCGTTCAATAACAATATTCAACCTAGTATTCCTGTCATACGTGTCAAGTTACCGAATGGCGCAGTCGCTGTCAATTCAATGAGGAGTTTATAGCCTGCGTTTAGTCAACTCTGGTTCTAATGCTTTATTGACTTTTCCCTCCACGCAGCTATATCGTATGACGTACGTGTTAGTTACGGAGGTATTGGATACGATCAAGTTAAGATCACGAATTTCCCTGCTAAATTGTCACAAATGACGATGTGCATATGGCTAAAGCTTGAACAAGGAACGTGGTGGGATACTGGAAACATGTATTTAGTTCGCTACTCATCAAGTAATGTCTTTAATGGGTTCTCTCTTATTGCTGACGGTTTTGACACGATGAGAATCAGACTTGACATCGGTCCTTATTATAAATGGTAAGTTTTGCGGGACAAAATTAAATCATGGTCCATGACCGTGCACAATCTTCAGGCTTCATAACCATTAATCCCTCTATTAACTATGATTAAATAAGCCATTTCCGAGTTGTCTTTTGCCTCTGTTTCAAAACAAGTCCTGGTGCGAAACCATTCAAATGAAAATGAGTTTGATTTGCATGAAAATGAACATGCGATTAAAATTCATTTTCTTTTGAAACGGTTTTGCAACAGGACTGGTTTTGAAGCAGAGGCAAAAGGAACTTGTTTATTATTTTAACCCTTTTTTTTTATTTTTGGCATTCTACATGACTTACTTGACTTAGTTCCTTATCCCCAAATCCTTCATGGAGGATGTTTTAATTTTAAGAAAATGTTATTTATATTTTAAAACCTCATTAAAAAAAAACGATAATCAGTGTAGCAAACGCACCAATAAATGGTCACACGTTAAGATTTAAAAGGCACTATCATGAGTATCACTTCGAAAAGCCAAAATACATACCGTAAATCCTCTATTAAGCCCCCCTCTCAAATAAGCCCCCCTCTCTAATCCCCCCTCTTTGGAGCAAGAAATTTATTAAGCGCCCCCCCCCCCCCCTCTCTCTCTCTCTCTCTCTCTCTCTCTCCCTCTCTCCCTCTCTCCCTCTCTCTCTTTTACCCCCCCCCCCCCCTCCGAATATAACACTTAATCGATCAAAGTACAGTTTATGACCGTTTATCCACGTACTGACGTTTCGCTAAATTAAATAATCCCTCCCCTTTTCCATTAAGCACCCCCCCCCCCCCTCCCCTCCCTCCTCAAACGTAAAAAAATAAGTCCCCGGGGGAATTAATAGAGGATTTACGGTATTAACATCAACTAGAAACCTAAATAATAATGGCTGGCCCCGTTTTGTTAAAAATTACTTTACTAGCGCACTGAAGCTATAGAAGGAGTGCTGTCATGAGTTACCCATGCAGGAGCTTTTGATCTGAACTTGAAAAAGTCGGGAATTCCAAGCAGTCTGCTCTTGTGTCTTGAAAAAATCGCTAAAAGCTAATTACAGTTTGCTCTCCCTTCGACAATTCATTTTATATCTTTCCGTTGATGTTCTTGTACTTACTCATAATTTTAGCACCTTTTTAACCAAACAAAAAGAAAAACAGCAAAAACGCCGTGATAGTGCCCCTTTCAACCTTGTACAGGGCGAGAGGCGAGAATAAAAAAGTGATAATTGTTTTATTTATACCTCAATTATGTGTCCTTTAATCCGTCATGTTGGCCTACTCTCCTAGCTTCAAAATGTACTAAGTATCAATAGTAGTCACGGCCTGGGTTACATGTAAAGTTTCCTGGAATTGGTTTGTCTAATACGTACAGTGTGACAGAGGATCTACATTCAGTTAGCTATACTGTCAGTCACCGGTGATATTGGTTATCATTTCCACTTCCAGCTCTGCCAAATTTGAAGGACTTAAAGATGACCATTGGCATCAAGTGTGTGTATCCTATACCTCGGGCCACGTGAAATTCTACAAAGATGGAACCTTGATCCACTCGCGTGACGATTGCAAGTCGATAACTATCCGCAATGGCGAGTATATGGCTATAGCGAATAGCGGCCGAGAAGGGAAAGATATAGTCCTTATTACTGGGTATGTGTTATGGGACAGAATCCTCACAGATGAAGAGATACTCGAGAGCTCCAAGATGTGTCAAGCTGCAAACGGGAAACCGGTTATAACGTGGAATGATTTCTATAAGTCGGTTGAAACAAATGCGGCAAACTATTTAATCCGTCCATCAGAATGCCGAGCCACCATGTAACAACGTGATTTGTATTAGCTATACACAAGAGAGGATAATCCTCACTTGCTATACAAGAATAAAATAATAATCGCGGATAAAAATGTCTGTGTACTACTCAGACCGTTCTTATGATAATCAATTTAGATAATCCAACACCTTGTATCATAGGTATTTTACAGAATGCAATCAGACATATTGAATGAGTGCCGTCATTGGGGTTAAGCTAGGTTATATTTCGATCAGAAAAAGACTGGATACGACACCGGCGTTTGTAGAATAATCCCAATATAACGAAGTGTCAAGGGACCGGGAAAATGTGTTTCGTTATAACGGGGTTCATTTTCATACATTTTACTGTTACCGTTTAATTGGCCTGGCTGAAGAATATCGCTCGTTATAGCGCAGTCAACAGTATTGTGGGATCTTTGACGGCCAACTGTGATAAGGAGTAGGGACGTTAAGCCTTGGTATTGCATGTCTCCTAATTCTTAATGATGCAAATCAGCATGATCTCACCAATTATTTTAAGACCATGGTTTTTGGTCCAGCCCGATTGTGGTCCAGATTTGAACCCACGACCTTCCGCGTTCAAACATGTACCCAACTGCCCAGCTAGTCAATGACATCCGGCGGTAAAGCAATTGGATGAAAAGTTTTTTTTTTAATATTGGAGTAAGATTACTAGCAAGAGCATAAATATTTTTGAACTCGATTTACACCAGAGTCAATATATAAGAAATGGAGTTGATTCGTAACTGTGTTTATAAAACTGGCTGTTAGTGATAGGACGGGTAGAGTCTGCATACGATACCGACGTATGTAGTGGAACCCCGATATAACGAAGTACCCAGGAACCGGGAAAACGGGATTCATTTCCATACATTTTACTGTTACTTTAATTGGTCGGGCTCAAATATCGTTCGTTATAGCAGGGGACTTCGTTATTAAAAGGGTTCGTTATACAGTCAACTCTCTCAAAGCAAACACCACAGCGGACACCTCTCTAAGGCGGAAATGCATGGTTGGCTGTCCCGACCGAATCAAGTTTCTCTTATTTTTGTAACGAAACTCTCTATAAGGCGGACACCTGTAATATCAAAGCCGCTATAGATCCCCTACATTGACATCCTGGGCATTACCCCACTACAGACACAGGCTTCTGCCAATCAGTGTATCTTTTAATGAGCAAATAAATCCAAATTTTCCCATAAGTACGGTTGAACCTCCATTAAGCGGCCACCTATTAAGCGGCCAACCCCTATTAAGCAGCCAGCTATCAAAGTCCCAATATCAGTATAATACTTTAAATAAAACCCCTATTAGGCGGCCAACCCCTATTAAGCAGCCACATTTCCCCCAGGATGGCCGCTTAATAGGGGTTCGACTGTAACTCACCAACTTTACCCAGGAACGAGTTTGTTTATTCAAATCATTTGATATCATTATTATAAATTTGACTTTTATCTTTGCAGTGAAATTGTTACGCTTCCTGGGTGAGATATATAGAATATATCTGCCTTTAAATTAACCAGAACTTTCAATGTCTGCAGGCGATACTGAGTCGTTCTGTGAGATCGGATTCTGGTCAGTATCTTCACTTTCGACTTCGCAGACCGAAGGGGTGGTATACTTTCTGTTGGCTTTCTTCAATTTTGCAAAAGCGTGGTTCCATTGTATCACGTTTCCTTTTTCTCCGTCGCACTTCTTTGCATTGTTAGCTATTTCTTGCTCATCGAGGACTCGATCCCACAAATTGAACTCTGTTAAATGGTGCTTCTCGGAGCCTTGTACTGTCAGAAGGCTCCCTCCACGTAGTTCTCCTCTGGTTGGGTTTGTTTCTGAAAATACGTTATTTCCGTCGAGGTAGTAGCGAACTACTCCATTGAGACCTGACCAGGTGTTGCAAAGTTGATGCCACTTGTTGTCTGTCAGCTGGTTTACCGGAAACCTGCATAAAAAAAAGCAGAGCACCCGCGAGTCATGTCATCGTGCATGTCTTTAAAAAAGAAACAGGAAACTTGCTGGAGAATTTTACGGGACATTCAATTTGGTTGCCTCTGTTCCTTCATGTTCCTTGTGTGTCCATATGAAATAGGCATTTTCGTAGTATAAAAACAAAACACAAAATAAATAATTTATATATCAGTGTGGATTTGAAAAAGCGTGCCCGTGTTAACTTTTCTGCGACGCTCAAGCTCCATGCATTTGCAAGCACGGTTTGGGACTGGCCTTAGTTACTCACGTGCAATGTCAAATTTCCCTCTTACCAGGGACAACTTTTCTCCATATAAACAAGCCCTAAGTCATGTACACCCGCATTCGTAGAAAAATCGCAAATGAGTAGAAAAAGCGAAATAATCAAAACTTCTCACGTTCAGAATTTTTTGTTGTTGTTAAAATGGAGAGAATCAGTAAAGAAGTGATCTATGAAAATAAAATCAGGGGTCACCGTGCATCCGAGAAAGAAAAATCCTCGCCAAGTTATTGAAGCGGCCTCCAGCACTATATTTGTCCAGTTCATTTCTCAGCGCGCGCGCTGGATGCATGACGTGGCGCGCGCGTGCGGCATGAATAGCGTGCGCAGTAAGGATACGCACTAGCAATGGGCGCGATCGTCCTTAATAGAAGGAGTTCATACTCATCATTAATGTCTCGCCATGTTAGCAGATCGAAACGCGCGAAAATTTTCTCCCAAGAAATAATGCCATTAGCAACAACTCTTAATTTGTAGTTATGGTGGACCCCCATATTGAGACGCCGCAAATGTCTATTAAAATAGTTCTAAAATCGTACTTGTGTTTTAGATGTAGCCGGATATATACTAGCCATGTTTTCTGACAAGTTTGACAACTGAAGCTCACAGCATTCGCAAATGCATGTAACACATCACGTGACCCCTTCACTACACTAAAATCGTACGGATGACGTCATACTTACGATAAAATATAAGACGCGCGCAAAGCACTTTTAAAAGTTGACGGATAGCAGCTGTGATACTTACGTCTGGTATTTGCGTGGGTAGGGATTGGGTGAGATTTGAAACATAAATTCAATGCCTCCATTTCTTGGAGTAAGGGTAGACAATATACCACCTGGCTCGCTACTATAGACGTATATGTAAATTATGTTCCATGTGTCGTCCAACGTAACCTTAATCCAAAGACACATTGTCAATTCTGATAAGGAAGGAATGTCTGAAAAGTGCACGATGTCTTTAGAATCAAACGTCGCTAGAATAAAAGGATTAAAAAAGTAAGTTAATTGATGTTTTATACTTGGCAAATTTGTTTAAATGAAGCTTGATATTTTAGCCTTGTGGTGTGGTTTTTAAAACAAAAATTCGTTCGAAAAACAACCTTCGATTTTTACGAAACTGGACTGCACCGTAATGATCACATGCGGCCATAGTTCTATTTTTCACTGTATTCCAAGCAACAGAGGTTATCCTTTTGTTTTTTAAAACTTTTTTTTAAACAAGGCTGATTTTTTCGAAATCTAGTCAAAAACTTTGTATACATAGGTTTGTTTTCATGTAGAAGTTTGACTACACTATAAGTAGGCGAAAGTTGAGCAAAAATCTACAACGCAGTTTTTGAGTAAAATAACGATGTATTTATTGTGGAAAATACCACTTGTTCCACTCGAGTAACCAATCTCGTCACCAGGAAGTGGAGGGACCGCGATCCTTTTGGTCATCACCAAGAATCACGTTTGGTGGATTAATCACAGCACAGCTGACCGAATGCGTGCAGGCTCTGGGGCGAGATTGCCGAATAATATAGCATGCGCGCCTGTCAAAATTCATGAGTCTACTCATGTCAACGTATTTTCGACAAAAGAAAGAAGTTCTACTTACGAACACACTTCTTGTCATTGGTCAGTGTTTTGTGTTCTGGACATTCAGAGATGCATCTTTCGTTCTCTACGTCAAGAGCAACTCTGCAAGCATTGCATCCATCAGATAACGCTGGGCTATCAGAAGCCGTTTTGCAACCTGCAGGAAAAAAATAAGTGTCACACATGAGGTTAGCCCGTGTTTTAACTGTATGACGACACGCCATATTGCTACCGTACTATCTTAATCTTACCAGATAAGGGATCACAGTCCTTATGACATTTCTGAACGCAAAGACTCGTCACCAAATCCTTGACGGTATCTCCTTTGCATTCTGCTTTCGTCAATTGGCGCGACACTAGATGAGCATCCATCACCTTGGCAGGATTTCCGTCGTTGCCAAACCCATAGAAACGTACATTATTAGTGTCCTCGCTGTCAATCAAGTTAAGATATATGTCTCCACTGTCTGAGGTCCCCAAGCTCTTTCCATATTCAATGAGTGTACTATTGTCTGACTCTGTGACACACACAAAATATGATTGGTACAGAGATGCATCACCAAGGGCCCGGGCGTTGGAATTCGTTGTGGATGTCTTTAAAGTAGAACCCTATAAAATAATGTGAACAACAGTTAAAGAATAGTTAAATATTTGTGGAAAAGCCTTCGAATTAAAGTTGAATTACAATCATAGAGTATAAGAAATAGGTTAATGAGTAATTTGAGATCATCCTGTCTTGGCAATCATTATTAATGCGCCTTACAGTATTGGACTGTGACAGTTTGCTTTGTCGGGTTCAAGAGAACGAACAGAAAGTGTTGTTTCGCCGTGTCTTGTACGGATGGTCCTACACTCTTTTTGCCAGCTTGTCAAAAAACTTCAGTGTAACCCGTAGCATGAGAAGATTTCACCTTATAGTTAGCCATTATTTGAAGTTGGTTATTGTGTATAAATGTTGCGCCTGAGCTTTATTGGCTTGAATTTATGTTTAGCTGGTGTAAACGCGATGTTGGCCTCTCCGCTGTATATAAGCAAAAGTTATTACTACCTCAGTCTCTCTAAACTGGCAATTATTTTATCTAGTCGCCCTCGACCATAAACCCAATTATGTATACGTAATCACCTTATAAGTAGCAACCTTTTCGGGAGATATTTCCACGTAGTAACGCGTGTTTGAGTCTTTTGGCAAAGCTGCAAACACAACAAATATAGTTCCCGCCGTTGATGCGGTAAAATGCAAGCACTTCCCCTTGGAGTCTGTTGGATCAAAACGAAGAGTATTTGACCATTTCACCTGGCAGGGCCCTGTTGTCGGTGGTGGTGTTGTTGCCGATCTCTTGTCGGATTGCTCAGAGGGCATGTTCACTCGGGCTAACTCAGTTCCTTTCATTTCTTCAGTGAGAGTTGGAAAAAACTTCTTCGATGCTTTGAGGTCATTTTCGGAAAGAACAAGACTTCCATCGGCCTCCCTAAATGTAAGCACTAGACCAAGGATTGATATTTTTCTTTGGGAGTCGTTGCCGCTATTTCCGTTATCGAACCCATCGTACAAGTGGAATGAACCATCACGGTCGCTTGTGTACCACTTCTTTTTATAGTATCGCACAAGTCTATTCATGCCCCGTCCTATATTGAACGCTTCAAGGAGGGTGTGGGGCAGATCATCTAACATGTCAAAAGCAACATTGAACACTTTGTTGTGCTTAACCATTGTTGCCCACGATGGAATGTCCTTACTGCGCCAGAAAGAATTATGTTGTCCGTCTTTGAATGGTTGATCCTTTTGTGGCGTGCATTCATCCAACTCGATATTTGAGATGGAAATTGCACCCTAAAAAAATAGACCCAAGTAAAAAATAATTATGCCATAAAGTCAGCAAATCTCCTAAATTTAGAACGGGCTTGTCCGGGACCAGCACCAACTATTCGCCTTAAAGATGTTAAACCTTAAAGGTAAGGAAGTAATAATATAACATCGAGACTTTGACGCCGTTTTCGTTTCTTGAAGTCATGAAGTTGTTCTTTTTTACGTTTATGTATGTCTGGTCAAATTCATTGCAAAGTTACATGCATCACCAATCATGCCATCTTAAAGTGTCTATTGCGGTGTGGTTATATTAGAGTGTTTGGAAGAGGAAACAACGCGCAAAGAATATTCCAAAGAATAACATAGTTTTAAAGAAAATGAAAATATTAGAAATAGCCAGGCGAGGGACGGATTGAGTGACTGGATTTACCACTGCTTTACCAACAAAGCTGAATCACAAAATCCAATTTATTTCTAAGTCACTGAAAAATCCTACGATCCCTCTTAACAGATTATTTTAGCCTGTACTATTCTTTGACTGTGTAATGCTACATAACCGGCATACCCGCCGCCGCCTTTCGCATTTATCACTGATCAGTTTATCCTGATGATAAAAACCGGCATGCATACCATGCATCTTTTTCAAATACCTCTTCCATGTAAATTTCAATGGCCCTCTGCAAGCTCGTCCTACGGAATTGTATGGCATCTTCCAATGCTTTGCGACTGTCAAACTCACAGTAATGTCTCGTCGTGGTTCCATTGGCGTCTGTGACGTTATAATACTTTAAGGTTTTCCCTCCTTTTTCTTCAGTCTGCAAATGAGCAGCATTCCCTTCACAACCCCAATTCACCGTCTCTTCTTGGAACAAATCATTTGCGCGGAAATTGAGAAGGTCAGTAATGGAGCCCATTTGAAAACTAAAGGCCTTTGGATAGGTAGGTATTGTTTTCAGCCATTCTTTGAACTCCGTCTTAAATGTCGGCGAGTACACGTCTGAGAGGATGGATGCGATGTCCTGACTGCCTCCATGAGCGACCACTGAAGTTGATGTGGTCTTTGACTGTTTCCTGCTGCTCTCACCTTCCTTAGCTGAGGCCTTGGCTCCAACACTCGCGAACAAAGTCTTATACTCCATTTCCATTTGAACTTCAAATTCCTTTTTACTTTTAGCTTCTTGAGCATCCATTGTTTTACGTATCTCCAACTGACCACCGAACTTTGCAGACTTGATGAAATGAGTTCCCCAGCGCTGAATAAAGTTCTCTAAACAAAGATATGGTAATATAAACGAGTTAGGATAACTCTCTCATTCGCAGAAGCACCCTGAGAAAAATGGCGCGCGGCGAGAAGGGGGAAAATGTTTCTTTTCTCTTCTTCTCTCTTCCCGTCGTGCACAGCTTGCTTTATACTTCCCTCTTCCAAATCCTCCCACGCTCTACCTAAAAAGCGCGCTTGAAGCGAATGCGAATACTAAAGAATTACACTGTTCATTTGTCACCAGCCGAACTTGTTTAATAAACCAAGATTGAAAAATATATTGATTAAATATGAAATTGAAAGAAAATTCAACAAGAAATACTTTTTTTTAAAGACAAAATGGGTTATAACCCCAATCATGATCAGTTAAGTCTATGTATTTTTGTTGCTCGTTAATGTAATAATAATCTGAATGTAATAATAACCGAAAAGTAATAATAGTAACCTATTTAAATATCTGAATCTTTGTTGTCGTTTTCAATTAAAGTTATATATTAGTAACATTGTTACACTTTATACATAATGTGCTTGACGGGGGCCTGCTTGACGTACAAGTGTATTGGTATTTTTGACAGGGGACTGCTTAACGTACAAGGGTATTGGCATTTTAAGATGATACTTAACGGTATTTTAGAGGTCCTCCTGCTGAAAAGTAGGACGTCGGCAGACTCATGAACTCTCGCAAAAATGACAAACTCAGATCTTGCGGCTTCACTTCATCCACGAAGATTTCATATCTGAAATAATATTAATACTCGCATTGAATTAGTTAGTCTATCAGTTAATAATGTTCGAGGAAACTGGTGATATCATGAAATAACTAAAATCGCTGAATTAAGTGGTCGTTTAGTGATCCCGAAAGGGGTACTCCCCTGCATAACTAAGGTTGGTTGGTTTGTTTGTTTGTTTGTTTCAACTGTATTTGATTCTGATTAGAGTATCAATGTTGCCGAATCTGGAAGGGAAGTAATGACATTTAGCACCTGATGCATTAACGGAGGTTCAAAACTACCATAATCATAAAATTGTTTTACCAAATAAAGCGAAATAGTAATGCTGAGAATTACATTCTGGAATAGGGTATGTTTTGCCTAAAGGGGGTCTGTGCAGCCCCCGAAATGATCCCAACCCCAAACTGATCCCCAAACCCGAAATGATCCCCAAATCGACCCCGAAATGATCCCCATTTTTTTTCACACTGCCTCCGAACTGATCCCCAAATAATTATCGGAACGAACTTGAATGGCGTTAGGATCTTGGAATTACTTCTTGAGTTTCGGTAGTCCGTCACACTTTAGAGAGATTCGAGACTGAGATAAAGCATCGCGATTGTTTTTTTTTTCTTTCTGTTTTTCTGTTGCTGCTGTTGTTGTTGTTGCTTTTTGTGAACGTCTAAAACACTCTCTTTTGCAGTTTGCCGTTTGAACCTGACATAAAAGTGAGTAATTGTGGGTTTGTCGTGAAAATATGAATTGTTCTCCATTTAAAATAATGAATCCGAGGAAAGGTAAACAATGCACGTCAAGGCTGACATTTGCCGGCGTCTTGTAATATATGTATGGAAAACTAAATTCAATTATAGGTTTCCAACTATGGCTACATCCCTCAGATTTCAGTAGTATTTACCATTGCAGAAATTGAATTTTGTGTAAAATATTTAACATCGAATTAGTTTCAAGAAAGATTCCACAATCTGTAATGGATCGAATGCCATTCCATTCCTAAAATTACTTGGGGAGTTCGGGGTCAGTATGAAAAAAATTGGGGATCAGTTCGGAGTCGGGATCATTTCGGGGGCTCAGTACAGGTCTCTGTTTTGCAAATTTACTACAGTATGAAATAGCTCGAGTGATACAAAATGGTACAGGTTGGGTACGTTTTCTAGGTTCTAGCTGCTCACCAAACAAAGCTTTATTAATGGGTTAGTCATTCTAGCTCAATTTTTCAATTGCGCTAATTGGTGACACCCAACTAAGAGCATAAAGACCTTACCGATCAACGTCAACATCCATCACTGCCATATATTTTTGACGTGAAGAGGCTGTAGACTCTCCCCAGGCCTCTTTTACTCCAGCAGAAAAACCAAAGAAGGAGCCTGAGACGCCTGCCTCTTGTTGTAACTGTTTCTGATATTCCTCACGACTCTCAAAAGTCATCAAGGAAGCCGATGTATCATAAATACCGTGAACGTTCATGGTGTCCGGAACATCGAAGCCATCGTACCTTAAAAAAGAAAAACCGTCTGTAGACAAATGAAGTTTAAAATTGGTACAAGGCTCGTGCGTTCAGTTTAGCGGGACACTGATTGAACAGACGTCTCTTTTCTAAGGGTAAAGGAACAGTTTAGGGAGGAGGGAGTAACGGCCGATCGAAAAGCTAGGGATTGGCTCGGATTGGCTGTTATTTGCACCCGAAAATTCAAAACCAATCCGAGCGAGCAACCGACCAAATAGATCAGAGCCATTACACGGGTCTCTAGCTATATCGAATCTCAGACGTCTCTCTCGAGCGGGAGGAATTGAGCGCGCAAAGAGAGGCGTATGTTTCTCCAGGCTAACAAAGCCGGTGACGAATCATGAAATCATAAAATCATGAAGTACTTTAGAAGTATTTTAGAACTTACATTTAAGATTATATAATCATCAGCAGATTATAATTAAAGCGTTTACTTAGCTGTGCGACTGTCGACGAAACCACGACAGCCAGAACCACAACAATTCAAAGAAATCTCTTGGAGCATCAATTATAAAATTAACAAGAATGGACAACAAAAATGGAGCTGTTTGATGAAGAATAAAACCTCAACATACTTTGCCTTGTTAGCGCAGTTTCTCTGTACAATACTGATTTTTCTGGATTCTGGACTGTACTTTCCTCGACTATCAAACCCAACTCCCATAAAGGCAGCTCCATCGATCATATTCTATCAAAGTAAACAAAACAAAAATCACTTTGCGTCAATTTACCATATTTGGTCAAAAAGGTTGTTATGGGCGCTAGCTATCATATTTGGTTAAAAAGAGTGAGCTGATAAAATGTGTTTAAGGGGCCAATCGGAAAGCTACAAATGCAATAACAAAAACAATACGATGAAAACTGTGGTGTACTCTAGCTAATTTCAGATAAGATGAAATATTATTTTTAGTTCAGTTCATTAGATTTTAAAATATCATCAAACACAACTTGGCAGATTTTCACCTGGCAGACTTTTGACTTCAATTTAGCTGAATAACAAGGATCTGTGTCCTTGTAACCGGTTCCCCAGCAACCATTCATCAATGCGGTTCCAAGGCCTGCCGGGAAGACGTAAGGAACCTCTCCTGTTTCTGTGGGGGACTTTTCCCCTCCTGAAACGCTTGCATCGATGTGATATCCAGGGGGTACAAACATGTCTTCGCTTTCCCATCCTTTGTCAGGTGTTATGTCTAACTTGATCTATCCAAGGTATCCGAATCAAAGAATTCATAAGTGAGAAAATTATTCTGAGTCGGTTATATGAAGGTTTCGAGTGTAAATCATTTGGCTCGCGACTAAGATGATTAGAATATGTTGACACGTAACTACCTTATTCTCACTAATTTTCGCGCGTACTTAATTTCGCGAAATCGAAAGATCCCGATCCGTATTTCGCGAGGCTTTATTTTCGCGATTTCAAAGAAAAAAGGGCCCAAAGGCTTAAAAATTTTGCGAAAATATCGTATTTATTTTTGCGTTTTTTGCTGCATCGCGAAAACCGTGAAAATTAATACTCGCGAAAACGAAGTGAGAATAAGGTAGTGACCTAATGCCATATCTTTTGTAACTTTGTTAAAAGAGTGAAATTCGATTCTTTCGATTGTTAGGATCCTTCCCCTTGGCCAAGCTGTTACTTATCGCATGAACGTCTGTTTTACATATCCATTATCACCTTACATGTACCTCCAGTATTACTATTATCTCTTGTCGTATATTTGTCTGCCCTTTTGTTCTTAGAAACCCTGTCTGTAAAGCAAAACCAAAAATGTCAAAACACGAGCAATGATGTTTCGCAAATTTCTTAACAGCGTTATAGAATTGAGGATTTTACCTGATACCACAAGATTTTAAAGTTTTACATCATCAGTTATCTCATGCTCATGCAATAATTCATATGTATAGTTGATATGTGCATTCTTTTGCCATCTAATCGTCAACGACGTATACGCACAACAGTAATAAATCGAATTGTTCTCTACTATTATTGCTTACAGCTCGTCTTCCCTAACCTCTTTCTTCAAAAAATCTGCAGCCTTCTGTTGGGCGTCATCAATTATCTGTAGTTGTTTGTCCACTAACTTTCCTGCCACCTCGATTCCTTTCTCGACCACAGCTTCTTGAACCTTGGGGTTTGCCAGCACTGCAGCCAAGGGACCAGCACGCTTAGAGGCACTCATATCTCTTACCGCAGAAACGTCTTCTCTTTTAGGGCACTTGATGGTTTTTTGTTCAGATTCTAAAGAACGGAAAGAAATACACTGAGTTAGTACCATTGCCGTCGCTACATGTCATTAAATGGGGTCAATTGTCAGTACTTTTACTTTACTTTTACTTTTCTGTTGTGCAGTGAAATGTTACAAGCTTTTCATTTTGAAACTGTGGTCGATTATCGGGATTTTCTACAGCGGCACTCAGTTCCAATATGGCATACGAGCAGAAGAGTTGCACGAGTTACTTGAAGTAAAACAATTATCAGCACAAATTATTATGATTTTGCGTCATCTTGTTCATTGGAACATCCAGAAATAATGTGCAGGGTTTGGCCTTTTTCACCAAACAGCCTATGATATAAAAACAATATATTTGTCCGCGGATATTATCTATTCAGAGAAGTGAACAGTTTTTCCGGAGGCTATTGTATTTATTATCATTCAAATATTTTCACACAATGCAAAGCCTCTCTGTTTGGGAGGTCTCGATCAAGCTGTCAAATGTCAATGTGATACTGTTGGCGTTCAAAAATCTTGATATTCTGTTGAAAACATTGAGTTCTATTCAATTTAACAATTTATCTGCATGGAACTAAAAGTGAACGTGCTATATAAAGGTTAAAATAAAATTTCAAAAACTGCTCTATATGACTTGAGGATATCCTCGCTGATACCCCAGTTTTGGCAGTGTCACGTGACAAGTTCAGATCACTGATGCACGACATCGACGATTGATCGATCCATCATTCATTCATTAATTCCTAATTTGGTACGATATAAAGCTCGATATGCCAGAGCAATCATGACGAAATTCCATCACTCGCCAATAGTTCGGTTACGTTTTAGCGCAATCGACTCTCCCAAAATTGAGAGATTTATAGCATTAGCAGGTATTTTCCCAGAATTTTGACTTATGAATTTATTCATGACAGAATCCGTCGCGAGTGTTAATTTCCCTAGATAAATTTCGCAATATAATCATAACTATTATGGTCGTACGGAGGACCTTGGAGAAAGTTTGTGAAACGAGCCATGATTAAACGTTGAATTATGTTGGATCAAAGACACGTGACCTGTGAACTGCTGTGGTCCCTTAGGTTCCGCTGTGTGATTCGTCAGCTTGTTATGGCGTGGATGAGAAAGCACTGTGAAAAGATAAAAACCGAATGATAAAATATTAATCAGAAACAGATAAAGTACTGAACAGCTCAAATTCAATTCAACGACTAAATTACTTAAGCCAAAATCAAAGCAAAAATGCTAGGAGTTAAGATAATTTATTAAGCAAAAATGATTACCACAGTTAAGCGTAGTTTAGAAAGGTATAATTATTATAATTTTCCAAGGGGGTGTGTCGCGTGGCGGACGGCAAAGCGGCGCGGTACGGCCCAAAAGTTAGACATTCTGCAATTTCTTACGCTTTAAAAGAAGAAACATTTCATGTTTTGGAGTGTCTGTCTTAACTTTTCTTTCTACAAAAAAAATGTATCATTAATCCCAATTGCTATGGATGCTAGAGACATTCACTTGTTCCGCTTGTTTCGATACATTTTGCTAGTTAATTTCCAATTTAAAAAATGTTTGAATTTCTTCGAGATTTTTTTACGCAAAGGCATAATCAAGAAGTTTAAAAAGCATAGTACATCGGCAAGTGTATATCATATCGCCGGGGTACTACAGTATGGTACCTTTCAGCAAAACACGACTGGTCGAATAATAAAAGCAACCACGACGGCAACGCCATGGAAAACGTCGGTTTAAAAAGTGAATTAACGTTCCTATAAACTACTGACTTTGCTATTATTCCAACACGTTCAATTTGTCCAAACTGTTCAGGAGCTGAATTCGTAGGGAGGGAGTTCAAGTCCAGATAGATAAAAGAAAATTCACCGTCGTGTGTTCACGTTCTCCATAATACAGTGAATTTGGTCATTTGACGTTGGTTGTTGTTTTGCAGAGGACGGCAAAGAAATGTACCAAGATTAAAACGCACGAGCAGAGCCATCAGTGTACTAAGATTCTCGGTACTAATTAAACCTATTTTTTGTGACATTGTCGTTGCCTTTGTCATCGAGGTTGCTTAAGGTCCCTATTGTGTCGGTCGTAACGAACAATAAATAAATGTAAATTCAGTTAAACGATCTACAATTTACATTATGTACATTGAACAGTGTCTCAGTCGTAAAAAAACATTCTGTTTAACTTACCAAACGGGACAAAGAACAACACCAACAGTAGTGCCTTCATCTTTCTTCTTGTTTCAGATCTCTTTGTCCTATTATTATATTCAGTCAAGGCTTTCTTATTAGATCATGACAATAAATTATTACTATGTAACCACAAGTTAAAACACTTCACACAGCTCTTTAGGAACCTGCCAATATCTGACATGTCTGTCAAGACAAGGCAATATGATTTTCCGTTCAACCGACACATTCTCTGTTTTCACGAGATCTGAACGCAATTTCCGTAGTTCAGAATAAGGAGCTGGGATGTAAACGACAGATACATAACGAAATGTAAAGTATCCGGTAAAGTATCCCAGCGATGGGTGCGTCGAAAAGTTAAATTGTTACACTGGTACAGAGTAGAAATGTATTCATGCATCTAACCAGAGGTTATAGACCTCTGATCTATATATAACCAACTTCAGAGTCCTGATCATTACGGCGCCAATGCTGACTTCGGAGATTTTTTCCAAGAAAAGTCATTTGATTGATTATTTGAGCGTTTAAAAAAAATTATATCTGTAATAGAATAGCGCGATTCTATGTTTATAGAGAATGGAGAATAGAATGGATAATACTAGTCCAGTCCCTCGGTCGCTCTTCGCGCATTCAGTTACTTCCGATGGGGTTCAGGGACTGGACTATGGGACTGATAGACCGTGAAGAATAGCATTTGGCCAGACAAGTATAACAAGAAGACCTAAACTGGCAGTTCTAGAAAGAATTGGAATAAAACGGTATAAAACTAGGATCGTATTTTGCACTATTATGCGATCTTTTTAGCTTTACGGATATAGGTATCTTGAAGAGAGAAATTAAAAAAAAACAAATGCAAAGAGATAGTCGGTGTACTTTGTAAAACGACTTCAGTTTTGCCCACGATTACTGATACACAGGATGGTTAGAAAATCGAGAGGTGGAAAGGACTGCAGTCACCTGGGATCAAGTGGAGTGCTGTCGCGGTGTTCTCGAGAATTTAAATTTGAACTTGACTGAGTTTCCGGTGGGCTCAAAGAAGCTTGGAACCTAGCAAGAAGGCCTGGCACTAAGCTTAGAGGCCTGGCAACTTAGTCAGTAAACGTGTTTGAGAAGTTGCGTTCGAGCGACCGATTTATAAAAGCGTTTCAATTTCTTGTCGTTTAAATTTGGACTTGGATGTTTTCGCATCCACGGTGACATGTGGTAGCAGAGCGAGGTTATCCGAACGTGAAAACATGAGTGGATGTATTCGTCAGCATTTAGCGAATCAAGGATCGAATTGAAGAAACTCAAAACAATCTCCAACAAGATGCTAACCTGGATGAAATTGAGGATTGGGTGAACCAATTGTTCCTCAAGTTGAAGAGAAATCTCAAATCTAAGAAAGATTTACTGAGCAGTTACAAAAAGCGTCCAAAGGCGACGAAGCTAAAAGTCAGCGACTAGAAAATGAAATGGCGAGTTCAGCATTCTCGCGCTTGATGGAGACGAATTTAAACGCTTCTGATGAATATTGCCAAAAGAAAGCAGGAGACAACAGAAACGTGAGTGAATGAGTGACAACTTTATTTACCTTCGGTGTTCCATCAGTAACCTAAGTAACTGTTTTACATGGAAGTCGAGCAACTAAAATAATCACAAGAAATTAAGAATAAATTAAGACTCTCTTGGGTCTGACAGATGAAAGCTCTCGTTCAAAAGCCGTCAGGCTTTTACTTTGCTTTACCTCGTTGGGAAGATTATTCCAGATTTCAGCGCCATTGTAGACAAAAGTTATTTTTAGATATGCGGTCCGACGTTTACCAAGAGCGAGCTGATTACCATTATTACGATGATTATAAGCTGAATTATCTTTTTCTTTAAATACCTTATTATACTTAATTTTCGCGTCACTTTAATTTCGCGTTTTTCGCGATTTTTTTAAGGGACGCGAAAATTAGTATCGCGAAAATTAGCATGCGCGAAAATTTAGTGACCACACATATAAGCTTAAAGTGAAATATAAGTTGAACGTGCACTTCCTTTGTTACCGTTACCGTTTTGTTACAGTTGTAAATTGCTATCTATTTCTATAACACCAGACATTGTACCTTGCAGATTTTTACAATCTGGTGTGTTATGATTGCAAGTTTAATAAAAATCACATAGAAAATTTATACGCCTCTTGCGGGTTCACTTTAATTTATAAGTAAAATGGCGAATGTAATGATTGGTCTATCGACGAAATCGCGAAAATTAAAGGACACTGTCCTCATTTTAGCATGATTTAGGGAAGCGCAGAAACATATCTAGATCATAGGAAGTTGAACAATAATGGTTTGATTCTGTACAATAGCACTCGAAAAATGAAGGATGACTAACGACAGCGAGGATGTAAATGGATTGCAATATGGATTTTTTTTTAAACGACAGGATGTCAGTTTTTCAAAGTTTCAAGTTTGGCTCGGAAATCTTTGAAATTTTGCAAAAATTGTGTTGCAAGATGGAATTTCTTGAAGAAATTGCTTTTTATCACTTAGTTATAGTTTATTAAGTCCTTATTCCATACATTTAGGCACCATTTCGTGCATTTATAACAGTTTTGAGCAAATTCGTCGGGACAGTGTCCCTTTAAGTGAGTCAATTTATGAAAATTTAACAAAATCTCGAAAATTAAGTGTCGCGAAATATGGTCATCCAAAAATCGCGAACATTTGATGTCGCGAAAATTAAGTGTAATAAGGTATATTTTGTAGACTGGCAGGCGCTTTCTTATTTCCTATGTTAAACATTATGATGGCTTTGTCATATCATATCCCTTTCTACGTGGTTTTGCACCTTTTGAAGTATTTCAGCTAGGGTGACTGGCAGGTTATCCCAGACTACATGAACCATCATATACCATCATTTCTTTATACATGAACCATGCTTGAATCAGTCAACTGTTCGCTTGAGTAGCCCCTTAAAATATTGGATGAATCAGCCGTTAGGTGCGTCTCGAGATATTTTGAAAGGCCCTTTTAAACACCTAAATGACAGTTTTCCCTACCCTTTTCTATACTTCAACTCGTGAAATCCCTGCCTTTTATATACCTCCAGCCTGAAAAAGCTACCCCATTCGGACGGAGCCTCCCTGTATAGTCCATTATCGAGTACCCCGCCTACCTAAGACTGGTATCCCGGATGGAAGAATACAAGAACATGGAAGAGAAATGGACAGTGTAAAGCATCCGAAATGCTTTTAAGCGGTATATCTGTGCTAAAGCTAAACTGACTCAGAGCACCGAAGCTCAAGACACCATAATGAAGTCCCCAAATCAAATGGTCTAGCTAGTGTCACGACTAGCGGTGTCTTACTTTCTCAGTGGAAATGAAGAATCTACCGCTGAAGGTCCAACGATGGGCTACTATTAATGTCAAAAAAGGATCACTGGAGAGACCAATGCATAATCTATCCAACTCTTCAGTCAAGAAAGGCAAAAATCAAGGGAAACTATACTTTTAATTATCTGCATATGCAGAAGCCAAATCATCTGCTAGATGAAAGACTGCATAGTAAACAAGCCATGTTTTTCTGCCAGAAAGTTGAAAATGATACATAAGACTTTGTCTTAAAATGGTTTCTTCTAATGAATAAAATGAAACTTTGGCTATGTTTTCTGACCCTTCAATGGCTCTCGAAACCGAAAGTTCATTACTGGTTCTTGAAATACAGTTAGCCTCGAGAATTGAAGAAACAGGCTACTCGACTTTTGCAGTAGATTGTAGAAGCCATAGAACGAAGATTTAGTAAATAAACTTTATTTGGGGCCCAACAATACTGAAATCCTGACTGTCGTCACTTTTGGCTCTACAAAGCCCAAGGAATTCAAAACTCCAGTGGCTTAACTTGATTTGAAATTAATGGAGAGAAGATGGAGATTCGAGTAAATGTGGTTCCAAAGATTACTGACTGGTATGATTTAAAAGGCATCTATCAATTATCAGCAGTATGAACCCTCGCAGAGACTCTCCCAAATGGAGGTGTCAACTCTGACTGCAGAATTGGTGATGTAAATGACTACTAAAGTGATCTTGTTTTATCAGAAAGGCACAAAGTGTGTTCTGGACTCTAGTTACGTGGATCTCATCTGGACTGGATCCTCTCTGGAAGACTGCCAACTGAAGAAAATAAATTTTCATCGTTTCTAATGGCCGGTACTTGTCTTCAATCCTTTCTCAAATGACGTGATGAAACCAAACTTGGACAAATTTTGGAAACTGGAAACTATTAGAATTAAGGAATCGTTCCTCAACGATTCTGACGATTAGAAAGCCATTCAAAATCTTAAATGACACTGACGAATACAAATGGGCTATATGAAGTAATACTTGGCCATGGGGACAAGAAAATTCAAAGCTTTCAGACAACTACCAACTGGCTCTTGGTAGATTGAACTATACTGAAACGAATTCAAGGAAATCCCGAGTTATTTCAAACTGACAACATCATCCAAGACCAAATGAAGAAAGAAATCATCGAGAAAGAAAATGACAAAACTGGAGAAAGATTAAGAAATACATACCTCACCATGCTGTCATCACTCCAGACCGAAATACTACTAAAGTGAGAATTGTCTACGACGCACATAAGCGAAAGCCAAGAAAGGGTGCCACATGTTTGTACCATGGTAGGTCATGTCATCTTAGAAGATCTCTGTGGCCTCATCTCATCTCTAACGGAGCCCGCATTATGTGGAGTAATGTTTTTTTTTTACTGGCAACTATTTATTGTCATAGATACTTGAAAAACGACAAAGAAGCACATATGGGAATATCAACAAGGAAGGCTGCTGGCTGCTGGAAAAAAGAGATCACAAAAATTTATGTTTACTTTTCAAAAAGTGGGCCACTCTTCTTTCAGTCTCTAAATTTAAAGACCGGCTAATAAATGTTGATTCTTATATTAAAAACATCGGTTTTTGAACGCTGAAAGTTACTTTTAGATGCATTTCCAGCCATCCGGGCAACTTTGTGTAGGGTAATTCAGTCATATATTTTCCGTGGCGAAAAAACCTTGTTACTTTATTTGGTAAAAATCTCGTTAATTAAATTTTGTAAATTGAGTGAGTCTCATGCAGAAAAGAATCAACATCATATTGAAATTTATTGTCAATGTTATCGAGGAGGTAATAAATCATAAATTTTATCTTTGTGTTAGTACAACTAACACGTCAATTCTTTATATTTCCAAACTTTTTTGTTCCGACATGCTTACATGTAATCCGATCCTCAACATGCAACAAAAAGTTGTCACGTGCGCGGACAATATGCAAATTACCCGCATTCGTACATGTACTGAGAACTTTTTATTTTTAATGGATACCCGAAGTGGCTTAATTGACTGTCGTTTTGGTGGATACTGCCTGGAAGCTGGCTAAACAATTCTATTGACAAACCTGAGTAGCACAAATATACATGTGCATAGGAACTTGATAGGATTGAGCTGTTTTGATCGCAGTTCAACTTCAAATTCGGATGCGTACTCGTCCCACAAACCTCAAGGAACGGCGTGCATTGGAAAATTGTCAAGAAAAAGAACATTCTGCAACAGTCAGGATATTATAACCGAACAAAAGTAGGCATATTTATGCTGTTTAATACTGAGGCAATGCTTGTATTTCGAATTGAAGTAATTTTAATCACATATACGGTAGTTTACGTTTGGTCACGCATTCGACAGCTGGCGTGATTTCATGTCTTCCGACTACTATTTTGAATAATTTTTTTGAGAAGTGCGAAATCATTTGCCCAAACTAAACTTTACATATATTGAAAGATCTATCCTTCTACAGTTAAAATCCATAATCTTATGGGATTCCGAGATATGGCACATGGTTAAAATGGCTATTATTTTGACCAACTGACGATCATAACATTGGAGAATACTGTACAGCTCCGCAAATGATCCCGGGACCGCAAATGATCCCCGACCGCAAATGATCCCCAAATTGGACCGCAAATGATCCCCGACCGCAAATGATCCCCAGAATGGACCGCAAATGATCCCGCTAAAAATCGAGGAATGGCGTGGACGGTGGACGCGATTTTTTTCAGATTTTGAATATTTTCCCCAATAACTGAATCTGTGCACGCTAGTCATTTTTATGACGGAAGTGATATATATTGATGCAGATTTTAGAAAAAAAAATGAACTCAAAATCACTGAACGAGAATACCAGATATATTCTAAAAATAGTTAATTCGAGAAGGTGTTATTTTTGGTTTTCGCTGTAAACTTCATCCGCGTCTAGAAAGACTGCAGATTTATATTGCTTTCGCGTCACCAAGATTCATTTATCTATAAATTTCGAGATTAAAGACGGTATCTGCGCCATGAAACAAGCTATACATGGCCGGAAATTGAAACACCCGTTACAGCAAACTACTTCACGAAATCGGCAAATAACATTTCCGGTGAATTATCGTGATTATTTCATGCTGTTTTGGCGGCATCGACTGCATTTAACACCCGGCCCGCTTTGATGAAGTGTGAAAACTGTGAATTTTTTTTCAGGCTAAACTCACTCTCAATCAACAACACGATTTTTTTGAATTCTCCTTTTTATTTGTTAATAATATTATTTCATTTAATCTGTATTTCGAGCAGATTATATATGAAAACGTTACATATCCTTTCTTTACTATAAAACGTTCATAAGTCCGACGTGACTTATCACACTTTGATATTTCGTGATAACATTGTACATTTCAATTATTTCAACAATAACATAACTGACCATAACTGGCAACTTCAACGGCAACAACGCAATGTTTTACTACTTTTACTTTAATTAGTTTCCGTCCAGGTTTCACTGACAATTTTGCTCGATGAATGCCGTCCACACTGTTTAACTGATTTCATGTAACACGCACACATCACAGAAAACGTTGTCGTCTGAATAGACCTGTAAAGCTCCACCACTCTCAAAAACTCCTTGGGTATAGCACTGGAACTTCTTTCCACAATTAGGACAAATTTCCTGTGTGACTTTTCCCTCGCCGTATTTGTTTTTCAATTCCTTCGCAACGGACAATAAAAAGGAGAATTCAAAAAATTCGTGTTGTTGATTGAGAGTGAGTTTAGCCTGAAAAAAAATTCACAGTTTTCACACTTCATCAAAGCGGGCCGGGTGTTAAATGCAGTCGATGCCGCCAAAATAGCATGAACTAATCACGATAATTCACCGGAAATGTTATTTGCCGATTTCGTGAAGTAGTTTGCTGTAACGTGTGTTTCAATTTCCATGTATAGCTTGTTTCATGGCGCAGAATACCGTCTTTAATCTCGAAATTTATAGATAAATGAATCTTGGTGACGCGAAAGCAATATAAATCTGCAATCATTCTAGACGCGGATGAAGTTTAGAGCGAAAACCAAAAATAACACCTTCTCGAATTAACTATTTTTAGAATATATCTGGTATTCTCGTTCAGTGATTTTGAGTTCATTTTTTTTTTCTAAAATCTGCATCAATATATATCACTTCCGTCATAAAAATGACTAGCGTGCACAGATTCAGTTATTGGGGAAAATATTCAAAATCTGAAAAAATCGCGTCCACCGTCCACGCCATTCCTCGTTTTTTAGCGGGATCATTTGCGGTCCATTCTGGGGATCATTTGCGGTCGGGGATCATTTGCGGTCCAATTTGGGGATCATTTGCGGTCGGGGATCATTTGCGGTCCCGGGATCATTTGCGGAGCTGTACAATACTCTGGTTTTATGTACCGTTCAATAATCAGAATAAACCTATACTTCTGAAATTGTGTTCTCTAAACAAGGAAAAGTCATGCAATACGTTGGTAGTATTAAATCTTTCATATGCTCGATAGTTTCGACACCCGCGCCGAGTGAAAATGGTCGATTTTCAACCCAGTTTGGACGCGCTGATTCGAGTCTGGAGGCGAAATCGAAAATTCGGTTTTTCTCGGAAATATAGAAATATTTCAAGAAAAAACTACTAGCGTTTGTATTCTTACTATGGACTAACTGTATGCAAAAGGATAGAGAATTCTATTTTTTAAGCTTTGCCGCACTATGTCTGATTTTTGTAGAAATACTCTCTTAATTGCTTCTGTCGTATCGAACAATGACTTAATGTAAACTTAGTAAACAATATCTAAAATTTAAACAAAACGTATATTAATATGTTGACAAGTGTCTCAACCGTAACGGATACTGAATAACATCCTGTTTAACTTACCAAACGGGACAAAGAACAGCACCAACAGTAATGCCTTCATGTTCCTTCTTGTTTCTGCTCTCTGCTTTGTCCTATTCAGGCAGTGACCAAATCAATTGACTAATCCCAAGGAGCTGGAAGTCAGCCAAAGCTTTTCTTATTATATCATGACAATACTATGTAACGACAAGTCAACACTTCACAGAGCTTTGTTCTAAACCTATCAAGGTGAGTGCAAGGTGATTTCCATTCAACCGACATATTCTCTTTTTCCACGAACTAGTGAACGTAATTTCCTATTTGGTTTGAATAAGGATCCCTTCGGGAAATAAACGATATGCATATCTCTGACGGCAGTTTCTAACTACATGAATACGAAATGCAATAATTGTTTTCAACCTGGTTTTCTACACCAGTAAATTATCCCAGCAGTCATAAAGTTGCATTGTTCAACGGGTTAACCAGAGGCTATAAACCTCTGATCCAACCGACTTCAGAGTCTATTATCATTACGGCGCGAAGGCTACTTCGTAGATTGCTATAAGGGCCTCCACAGACTAGGCCAATTGTTATCGATAACTATTTAGTTTTCGATCATAAAAAGTTGTCGATAACAAAAAAGCTAGTGTGTGAAGCTAGTTGTCGATGACTAAGGCCCTTAGATATCGACAACTAGCTTCACGCACTGTACTGGCTTTTTTGTTATCGACAACATTTTATGATCGACAACTAAATAATTGTCGTGACAACTATCTCTCTAGTCTGTGGAGGTCCTAAGAAACTGTATTTGATTGATATTATTTATATAGGGGCACTAGGAATAATAGTCTAGACCGCTCTCCTCGCATTTCTTCTTGCGATTGGGTAGAAGGACTGGACTATATAGGGATACAGACTGTGAAGAATATCATTTGGCCAGGCAAGAATAACAAGAAGACCTAAACGCAAGTTCTAGAAAGAAATGACATAACACGGTAAAACTAGTCATTTATCTAATTTAGGCCACATTATAAATAACTCCACGAACAAATTTTAAATTTTGTCGCCATTGCCACTCACCGAAGGGCAAATCCAAGTTACAACGTTGAAACTCAATCGGTTTAATGCAACAATGTTTATAAAGTTGGCTGTTAGCGATAGGACGGGTAGAGTCTGGATACGACACTGACGTTTGTAGTCGAACCCCAATATAACGAAGTGCTAAGGGACGTGAAAAATATGTTCGTTTATAACGGGGGCTCGTTATATCGGGGTTCTATTCCATACCATTTTATATTTGGCCGGGCTGAATAATATCCTTCGTTATAGCGAGGACGTTGTCATAAAGAGGTTCGTTATATTGTCAAACCCGCTAGAGCCCTTCATCGACGTCCTGCATGGGAGTCCGCGTAATCGCCCATGTTTTTCCCCGGGGGGGGGGGACTCCCATATAAAAGTGACGGGGCTGATAGTCGAAAATTTTGAAAAGAACCCCTAAAAGGTACCAAATTAAAATATCGTTTTGTGGGTGTGACTCGAATCCATCTTCACCCTTAAGAGGTACCAATTCTAAGACAAAACTAGTCCCTGTTATATATTTTTTCCAGCTAATACCCTAAAAGGTACCGGAATAACTCTAACGGAAGTCATTTTAGATTTTAACATCCTAAGCGATACCAAACCACGCATTTTAACCCCTAAAAGGTACTGCGATCACCCCCGTCGATTTTATATGGGAGTCCCCCCCCCCCCCCCCGTGGGGGGTTCTCCTTTTACCTCACTACTAGTCTCCTACGCAGCCGTTATTTGTGTCGTCGCGCAACACTTCTCCCCACGACACAAATAACGGCTGCGTAGGAGACTACCTCACTACGGACCCTGTTCACAGGTTTCTGCCAGTGGTATATATCTTTTAATGCGCAAATAAATCCAGATTTTCATTAAATTCACTCAACACGCTAGTTAACCCAGGAACGAGTTTATTTATTCAAATCATTTGATATCATTATTATAAATGTGAATGTTATGTTTGCAATTGGCTTGTTCAGTTACGCTTCCTGAGTAAGATATATAGAATAATCTGCCTATAAATTAACCAGAACTTTCAGTGTCTGGAGGTGAGCTCGGAATCTGGTCAGTAGTTTCACTTGGGGCTTCGCAGACCGAAGGGCTGTTATACGTTTTCTGAACTTTGTTCAGGACGAGGTTATAACGGGGTTCTTTTCCACACATTTTACCGTAATTTTAATTGGCCGAGCTGTAGAATAGCGGGGACTATACATCGACGTCCTGGGGAGTCCGCGTTCGCCGATGTTCTTTCTCCCTCTACCCCGCTGCGGATAGGAAATAACTCCAGATTTTCCCAACCCAAGAACGAGTTTGTTTATTCAAATCATTTGATATCATTATTATAAATTTGACTTTTATGTTTGCAGTGAAATTGTTACGCTTCCTGGGTGAGATATATAGAATATATCTGCCTTTAAATTAACCAGAACTTTCAATGTCTGGAGGCGATACTGAGTCGTTCTGAGAGCCCGGATTCTGTTCAGTATCTTCACTTTCGACTTCGCAGACCGAAGGGGTGGTATACTTTCTGTTGGCATAAGCTTGGTGCCATTGTATCACGTTGCCTTTTCCTCCGTCGCACTTCTTTGCATTGTTAGCTATTTCTTGCTCATCGAGGACTCTATCCCACAAATTGAACTCTGTTATAAAGTGCTGGTCAGAGCCTACTGTTATAGACTTCCCTCCTTGTATTTCTCCTCTGGTTGGGCTTGTTCCTGAAAAGACGTTCTTCCCGTCCAAGTAGTAGTGGACTACTCCATTGAAACCTGACCAGGTCACGCAAATTTGATGCCACTTCAAGTCTTTCAGCTGGTTTAGCTTAAACCTGCAGAAAAAAGACAGCAGCAGCATCCGTGAATCATGTCATTGTGCATAACATGCGACTCAATACGCTAAGTATTTTAAAAGAAATAGGTAACTTGCTGGAGAGTGTTACTGGACATTCCATTTGGCCGCCTCTGTTCCTTGAGTATCCATATGAAATAGGCAATTTCACGTATAAGAATGAAACAAAATTTTTAATACAAGGTGTTCATACTCATACTCATATCTCGCTATGTTAGCAGCTCGTAACGCGCGAAAATTTCTAATGTCCTTATTTGTGTTTTAGATGTAGCCAGATACTGGCCGTGTTTTCTGACAAGTTTGGCAGCTTAAGCTCGCAATATTCGCAAATGCATGTAACACATCATGTGACCACATCACTACACCAAAATTTTACGGATGACGTCATCCTTGCGATCAAATCAGACACGCGCAAAGCAATTTTAAAAGTTGACGGATAACAGTTGCGATTCTTACTGCTGGTATTCAAGTCCTTGTTGTTTATTTGGTGTGATTTGACATGTAAATGTAATTTCCCCCTCTGCTTTAGTAAGCAATGACATTATAATACTTTTTCCCGCATAATATTGGTGTAAGAATGGGTTTGTAGCTGCGGTCCATGTGTCGTCCAACTTAATCCAAAGACACATTGTCAATTCTGGTAAGGAAGGAACGTCTGAAAAGTACACTGGCACTTTAGCATCAAACGTTGCTAGAAAAAGGGATTAAAAACAACTTAATTAATGGTTTCACTGGTTTCCAAGAAACCAAGATTAATATCCTTTTGTTATTAAAATAGGCTTCTTTTCTGGTAGCCTGCGAATATAGCCGACTTCCATCGCGCGCCACATGCAGCGTCTCGCGCATGCGGCGCGCGATGGAAGTCGGCTGCATTCACAGGCTACTTTTCTGGAAATCTAGTAAAAACTTTGTATCCATTTACATAGGTACAGGTTTGACTACACGTGACTTGTTGGCAAAGTTTTGCAAAAAATCTGTAATTATGTGACGTTTATGTAAAATAACAATGATGTTTTCTGCGTGGAATATTTCAGTTGCATTCCACCTATTCCACTCGGGTAACCAATCTCGTTCCCAGAGACCGCGATCTTTTTTTTTCAGCACCAAGAATCACGTTTGGCAGATTAATCACCGCTGACCAAATACGCGCAGGCTCTTGGGACGAAATTGTCGGGTATCCCATAACCCTCAGGCGCAAAAGTAGCCCATGTCAACATTCATGGGTTTACCCATGACAACGTATTTTCGACAAAAGAAAAAAGTTCTACTTACGAACACACTTCTTGTCCTTGGTTAGTGTTTTGTGTTCTGGACATTTAGGGATGCATTTATCGTTCTCTACGTCAAGTGCAACTCTGCAAGCATTGCATCCATCAGATAAGGCGGGGCTATCAGAAGCCGTCTTGCAACCTGCGGATAAAAAAAAAAAGTGTCAAACATGACGTTAGCCCGTGTTTTAACCGTTTGACCATAAACCATATATTGCTACCGTACTATCTTAATCTTACCAGCTAAGGGATCACAGTCCTTATGACATTTCTGAACGCAAAGACTCGTCACCAAATCCTTGACGGTATCTCCTTTGCATTCTGCTTTCGTCAATTGGCGCGACACTAGATGAGCATCCATCACCTTGGCAGGGTTTGCGTCGTTGCCAAACCCATAGAAACGTACATTATTAGTGTCCTCGCTGTCAATCAAGTTAAGATAGATGTCTCCACTGTCTGAGGTCCCCAAACTTTTACCATATTCAATGAGTGTACCCTTGTCTGACTCTGTGACACACACAAAGTATGATTGGTAGAGAGATGCGTCACCAAGTGCCCGGGCGTTGGAATTCGTTGTAGATGTCTTTAAAGTGGAACCCTTTGAAATAATATGAACCATAGTTAAATATTTATGGAAAAGTCTTCGATATAAAGTTATAGAGTTTAAGAAATGGGTTAATCAGTAATTTGAGATCATCCTCTCTTGGTTATAATTATTTTTAACAATGCGTCTCTTACAGTGTTGGACTGTCAGTTTGCTTTGTGGTTCAAGAGACTTGAATTACCGTAACGCATGCGGACAAAAATGGTAGATTCGTATCTTGTAGGCATGCGCGCGTACACTCTTTGCGAGCATGTCAAAAAACGTACAGAGAAAATCGCCCTACCGTTGCCACACGGACTTCCATTTAAACTAGCAAATCAAATTTTAAGAACTGTGGGAGGCGGAGATGTCAATTGTCAGAACGCGGACGTTGAGATATATTGACAACTCCACCACTCAATTCTTGGATTTTGATTAGCCAGTTGAAACGAAAGCCATCAGAAATTTGTCAAAAAACCTTTGTCGAGTGGCAACGATAGGGCGCTCTTCACGAAGACTTCACCTAATAGTTAGCCATTCTTTGAAGTTGGTTATTGTGTATAAATTAGGTTTATTGTATTAAATGAGGTTTCTGGTTTACTGAGGTTGGCTTGAACCTGTGTTTAGCTGGAGTAAATGCGATGTCGGCCTCTCCGTTGCATATAAGCAAAAGTTATCAGTCTTTCCAAACTGGCAATGATTGGTCCTCCTCGACCATAAACCTAGTTATGTATAAGTAATCACCTTATAAGTAGCAACCTTTTCTGGAGATATTTGCACGTAGTAACGCGTGTTTGAGTCTTTTGGCAAAGCTGCAAACACAACAAATATAGTTCCCGCCGTTGATGCGGTGAAATGCAAGCACTTCCCCTTGGAGTCCGTTGGATCAAACCGAAGAGCATTTGACCATTTCACCTGGCAAGGCACTGATGTCGGTGGTGGTGGGTTTGTTGATCTTTTGTCAGATTTCCCGGAGGGCATGTTCACTCGGGCTAACTCAGTTCCTTTCATTTCTTCAGTGAGAGTTGGAAAAAACTTCTTCGACGCCTTGAAGTCATCTTCAGAAAGAACAAGACTTCCATCGGCCTCCCTAAATGTAAGCACTAGACCAAGGATTGATATTTTTCTTTGGGAGTCGTTGCCGCTATTTCCGTTATCGAACCCATCGTACAAGTGGAATGAACCGTCACGGTCGCTTGTGTACCACTTCTTTTTATAGTATCGCACAAGTCTATTCATGCCCCGTCCTATATTGAACGTTTTAAGGAGGGTGTGGGGTAGATCATCTAACATGTCGAAAGCAACCTTGAACACTTTGTTGTGCTTAACCATTGTTGCCCACGATGGAATCTCCTTACTGCGCCAAAAGAGTTATGTGGTCCGTCCTTGAAGGGTTGATCCTTTTGTGGCGTGCATTCATTCAACTCGATATTTGAGATGGAAATTGCGCCCTAAAAAAATAGACCCCAGTAAAAGAAATTATGCTGATAAAGTTAGCAAACCTCCTTCTAAATTTAAAACGGGCTTGTTCGGGACTAGCACCAACTATTCAACAACTATTCCGTATCTTACAGGTAAGGAGGTAATCATATAACATCGAGACTTCAAAGATTAAGGACATATGTTTTTGTTTCTTAACTGTTAGGCCAACCTTCCCAAAATGCTGGGGGGGGGGGGGGGGAGACCTGGCGTTGGACTAGCATTCCACCCAGGGGAGCAGCAATACTCCTAATCGTGCTTCGTGATACAGAAACCGGGATAAGCTCCGGCAGTGTGGGCCAGTTTCACCCCTTTTTGTTTCTTGGAGTCAGGCAGTTGCTCTTTTTCACGTTTACTTACGTCTGGTCAAAATAATGTCAAAGTTACATGCATGACCAATCATGCCATTTCTAGTTACATTAGAGTACAGTGTTTAGATGAGGAAACAACGCACAAACAATATTCCCAAGAATAACATAGTTTCAAAGAAAATGAAAATCTCGAGGAGAGATATTAGAAATCAGTTTTAATCAAGGAACAGTTTGAGCGACTGGCTTTACCAACAAAGCTATAAATAACAAAATGCAATCCAAGTCCAAGTCCAAGTCAAAAATCCTCCGATCCCTTTTAACAGATTATTTTGGTCGAGGATTATTTACCTGCAGCATGTGTAAGATGCTACACTAACCATAATTTCCTGAAATATATACAAACCGAATCTAACTCCTCAATTGTTTTTCAAATACCTCTTCCATGTAAATTTCAATGGCCCTCATCAAGCTCGTCCTACGTAATTGTATGGCATCTTCTAATGCTTGGCGACTGTCAAACTCGCAGTAATATCTCGTCGTGGTTCCATTGGCGTCTGTGGCTTCATAATACTTTAAGGTTTTCCCTCCTTTTTCTTCAGTCTGTAAATTAGCAGCATTCCCTTCACAACCCCAATTCACCGTCTCTTCTTGGAACAAATCATTTGCGCGGAAATTGAGAAGGTCAGTAATGGAGCCCATTTGAAAACTAAAGGCCTTTGGATAGGTAGGTATTGTTTTCAGCCATTCTTTGAACTCCGTCTTAAATGTCGGCGAGTACACGTCTGAGAGGATGGATGCGATGTCCTGACTGCCTCCATGAGCGACCACTGAAGTTGATGTGGTCTTTGACTGTTTCCTGCTGCTCTCACCTTCCTTAGCTGAGGATTTGGCTCCAACACTCGCGAACAAAGTCTTATACTCCATTTCCATTTGAACTTCAAATTCCTTTTTACTTTTAGCTTCTTCAGCATCCATTGTTTTACGTATCTCCAACTGGCCACCGAACTTTGCAGATTTGATGAAATGCGTTCCCCATCGCTGAATAAAGTTTTCTAAACAAATATTTGGTAATATTAACGAGTTAGTTTGGCTTGAAGGTTGAGTTTATT
>MU827322.1:1148701-1171681 GCA_029204205.1 Desmophyllum pertusum
AGACTTGATGAAATGAGTTCCCCAGCGCTGAATAAAGTTTTCTAAACAAAGATATATAGAATACTATAGAAAAATTCATTGCCTGACTCGTGAATTCCACGTTAAATTTCACGCGAAAAACCGATATCGCACGAATCGCGAAGCGATGAGTGCGATATCGGTTTTTCAAGTGAAATTTAACGTGGAATTCACGAGTCAGGCAATGAATTTTTCTTGAATCGCATAGCCTTTTACAAAAGGAAAAGGAATTATTTTTAAACACTTTAATACAACAGCGTTCGAGAAAGCCATTCAACGTCAAGTGTCAGGACTGTCAGGAGCAAGCGAACGAATAAGAATCAAGCTAAAGATTCTGTCACAAGCTTTATATTTTATCCTCGTGGTAGAGGTTTTTACATTTTAATTGGGGAAACGTTTAATATTTGTAGACATTTACGGGTTTGTCAGTAATTATAAGAACTCCGGCAAGTAGCAAAAACTACATAAGCTTACTGAAGACAGAATCATGAACACTTTTACTTCGGCCGCGGCACACTGAAATGAATCAAAAGAAAAGCTTTGGAAAATACGTCAAGCAATGCTGTAAGTAAACTTATGCTTTATACGGCTTGAAAGAACTTAAGCTTATTAGCATTCAATATTCCACGTTTTAAATTTCAATGGCTTAGTCCATCCCTGGTTTGAGAGAAGGTTTTTAGACCTTGTTGACTTGTTTTCGTTTCGAATGCGAATTATTTTGTACTCAGTGCTGTGTAACACTTGTTGATCTTCGAGTGGCTGTTTTTGTAGCTTCAGTTAGCACAAGAGAACTATTACGGTCAAGCTGTCGAAAGTATTAGTTAAAGAATGTAAACAACTATTCTTTTAGCCGAAAATTTCGTTACAAACGGAACTGAAAAAAGTGTCTTCAAATGTGCTTTTAGCGAGTTTTACCGATTCACCACGCGGTAATGATTGCTGTTTTCAAGTCGAGTGAGATTTTTCGTGTCTTGATACATAGCCAACGACGTGCGTAAATACCCTACAAAGCACTCTCCGTGTTGTATTATGTTTATTATATACAGAACGGAGATTTAAAGCCCAGTTTAATGACAATTCGCTATTTACATTCAAAAGCTGGGTAACCGAGGAAATTCGCCCAATATATATAACCTTAAAAATGCCATTTGGCAAGAAAGTGAAACAAAAAAAAACATGAAATACTATAATTTGAAGTTAAATCCGAGTCTGACCTTGCTTTGCTTTGACCTTATATTTTAACTGCAGACATTTTCGAGTCAACTCAAATTGTATGACACTAGCTGCGGTAGTTTTTTTTCTTTAAATGCCTCTCAAAACTCGTCATGAGGTTTCTTAAACTTGAGGGTTCGTAATTTTCTACATCTTTACGTCTAACAGAGCGAATAAACTCTGCGAGATACTTGTCCAGTTCTTCTGCTGCTATAGTGTGTAACTCTCGCTCGTCGTGTTTTTCGTTCAATTAATTCAATAATTTCACGTCCCTCTTCGATTTTCTCATTTGTGTTCTTGTTCTCCAGACTTTCGATGTAATCTTCCACGGAAGAATCGTGGGTAACAAAAAGCTTTTATAGAAGTAAGCTAGAATCAACATAAAAGCTGAATCGAAATTGTATAATTTTAACTGGCGAAAAACGTGTGTCGATGTGTGCGAAACGCCGCCAATCAGCCTTGAACTGAAAAAAATAAATAATACGCGGCTCCTGATTGGACGTATCATTTTTTTCACGTGAAAAAAGCGATACGCGTCATTTGATTGGTTTACACCAACTTTCGAACGAAAATTTACTTCGTGGCTTTCCAGTGAGTAAATCTCTGTGTGTACATAATAAATGATATTATTAACGAGTTCAGTTTGGCTTGAAGGTTGATTTTTTTACCATAGGTAACATATTTAAAAGCAGTGTTTTTTTGCAGAAATAATTGCACTGGTGTCGTCGATCAGCTTAAGTTCTAGATATAATACCCCGTTCACGCCAGCTTAACTCGTTTAATTAAACCAAAAATCAGTGACGGAAAACTACTAGTTTTTATTTTACACAGTGTACGAATAACTACCATACCCCATGTAATTTTATCATAGGAACTATCAAGCCAACAAGCAACGTTTATGCACACAGAAAAAACATATCTAAACAGCTTGCAAATAAACATGTTAAGCTTTTGTGTAAACAGGATCTAAAATATCTTCAAAAGGATCAACCTCGTTCCCAGGGTCTCTCTTCTTCCCGCCAAACGCGATTGAAAATCGCGTTTGGCGAGAAGAAGAGAGACCCTGGGAACGAGGTTGCAAAAGGATTATCCTAGTCAGTTTTAGAATACAATACACATTATATAACGTTACGCTACGTTATGTCATGTCATGTCATGTCATGTTATGGTATGGTATGTTATGGTATTTAAATGTATTGGTTATTTAAGTGTATTGGTATTTTAAGACGAAATTTGAGGTTGATACTTAACGGTACTTTAGAGATCCTCCGGCTGAAAAGTAGGACGTCGGCAGACTCATGAACTCTCGCAAAAATGACATAGTCAGATCTTGCGGCTTCACTTCATCCATGAAGATTTCTTATCTGAAATATCATTAATACTCGAATTAAATACTGTATTTCCTTGATTAAGCGCCCGGGGCGCTTATTTCAACTTTCAGATTTTTCTTTGTCAAGCCCATGATTAAACCATCTTTGACTTTATACAGTCTCTTTTTTTGGCAAGAAACCTGGAAAAATTCCGCCTTCTCTTATACTTCATACATGCATTCTGACTGCTTTTTAAGGGGAAGGGTGGGTTTATATTTTAAATCTCATTATCCTATGGGGGCGCTTAATCGAGGAAATACGGTATTAGTCTATCAGTTAATAATGTTCGAGGGAACTGGAGATATCATGAAATAACTAGATGAAGTAGTCGTTTAAAACACTAATAATCTTTTTTTTAGTTTATATAATGATCCCGGAAGGGTTGGTATGTGCTGCTGGACAAGGTATAGCTTATGTTTTTTTGCATTGATTCTGGTTTAGATTATCAATGTTGTGGAATCTGTAAGGGAAATAATGATATGTAGTTCCTGATGCATGCAGTAAATGGCAATTAGACTGACTACCACAATAGTAAAATGTTTTACCAAATGAAGCGAAATAGTAATGCTAAAAACTACATTTTGGAATAGGGTATGCCTTTCTATATTTGGTATGAAAAGGGGGTCTCTTTTTGGAACATTTGCTACATTCTCTAATATAATAGCCAGTTGAGTGGTTCAAGATGATCTGGTACGTTTTCTAGGTTCTAGCGGCACACCTAACCCAGTTTTACGGAGGGTACCCACCGGAACACTTAAGACCTTACCGATCAACATCAACATCCATCACTGCCATATATTTTTGACGTGAAGAGGCTGTAGACTCTCCCCAGGCCTCTTTTACTCCAGCAGAGAAACCAAAGATGGAGCCAGAGACGCCTGCCTCTTGTTGTAGCTGTTTCTGATATTCCTCACGACTCTCAAAAGTCATCAAGGAAGCGGATGTATCGTAAATACCGTGGACGTTCATGGTGTCAGGAACATCCACGCCATCGTACCTGAAAAAAAGCAAAACAAAACCGTCTGTAGATAAAGGAAGAAGGCATTCAGTTTAGCGGGACCACGCAGGACAGGTCCGTAGCCTGATTAGACCAAGATATCTCTCTTCTGATGGGAGAGGAACAGCTTGGGGAGGAGGGAGAATGGCTGAAAAAGTTATGGCGGAGGGAGAAACGGCTCAAGTACATTAAGGACTTGGTCAAAGACTTTTACTTGGAAAAATTGTTTATTTGATATATTTCTGGTGACAAGAATGGCAATGGAACCAAATTTAGCACACTGTTACGTTTTAAGACGAAATCCATTAGAAAATCGAGTAATATTTATGGCCAGTGGACAAAAATCCTGTACTATGACGCCATAAGATTTCATGCTTAAACTAGACATTCATGATACCTTAACGGTATTCACCAAATAATATAACTCCACAATCCTTAAATTGCTTTCCGCCTTGAGTTTCCTCCCGTGAATGGGTTGAGTCATGAGCGGGTGGCAGCCATGTTTCAGAAACATGGCTGCCACCCGCTCGACAAATTACTGCAGAAAATATCATTACAGTCAGTCCTAGAATAAGTCTTTATAAGACCTTATAACGTACAGCAAAATGAAAGCGAATTTACCCCGGCCTTAGTTCCACAGAAAATTTATAATATTAAACGACGGACGTACAACGAGTTTCCTTCGTGGAAAAATACAGCATGCATTCAAAGAAACTATCGGAAAATTTGAATTAATTAAACTAAGTGTTCTTGCGTGCCCTCTTGCAGATCCCGAGAGACACGCCACGGTTACAAGTTCACGTTCGATTCTTTTATTAACAGAAATAGAGCCGCTATTTCTGGTATGCGCTGTAAAGTCAAAACGCTTGCACAGAGTTCCCCATAGTCTTTGCGTCTTGCGTAGTAAAAATCGTCAAAAAACACGAAGGCTCAGGGGTCAAGAATTGAACCACAACTGAATTCAAAGATACCTCTTGGAACATCAATTTAAGAAGTAACTACATGAAAGTAAACTAAAATGGAGCTGTAACCTTTACTTAAGTCGCCTTGTTAGCACAGTTTCTCTGTACAATACTGATTTTTCTGGATTCTGGACTGTACTTTCCTCGACCATCAAACCCAACTCCCATAAAGGCAGCTCCATCGATCATAGCCTGTCCAAGTAAACAAAACGAAACACCGCACATCAACTTACCATATTTTGTCAAAAGGGTGTACTAAGCGCTGATAAAATGTGTGCAAGAAACCAATCAGAAAGTTAGAAATGCAATAACAGAGAAAACGATGAAAATTACTCTATCTAATTTTAGATAATATGGACGGGAATTTTTTTTAGTTTTGTTTTTAATATATTGATCAAACACAACTTTGTAATATATGTAATAGGACAAGGCACTGCCCAATTTAGGAATTGATTGATTGATTGATTGATTGATTGATCGATTGATTGATCGACCAATTTGGCAGTCAGAGGACATATGTTGTTTTCACCTGGCAGACTTTTGACTTCCATTTAGCTGAATAACAAGGATCTGTGTCCTTGTAACCGGTACCCCAGCAACCGTTCGTCAATGCGGTTCCAAGGCCTGCAGGGAAGACATAAGGAACCTCTCCTGCTTCTTCGGGGGATTTTTCCCCTCCTGAGATGCTTGCATCGATGTGATATCCAGGGGGACAAACATGTCTTCGCTTTCCCATCCTTTGTCAGGTGTAATGTCTAACTTGATCTATCAATGATCGGAAAGTGAGAAAATTGTTATGTCATAATCTGTTATGATGTGGAGATTTTGAGTGACTAAGATGAATCAAGGCCGGTCCCTTTTGGCAACTAGCTAGTGACCAGTGACCTAATGTCATCCCTTTTGTTACTTTTCTAAAAGAGTGGAATTCGATTCTTTCAATTATTGGAAGCTCAGGTCCAGCTGGTAGTCAACGTTATTTTTACATATCCATTATTATACTTTATCCTATTCCTGTCGGATATTTTCCCACCCTTCGGTTCTTAGAACTGATCTCTAAAGCAAAACCAAAATACCAGGGGGGTTTTAACAAAACACGAGCAATGATGTTTTCAAAATCCCTTAAAAGAGTCATAGACATGTTTAGGATACATCCGCATCCATCATCTGTTTGACAAGAGCAATGGTATATTACACTATCCCATGCCCATACAATAACTCGAAAGCAGAGTTGATATGTGCATTCTTTCGCTATCTAAACGTCGACCAGCTTTACGCACCACAGACTGAACTAAATCGAATTGTTCTCTACTATTATTGCTCACAGCTCTTCTTCCCTAACCTCTTTCTTCAAAAAATCTGCAGCCTTCTGTTGGGCGTCATCAATGATCTTTAGTTGTTTGTCCACTAACTTCCCTGCCACCTCGATTCCTTTCTCGACCACAGCTTCTTGAACCTTTGGGTTTGCCAGCACTGCAGCAAAGGGACCAGCACGCTTGGAGGCACTCACATCTCTTACCGCAGAAACGTCTTCTCTTTTAGGGGCCTTGATACTTTTTTGTTTAGATTCTTAAGAACGGAAAAAATACACTGAGGTGGTACTATTGACGTCGCTATCTAAATGGGGTCAGTTGTCAGTAAAATACGAAATAAAACTTTGGTTACTTTTCTATTCAAAGTCAAATCGAACTCAAATCGAACTCAAATCGAACTCAAATCGGAATTTCATTCAAAACGTTACTCTTTCATTAAGTTGTTTCTTTCTAACACACTTTCCGTTGTCTTTGGCCCATTTTCTCTAAATTCGAACAGTTTTATGAGCTTTTAGCAATGGGAATTGTCCTTTTCCTGTGAATCAAGGCTCTCGTCCGAGTCTCAGGAATGCAGGAAATGGAGTTTTAGAATGTAAAATAATAATAAAAATTGAGGACCAGGCCCAAGCCGGTCTTGTCAGGCCTACAACTACTAAAAAGACCTCGCTACGTCCCTGCTAGAGTATTTATTTCCGTTTAACTATTTTTTTATTATATTCATTTAAATTGTTTCGTCGCATAAAATGAGAAACCATACCGCCTTGTTTGGATCCTTGCAGAGTATTTTGGTTTGGCTCATCACGAAATTGCTCTGGTCCGTGCTCTTGTTCTTTCTTATCTTCTTTGTCCCAAGATCCACTTGAGTTTAGCTCTTCATTTGCTCTCGCTTCTTTTTGTGATGCTTCACATTAGTAAATAGAGGATATTACACGGCGGCGCGAAGATATGAATTTTATTTTCGAGTGGTAAAAACAATATTTTACGAACGAGCGCAGCGAGTGAGTAAAATATTGTTTTTACCACTCGAAAATAAAATTCATATCTTCAAGCCACCGTGTAATTTTCTTTTTATTATATAGACAAAAGACAAAAGCACAAACTTTATCGCGAACTCTTGCAGCTCGGTGGTTGAACTTACCGAATTTCTCTCCTTTCGTCTTCACTTGCAAGGAACCCCTTGAATAATTTTAAGTCATATGAAGTTTTCTTCTTCGTGTTAACATTTTCCTACTCCTCAGTGAACGATTTCATGTCGCTCTTCAGTGAATTTCAGGTCATTTCACGAATCCATCGCTCGCCATTTTTCAACCGGAGTTTAGCAGCTTTGCACAAAAAGCCATGCAAAAGCGGGAAGTGACGTCATCGATATCCTCACTAGTGAGGATATGGAAAATACGCCACTCGGGTCCCGGATGTAGTTTCGTATGAATTTTACGAGTGGTCTATTTTCCAGTAAAACACTCGTGTCTATATAATAAAATATAATATGGCATTTTTAAAGTCCAGAAATACTGGTTGACGTTTGCCAGTTCCAATTCTGGCCCATGAAAATACTTGTAAGGGTCTTGATTTTTCTTTTATGTTGGTTGAGTTAAAGTAGTAAGTAGTTATTTTAGTTATAGAGGATACAACTGTAGTTCAAACTAAATGATGCCATGTGAAGACTTGTAAGATCGGAAAGGATCGCCAGTTTACGGTTTTGATTTTTCACATAGCTATTTTCAACTATGTAATTCTGCTGGCATTTGGACACCCATAGTGTGGTAGTTTTTTTCACAAAGTACAGCAATTGCTAAATGTCATACCTAGACTAAAAAGATTAAGAGGCTGTCCGTGTAAGAACCAACTACTCGATTTTTGGCCCAAAACAACATTCCTTGAAATTTTCTATGCGAGACAATCAGTTGATATGGTGCTATTTTTCATTTTTTTTTTTTTGGCGACGATTTCCGAGGACGGTCGAAAACCAAAACAAATCGTCTTTTCAGAGTCAAATTTAGGCGTTGCACTGAAGGCGCTGAACAATTACGCTTTACTCAAATAAAACAAGACTAGCTAACAGGTGATATTATTTCATGCTTCGTCTTTAAGGCAAAATATTTCAAATTTGATTTAATAAAAGAGAATCAACAGTCAGAGCCCGCGTGACAAAATTTTGAACATCAGTCGTTCGTAACTTTCCCGCAGATAATTATCTGAGGGAGAAAATATTTTCAAACCTTGCTTTGTGATCATGATAAGGCATGGATGTCCCTAAATTTACCAAATATTGCCCCCAAATAAGGAATTAAGAAGGTTAAATGAGCGGCTCCGGTTTGAGTTGTCTTTGTTCGCGAAATGTCATTATCATAAACTTTGAACTATGAAACATATTTAAGGTGGCTGGTAACGGTTTACAGCCCTTGCGCTTTGATTGATCGATACTACCATCTTATATCAGTTGATGTTAAAATAAAGGTATCAAACGATTGCCCAATCATCGGTGAACAAGTTATGATAATTTTGTGACATAATAGATTACCATAGCAACAGTATTACCTGTCAAAAACACCCTTATTTTTAGCTTTAAGTGCTTATAACTAAAAAACGAGCCCGGTGACCCCCATTTTTTATAATTGAATAATGATTAGCATGTTAAGATACAACGTTTTGCAAAGTTTAAAAAATTCTGCGGAGGGAATTCAGAGCCACCTTAAATTTTCGAAAATTTAAGGTGGCTATAAAACAAGGAACGGGGAATGGGGGAACGGGAATGGGGAAATGGGGAACGGGAATGGGAATCCTCTAAAAGGCGGAATCTCTAAAAGGAGGAATCTCTAAAAGGCGGAATCTCTAAAAAGCGGAATCTCTAAAAGGAGGAATCTCTAAAATAGGGAATCTCTAAAAGGTGGAATCTCTAAAAGAGGAATCTCTAAAAGGCGGAATCTCTAAAAGGCGGAATCTCTAAATAGGGAATCTCTAAAATAGGGAATCTCTAAAATAGGGAATCTCTAAAAGGAGGAATCTCTAAAAGGGGAATCTCTAAAAAGAGGAATCTCTAAAATAGGGAATCTCTAAAAGGCAGAATCTCTAAAAGACGGAATCTCGAAAAGGCGGAATCTCTAAAAGGAGGAATCTCTAAAAGGCGGAATCTCTAAAAAGTGGAATCTCGAAAAGGCGGAATCTCTAAAATAGGGAATCTCTAAAAGGCGGAATCTCTAAAATAGGGAATCTCTAAAAAGCGGAATCTCTAAAATGAGGAATCTCTAAAAGGCGAGTTTTCGTTGATATCAATATCTCAAGATATACGACTCATGGCTGTCGTCGCTTGCGACAATAGAGAGCTTATGCACAGACGTTTTTAAGCCACGGACGGCAGTACCGGAAGGCGAACGTTCTTGTTTTTGGTGCCCTTTCACCCCCGCCAATGAGTTGGAAAGCCCTCGTTTTAGTATTTACAACTTGACGTTACTGACAAAAAGTCGGTAATACGCGCCAAAGAAGAGAATATTCGACTTCCGGTTGACGTGCGTGGCTCAAAAACGTCTAATTATTCCAAGGGACCACACAAATAGTCTGTACCTCTACGTACATGACAGTGGCCAACTCGAAAGCGAAAGCTACTTTGGTCACTGTGCACATATTCTGTAACAATTTTGATTTTATCTTTTTTTTCTTTATGTATTTTGATTGTACTGTATTTCTGTATTTTCTCTTTTTGACAAACAGTGTATAATAATAAAAAACTGAAACTGTACAGACGCCCATTGGTATGAAAATCAATTGTGACCACACAATGAAAACATATTTAGCATGTGTCTCAGATAACATCACAGATAAGGTGAATTTTTTCGTGGCTCTTATAACTCATGTTATTTAATTTTGTTTGCTTCTTTTACTAAAAGTTTATAACACAGTGTTTGTTACCATTTTTGAGAGGCATTTGAGAGCTGGTTAAGTTTTTCGTCTCAAATTTTTAATACGAGCAATTTGAAAAGGTCATTTTTTATTAGCCGCAGGTCAGTCGTAATACAAACAAAACAATGTCAGCGAATTTTTGGACTGATTACAGATAAGATAAGATAACATAAGATAAGATAAGATAAGACAAGAAAAGCGGCCTTCAGTTATCCAGACGTTTCTTTAGCAGTTTGTTTTGATTATTCAGAGATTCCTCATTATTTCTTCGTTCAAATTGCAACGAAAATTACAATCTAGTCGTGCACAGAATTGATTTTCACACCATTGGGCGTCTGTACAAACTATGTGTGGTCCCTTGGAATAATTAGACGTTTTTGAGCCACGCACGTCAACCGGAAGTCGAATATTCTCTTCTTTGGCGCATATTACCGACTTTTTGTCAGTAACGTCAAGTTGTAAATACTAAAACGAGGGCTTTCCAACTCATTGGTGAGGGTGAAAGCGCACCAGAAACAAGAACATTCGCCTTCCGGTTGCCGTCCGTGGCTCAAAAACGTCTGTGCTTAAGCTCTCTATTGTCGCAAGCGACGACAGCCATGAGTCGTATATCTAGTGATGCTGATATTTCTCAACGAAAACTCGCGTTTTAGAGATTCCTCCTTTTAGAGATTCCTCCTTTTAGAGATTCCTTTTTTAGAGATTCCTCCTTTTAGAGATTCCACTTTTTAGAGATCCCTATTTTAGAGATTCCGCCATTTAGAGATTCCTCCTTTTAGAGATTCCTCCTTTTAGAGATTCCGCCTTTTAGAGATTCCGCCTTTTAGAGATTCCCTATTTTAGAGATTCCGCCTTTTAGAGATTCCCTATTTTAGAGATTCCTCCTTTTAGAGATTCCTCCTTTTAGAGATTCCCTATTTTAGAGATTCCTCCTTTTAGAGATTCCGCCTTTTAGAGATTCCCTATTTTAGAGATTCCTCCTTTTAGAGATTCCTCCTTTTAGAGATTCCGCCTTTTAGAGATTCCCTATTTTAGAGATTCCTCCTTTTAGAGATTCCTCCTTTTAGAGATTCCGTCTTTTAGAGATTCCTCCTTTTAGAGTTTCCCCTTTTAGAGGATTCCCATTCCCGTTCCCCATTCCCGTTCCCCATTCCCCGTTCCTTTTTTTAGACATAGCCACGAAAAAAGTGCGTTAACCAAAAATTCCGTTAACTAAAAAAGTTGGTTAACCAAAAAATTTCATTAACCAAAATATTCGGTTAACCAAAAAAGTTCGTTAACCACAAATTTCAGTTAACCAACAAACTTGGTTAACCAAAAATGTTGATTAAAAAAAAGTGGGTTAACCAAAAAATTCGGTTAACTCAAAAAGTGGGTTAACCAAATTATATTTTCAAAAAATCACAATTCTCTTTTATTCAATCAAATTTGAAATATTTTGCCTTTGAAGGAATTCTGTTTTGGGCCGAAAATTGAGTGGTCAGTTCTTTCACGGACAGCCTCAGATGATGTTTGTATGGTGTCGCTGGATGTTTTACACGGGATAGAGATCATGTGCGAATATTGTTACAGTGGAACCTCGATTTCTCAAAAACCCCGATAACTCGAAACAAAAGTCGTTTCCCTTGGACTTGTTTTACTGTAATTTTACCCCCGATATTTCGAACTTCCTGATTTCTCGAACCAAATTAATTTCGTTTCCCGTGGAGTTTCGAGAAATCGAAGTTCCACTGTAGTTCTAAAATACGGAACGGTTTCAAATGATACTTACAGTGATAGGACCCCGTGAGAATTACAGCAATTAAAATAATAAATGTAGATGTTCCGGCCATGGCCGTCAGTCCTGTCCGCTGATTTACCTGGAAATAACTGTTCAAGTAAATGACAATAATTCGGGCGTGCCAATTAAAGACTTGTCACCCTAAACTTGAAAAGTGTCGATCCTGTCAACGTTTCTGTTAATTCATAGTGTTTTCCGTTAGACATAACACAGTTTGTGTTTAACAGGTGGCTATAAGTTTCACGGTGCTATGATTTCAGGTCAAAAAATTATTAAACATTGAAATTTACTCAAAGTAGGTTATGACGTAGGAAGGTTACAGTAAAAAAAAAAGGTTTAAGTCTGTCCACAAGCCTAGTGGCTTATCAGTCCGGTGCTTCACTCCGGTTTCCACAGCATGAAGCGACCAGGATTATCACTACTCCCCTGGAAGGGATGTTAGTCCATCGCAGGTAACCCCCAGCATTTTATCCTTTCATCTTTTCATTTTTTCCTAACAGTTCGCCGGTAGCCATTTACTCCTGGTGGAGAGAGGCAATTTGAGAGTTAAGTATCTTGCCCAAGAACACAACACAATGACTCCGGCCAGGGCTCAAACCCCCACCGCTCGGTTCGGAGTTCACCTTGTCAACAATAAATAGATGTTATTGAACTAGCGTGAGGTCCGTATTGGGAAAATATTGGTCTCGTTCTTTTTTTGCAAGTTTATGGACCGAGCCGAAGGCGAGGTCCATAAACTTGCAAAAAAAGAACGAGACCAATATTTTCCAATACAGACCGAACAAGCTAGTTCAATAAAGTTTTTATTATAATGGCTTTTTAAAAAATTTGCTGAGAAATTAGTGCAACCATTCTCGGCTAACGCGCGCGCGCCAAAGCTAAGCATATTCTTGCATTTTTCAGGCCACTTTGCGAAAAGTTTAACCAAAATTGCCCGCCAGACATGAGGAAAAAATTTTCTTCGTAATAGAAAACAGTTTTCTTTTGTTCAATGTTTCATAAAAGGAATTTGGCGAAATGAGTTCGTGAGCGGTCCATCTTTGCGGTCCGTATTGCAAAATTCGGACCGCTCAGGGAACCAATCAGAATGTTCCTTTTCATCGTGGACCAGTTTGCCATATAATAAAGATAAATAGAGGTTATTCAGCGGAAAGTTGTGTAATACGGCTGGGTATTTTTACGAGTCAATTTTTATTTTTTCGAGCCTTTAGGCGAGAAAAAATAAAAACTGACTCGTAAAAATGCCCAGCCGTATTACACAACTTTCCGCTGAATAAATTGTTTATTATACGACATAATATCTTTCCTAAAATATAGGCTTTCAACAGTGTTTTCCGTAGCGCGCGGTCAGGGGGACTGAGACCCGTGTAATACGGTCTCATATCTGCTCTCCTCTTTGTGCGTATTCGCACTCTAAAACGTCACGTCGTATAATAAATATACATATTTGCTCTGGCCTGCGCGCATCAAGAACACGCTTAAAAAGTAGATACCAATTGAAATCCATTTGACACGCACATGAACGCTGTTAAATTAGTGTTTGGAGCAGTTGGAAAACCATCAGCTACCATCAGTTGAAAGTCTTGACAAATAGTCTTCTATAAATTGTTAATGTAACATTTTTCTTAATCAAAAGCGGATAGTTTCTTCTAGAACTCAAATTAAAGTCTTAGACAAAACTGGTTAAGGTCGCGGGGGACAGGTTCCGCTCATCAGTATGCAGTTATGAAAAGAGTATGCACAAAGTGCGACGACTGATACCGAAAACAAGCGAAATATTCATGACCAGGCTCCTAAAAAATATTATGTTTCTGCATCAATAATCACACGTGCAAAGCACTGTCCGGAAAAATACAGGATTAATTGGAACGCATTGTTCTTTTCTGCAATAGCCCGTGGATTTAAATTAGCAAAATTACCATAATTATATTTTTTGCATTCGTGTTTGCTCGGAAAGCTGGGAAGCGTAAAAACAAGCAATTTTGTGTCCAGGAATTCAGCGCGGATATAGAATTTCATGAGCTGATACAGCAGGGAGGTAAACTAGGTGTATTGTAGAATGTTATATATGACGCAAAATTTTGAAATAGGCTTTCAAAGGGAAGATTGTAACAAATTCTATCATGGTAAATTTTACTCCTTTAAAAGCTAATAACTTTCACCGAAACTCGAAATCACAAAATCGGCGTCAGATATGACACAATAGAGGCTTTGACCGATCACTGAGTAGTAAAACCAAGTTGCTTTGTGTTCTTCCGGCAAGGACTTTCGACCGTGCTTTACTGCTAGTCTTCATCCTCGGGGAAATGGCTAGTGGCTGCTTAATAGGGGTTGGCCGCTTAATCGGGGTTTTATTTACAGTATTATACTGATATTGGGACTTTGATAGCTGGCCGCTTAATCGGGGTTGGCCGCTTAATAGGTGGCCGCTTAATCGGGGTTCGACTGTAGTAAGACTTCACTCAAGAAGACATTTTAGATACTGTACCTTTTAGTGGCAATTTACTCAATTATTCCTGGAATTTCTGGTAACATAGGAGGATTTCTTGTCACGCAACACTCAAACACATTGACAACAAAGGGAAATTTTCTAGTAAATGTTGGAATTCATTTAGCTGAAAAACGTTTTTACATATCAAAATTAACTTCCTAACATACATAAATCTCTTAAATTATGACATTCTGCCGAATGGCCTCGCTGAAAACAATTTATATTAATTCGTAAAAATTCATAAACAATGAAATCTGACACGTACAGAACTGTACTGCTCAATTCAATTGCAACTTGGAAAATTAAATACACACCATTTTTCTTCACAAACGAGCTTAAAATACATAGAAATCAGAACGACGACGGATGACATAAAAGCATTAATATTTAGTTCTTATCATTTATGTGAATATCTGCCTATAAAAACAAAATAAATTCCACAGCAGACCTTGTATCAGCTGATTCAAGTTGTGGATACACGCATCTTCTGAAGACGACAAATCTCCGAATTCTGACCCGAAGTCAACCTCAAAATTACTATCCCACACATTTCGAAGAACGTCTTCAGCAGAAGTACATGTTCTTTGAAGCCATCGAAGCAAGAAAATTGAATTCAAAGTCGCTCAATCGTCTTGGCGTAATGACGCGAACTGGAACTATTGCTTGTGGTTTTCCGTTTGCATATCTCCCCCGGCCTTTGACCTGTAATTGTGGGTCCTGTCCTGCTGAATTTTCCAGTGGAACTTGAAGGAATTGCGGTCAGATTGAACATTTTCTCGAGCACAGTTTTTCTCTCTTCGACCCTCCACAAGAAAACACAGAGTGCGCCCGCGTTCGCAACCGGTTATAACCGTTGATTTGTTGTTGTTGCCTAGTAACGGTCCGGTACCATCGGAAATAAATAAATATGACCATAAACGCCATGCGAGAATTTGATCCAGTCGAGCTCTTGGGGGACAACATTATAAACCTCGCCGGCCTCGCTTCGCGAGGAATAATAAATACAATAAAATTACAATACATTTTAGTAGATAAAAAGTCGCTTAACAGATAATTATATAAATAATACAGTTACGTCTCCAGTAAAGGGACACTTCTATCACATGAGTTATGGACCTGGACACATACGAACACTATTGCAATAAGTGTGTGCACCACCCATAAAGGGACATCAAGACTCATTATCTAAGGTTCCCTGCTTATCGTATTTTATAGGCGGAAGCGCATAAGGGCCCAAAAGGGCGCTCCATGCATTAAAGGGACACTGTCCCGCCGTATTTGCTCAAAACTGTTATAAATGCACAAAATGGTCCCTAAATCTATCAAATAATAACTTAGTAAACCCTAACTAAATGATAAAAAGCAATTTCTTCAAGAAATTCCATACTGCAACAAAATCTTTGCAAAATTTCAAAGATTTCCGAGCCAAATTTGAAACTTTGAAAAACTGACATCCTGACGTTTTTTCAAAAATCCATATTGCAATCCATTTCCATCCTCGCTGTCGTTCGTCATCCTCACTTACTAATGGGTTCCTGTCATTTGCCGAGTGTTATTCTACAGAATCAAACCATTATTGATCAACTTCCTATGATCTAGATATGTTTCTGAGCTTCCCAAAATCATGCTAAAATCAGGACAGTGTCCCTTTAACAATGTCAGTACTAGTACTAGTACTGACAAACCCAAAAGTGCAGGAAGCTGTTGTGAACAAAGAATTGGAAGTAATGAACAAACTGGTTGACAAACAGCTCAAGATTATTGACAAGGCTCAAGAAAAAGCATCAAACTTCCTAGCTAAAGAGTCATGCGTGTTCCTGAAAGTTGTTTTTCTGTATTTTTTTGCGGTCAGTAATGACGCAGTAGACTAGGCAATATAGTTGGTGCAGTTGATTGCCGTGATACTTGCCTCTCGCCTATATATTCACTTGCACTGACGCTTGCACTCGGCGCAAATCTTATTCAGTACGGCTTAAACCCATTTAGACCAAGACTCCGAAGACTTTCTTAAACGCTGTCTAAACTTCGTTCGGCCAAAATATTTTTCGTTTTTTGGACTTTTCTCCTCTGCGATTTATTCTTCGTGGGTAGTTAATCCGGCTGTCGTCGCCATTTTCGTTACGTACTTATCAACATAAACAACAAGCGTGCAATATATGTTGCGAGGAATGTTGCATCGTGTTGCCACATTTAGTACCAAACAGTTGCGCGAACTTTCTCAGGCAATATTGCGGCGGGTTGTTCTACTTGAAAATTTAAAAGTGATTAACAAAAGAAGGCGCTTCACCCGATCTAATAAAGGGCTCGTTGGTAGTTGAACAAAGAATGTTAAAACTAATTCCGGATGAACTTATCTTTATGGTTAAGCAAGAAATTTAAAAAAAACTGGATAATTGATATTCAAGGTAATCAGGAATTTATGTCCGTAAAATTTCCCTTCTCAACCACATAAAGATTTCTGTGGAAAATACGAGCACGCAATAATATTGCGAGTTTTTTAACGTTAAAATTTTACACCCTTTTTTCAAAGAAATCTAACCCAGTTTATATTTGTTAATATTTTAAAACAATGAACAATAGGGTTTCAGTTTTAATTTTTCTCTTTTTTTTTGCTTGGGCCGTTTGACAATTTTACGTGGTACATTGGGTAAAGAAGAAATACATTCACATACGTGCTATGTTTTAATTTACACAGATAACTGATAGACAAAGATTACAGAGATATAACTCTATTATTCCCCGCTATTTGGGTTAGTACATTTTTTACTATTATAAAGCGCGCGAGGCTATGAGAGTTTCAATCGTATTCGTAATTAGTCCGACATGAATTTGAACACTATTCATAGAATAAGCTGGATTTTGTATCAGTGTGATTATTAATTAACTCAACGTTACGTTGCACGCCCAAAAATGATATTCAGTGAGAAATTTTATAAAAAATCACTGTAGAATAAAATTTAGAAAAAAGAATAAACAGCAGATGCCGAGTTAACCCCAAAAAGGAAATCGAACCTATCTTAGGTAAAGTTATTTTCTACTAACCTTAGAGTTGGTCGACTCTTCTGATGTCTCCTGATCTGTGTTGCGCTCTGATATGAAAGATACGTGTTGCTTTCACAGAATATAGCCCGTTAATTTAGAATTCTTAGCTCATTCATTGCTAGCACGTGGATAGGCTCTTTGAAACAAGGTTCTTGAGATTAAACAGTTCAATGGAGGAAGACTGAAACTCAATTAGGACCCTGTTGCATCATCGTCATTACACGTTTCAAAAGCATTTGTCTGGTCACAAAATATGCGTTTAAGTGTTATCTAAGTAGAATGTGTTATCCTAGTAGATAACTGGTGAAAAGAAGTCAATGCAATTAAGCTAATGGGTTTTCCCGGCATCATTTAGGTAAACCAACTGGTTGGAAATTTCGAAAACTCATTGTTTTAGGCGGCGTTAAAAGGAAAGTAAGTTGTGTAAGTGTCCATTAGCCCATTTCATAGATTTCACAGTTGACTTAACAGTCTTTAAATAACTTAATCATACCTTAACCAACAGTTTGAAACAATCAAAGGGGATTTCTGAACATTGCAGAGCACGGTTTCAGACACATTTAAAGTTGATTTTTGTTGACGCGATAGAAATCAAGTAATGTTTTCCTCGTACAAATGTTGTTCACAATCCTTTACTCTGTAGTATAATTTATTTGGTATTTCTATCCTTTCGTGGGGGTTTCATTTCAGGATTTCAAAAGACCAGCAAAGTCGCCTAAATATATAAATAAAATATATGATGATGTTCCTACAAGAACTGAACACCTCGCTCGAATTTTTTCTTTACGTTTTTCAGCACCTCAATAATTTTTCGGCCGATCAAAGCCAGCTTTGTTTTATAGTTCGATACTAGTTCGTGTAAAACATTAAATTGATTAAAAAAAAGAATTTCGCATTGCTTTAACTGAACTAATTAGGTGCCTGTTCATCCTCCTTTATTTTCTCTTCTCCGCGAGTCATTCACATTGTGGCACATTGTTTAAAGAAAAACAAATTTTGGGTTTGAAAGAGTTTGGTTGCCTTTGAAACTTTACAACTCTTTAATTAGTTGTTTTAATTCACTCGACAGGAAACTGCTCACACAACTCTATCACTGCCTAAACGCCGGTGAGTAAACTTATACTTTTCAAACAGCGCTATTTTTTAAAGGAAAGTTTTAACATAATTCTCAATACTGTCAATTTGGCATGGATAAAATGGTTTATGGCTTAACCCTGGTTTCCATATAATCGCAACGATCGCAGATCCTTGCGACCGTGCAGTTTTTATATGGAAACCACTCTTGCGATCGTTGCGATCATATGGCCGGAAACCTGAGGTCTCAACGATCGCAGCGATCGTCAATCGCAACGATCGATATCGCTGCGATCGTTGCGATTATATGGAAACCAGGCTTTAGTGTGAGGCGTCTCGAAGTCATACACAAAAGCAATAAGAATTATCAACCATTTGGATCTTGAGGACACGCCTCTGATTTCTACTGCTTGTATAGCGTGTTCAAAGATAGATGAAAAGCCGTTTTCACACTAGGGATGGATAACTCGTTCGAGATGAGTTCTTCGTTGCAGACGCAAAATTGACTTGAAATCGGGATGATTACAACTTTAGAGGAATAACTCGTCGGATTTTATCCGTATACTTATCCCTTTGCATTTGAAATTTAAACGAATTATTCGTCTAAACTTGTATCTGTCCCGTTTTCACACGCAGTCGAGTAAGTTATTCGAGTGGATAAACAGCCACTTGTTCCCTCAAAAGAATCATTCCCTATACAAAAATGTACTCGATCCCTTCATGAAATTATCAGTATCACCTTTAAAGCAAAATTGCTTTGGTATCTAAAACGATCTAACATCATGAAATCATTTTCTAATTGAGAATCGCAAAAATATCCGTTTCGCACTGAAATCGCAAAAATAAGATCCCGCAAACACAAAAATTTGCCAATCCGCAAACATTTAGGGCCGATTATTTAAACGAAGTCTAAGTTAGACCTGGTTTAAGGCTAAATCGAGGTTTAGACAAGGCTTCCATAGACCACGGCTAGGCTGAGTCTAAATTGTGTTATTAGGATGCGGATTAGCCGCATTTCGCGGAGACCACGTCTAAACGTGGTCTAACAGGTCTAGCTATTGTTTCTTCTTAAACCGCTCTTTAAAAATTCTAGTTTTTTTCTTAGTCGGTTTTGCACGCTATAATCGTTTTTCTACGCTATACTGATCGCTCTAATGATAACGCTTGGAAAATAATTCAAAACTTCTATTTCGACAAACGTGATGGGCTACCATTCATCATGAAGTGCAATTATAAAGTCAATAAGCCAAGAACTACCTGCTTTCTACAGGGAACTACTAGATTATTTTTATTAATGACTTCGAAATAATTTTGAAGATACTAATTGAAAAGTTTTCATTTTGTGTAACATTTTATGGACATGCTTTTGAAGTAAACTTTTCTTGAAAACTTAGTATGGTAAAAATATCCACTCTTAAAACGTACTTCTTCTGAGCCTAAACCGTCGACGGAAATTTGACTGTTTTGCAGTCTAAGGAAAATTGTCATCGTCGCATTCTTCTAGAGGATTTAATCTATCCCTCAACTGTCTGATTCTTCGGACTCGGCTTTTTTTCGCCTATTCCTGTAACTGTCTAGATCTGGCTTCGAACTTCCATCCATGACACAAACCTTCACTAATAAAAGCGTTAAACTACGTCTAAACCTACTCATGACCAGGTCTAAGTTGCTATTGTTTGCTAGCCTGTGTTTAGACACCGCTTAGGCGAGTTTTAAAATAAAGGACGTTTAAATAATCCGGTTCCCCGGTTTAAACCCGGTTTAGACCAAGACTTTCTTAAGCGATGTCTAAACTTCGTTTAAATAATCGGCCCTTAGTGTCAAACGGTACTGGAATTTGATCACACAGACAAAATTCTGGCACTGGTCATGAAATCCCGAATTTCTATCATTATTCGAGGCGATTACGTAATCGCCTCGAATCTTAAATTGCCCTTTCTACACGAGTAAAAGACTCGGTCGAGTGGCTAGGGTGCAGTTTGCGCGATGCAGTATTTTTAAGTCTTGATGGTTATTTTTGATTATACACGTTTGGGGAAGTTGGAAGTGAATATAAAGTGGCAAAGGACCGCGAACGAAAATGCTGCTGGTATACGTAACTATAGGATCAAGCATTCCTTGATTATGCGACTCGTCGCTCTTATTGTAAAGTCATTTACGTGTTTTGTGGAGGAATTCGCTGAGCAATTTGTGTCGTTCTGTTTCCTTATGCACCGGCCTGGGATACGTGATGATGAATGGCTGTTATGGAACTAATTACTAGTCATTATTCAATGCACGATCGGGAGAAAACGGCAGAGCGCCATTGAATAATAGGAAGGGTATAAAATTATTTTCTTGCTTTGTTTGATATAAAAATGGCAGATTGTTTTCCAAATACGCGCATCCAGCCGCGCATCCACTGTCTTCTACAATTCATTTAATTCAATTCAATGTTCTACACTTGCAAAACCGACAAAAAAAGCTAAACTAAACTATTAATAACCGGAAAGATGAACGTAAAGAGCACACATTAGGAAACAATAAAAGTAAACAGCTACAATCATGTATAGCACAAACGCCTCGGCTGGCGATGCACAATGGAAAAATTATCCAAAAAGTTCGCTAAAACGACTTCGTTGAAAGAGATTTAATTATCCGCCTTTCGTAAATAAACATTTACGGTAAGCTATGTCGATTCTAGCGAGAAGTTCACTAAAATATATTTTCAATCATCTCTGAAATAAAAGTTTGTACATTTCCCACTCATGGAATACAGACCAAAGATCGACCAATAAGGTAAGAATTGTGTTTTCTTGAATGAGGGTAAATGGCCAGTTTAAGCTTACTTTTGGTCAAGGAAAATATGGGAAAATACCAGAAAAGAAGATAGGAAATAAACGAACACTAAAAGCGGAGACTTTCAGCCGCCCGAATGGCGTGTACAGCATTTCGAAGAACTGTAAGTGTACCAACAAGCTCGCTTGACTTTGTCTCTAAAATCAAATGAATACTCGCCTTGTTGAAGAATTACAAAGCCTTTAATTCCACTGCTGATTTTCCCTTTTACATTACAGCGGTTAGTGAGAAAAATGCCAAAATTTATTCGCGCTTGTACAAATGATTTGCCATCTCGAGATTGTGAAAAACACCGCTGGATCGCCCTTCTGATCACGCATAATTCGGACCGCCGAGAAAATAAAATATGTTATGGAAAAGTCGTCAGGTAGCCTGTGTTTCGTTTCTTTCCTCCTTGGATCCGGCAGTAAGTGCTCCATTTTGTGTTGTTTGTGAACATTATTCCCTCAATTAGCGAGTTAATCGACCTCGCTAGGTGTGTTAAATTTAACCGTTCGTTTATCCCTGGAATAGCGTTAATCGCGCTTTCAGGAACAGAATCTAACCAAGGGATAAATTTTATTCCTCGATTAACACTAATCGGCTTTCGAACAACCGGGTCCTGGTTTGTGGTCCAGCCGGGATTTGAACCCCGGTACCCAACTGCCCAACTAGTCAATCATCGTCATCATCACTTAACAATCGAATTCTCCTTTTACAATCTCCACTCTTATACAATGTAGACAAATATAAGCAACTGCAAGATTACAGCCAAGGATACAAATATGTTGAACTCTATTTATACGAAAGTCAATATTCTTTCGTAACTGTGTTTATAAAGCTGGCTGTGAGGGATAGGACGGATGAAGTGTCTGGATACGACATGTACACCGATGTTTGCAGTGGAACCCCGATATAACGAAGTGTCCAGGGACCAGGAAAATGTGTTTCGTTATAACGGGGTTCTTTTCCATACATTTTACCGTAACTTTAAAATTGGCCGAGCTGAAGAATAGCGGGGACTTATATTACATCGACGTCATGGGAGTTCGATGTTCTTTCTTCCTCTACCACGACTGTGTCTTTAACATTTAGGTTCCAAGTGAAAAGGTGTTCACAACCGTAATTTTGAGGCCCAGAGTTTCCATTTCCGTTATTAGTAGTGTCCAAGTACTTTTTGACACACGTTATTTTAAGAGATTTGTTGAAGTAAATAAGATCAATCATTTATCATAACTTTTCTCTTAAAGGGGCACTGTCACAAGGACGCATGCGCCAGTCGAACTTGAAAAGGTTAGGCTAACTTTTTCAAGTTTGAGTTGCCAAATCCAAAATGGCGTCGACTAGTGGTGGCGGCGGACACGGTGGAAAGCGTAGTAATTCTGGGCGAAAAAGAATATTCAATACCCCGACAAGAGCCAAGAGAGAGTGGACAAAACCGCATTTATCTTGAAGATAACAGTTTCAAAACATGGCTTGAAGCGAAATTCGTTGCAGGTTACGAAGGATACAGTGATACGATACTGTCTTCGCGACACATTTGTTGTTGAGGAGACGAGTGATCGAAACAGATGTGACCTCAGCTGTGACCTCTCACGCGAAAACGTACAACACGGCTTTCCGTTCGAAAGGCTAAAAGCCGTTCACTGATTCACTACCCGAACGGTTAGCAAGCCGAACGGCTGCTACTACCCGTTCGAAAAAAATGTTCGAACTACTGCCGCTACCCGTTCAGAAAAAAATCTTCACCAGTTCGAAGCTAAGCAAGGTTATCCGGTGAGAAAAAAAAATTGAGCCATTCGAACGGCAACGGTTATCCGTTGAAAACTTATGTACGAATGGATAAATCTAAGCTTGGCTGTCAAAAGTGCGTTGCGTTACGGCCGTTGCAAAAATATTTTGTATGCAAATCTGTTTCGGAAATACGTATGCGAACAGCGCACGCTGTTGCAGTAATATTATGACTTTATCTGTTTTACATAATCGTGATTAGAAACAAAATACATGCAA
>MU827323.1:0-94577 GCA_029204205.1 Desmophyllum pertusum
TGATATCAATTTAAAAGAAGCGATAGTCGTTCATTTAGTTAAGAGAGCAAAAAGGTAAAGAATATGTAGATAAAGTGTTTACACAACGTGGTCAAAGATATGCAGTATCGAGTAGAGAGAATCGAATCCACGGTGAGGCAAGTTTTTTTTTTTTTTTTTTCTTTTTTCCGTTTTTGTTCCCCAACGAAAGTATGACGAAACACATGTGTACGTAATATCAGTTCGCTTTTTAAATAATACGCTGGAAGGAAAAAAAGCACTTCACTGAAGGGTTTTTTATATAGTTTCAGTACGCAAGCAAAAGCAAATATCATAGAAATTCCATAGTGCGGTACAAAAGAAATAATATAGAAATGATTCAGAATAATAAATTAGATTTTATTCATACACTTGGTATAAAAGAGATACAACATTTTTAACATACTTAAGTGTTTTTTCCTAAGTCTTGAAGTCCGCCAGCTTGGTTTTTAAAAGTTTCGGACAGCTTGAGTCCCTTCATCAGAGCTTGAATCGATCGAAGAACTTCAAACGTAGACTCACTTTTAATATTTTTTTTTCTAAAATGTCTCCTCTCTTGGGCGTTCGAGTATTTTCGAGTTCGCCTTTCGCGTCGGAGTATTATTTAGGGTTATTTGCTTTCAATTTTCGAACTCCAAAAAGGTGTACTAATTGTAATTGTAGGAAGGGTGAAAAATACGCGTAGTTGAAAAAATAGAAGAGATTCCGCAGCGCCAGACGCCATTTTTGTTTACTGATAATGCATAAAAATTACCGCACTAACGCATATCATTATTGTTTACTTACAACCTTGTGGCCATCGACCTGCCGAGGGATCGAGAGAGGGATGCGAGTGAAATTTAGTCCGCCTAATACGCTATAACTTCGTTCATGCTAAGCATTCACTCGTTTAACCAAATTTAATTTAAAAATGGATAAAATAGCAAGAAAACTGAATTTAAAATCAATTCAATCATTTCGAAATAAATAATCTTCTGCATCTCATTCTGCATCAGAATTTCAAAATTCCAAAAATGGACGCATGTAGTTTGAATCTACTTGCAAAATAAAAATATAATGAAAGGAACGGAGAAAAAATCTCGTTAATTACGCCGTGCAGACGCTTGTTTTGCTGTGTAAAATAATCCTCAAATAAATTAATCCTGCGACAAATCTAGGCAAAATAGACAAATAGCTATCTCAATACATATTCGCCAACGTTGATTGTGAATCATAAGACTGTTTTCAAGGTCAAAAGAAAAATCATGATGTGTCTTATAGATACTGAGGCCATTTATCCGTATGAATATAAAGATTAAATAACTAACTTAACGGCGCTTTCCCCAGATATCGCTGGCATAGACTTTATTAATACGGTTCAATCAGCAAAATCCCAGGTTTATGATGCATCGCCCAGATTGGGAGTTTGTCAAGGATTAAGAGAATTCTATCACCCCGGGTTTTATTGAGGAAAGATAGAAGAAACGATTTATTTTCGACGTTTTCAACTGCGGCTTCTTGTACGACATTTTAAATTAATTAAAGCATTGCTCTGATTCTACGTCTTTTAGTCCTCTTCTCTCAGATAATTTCTGTAGTCAAGGCGCTGGGTCTTGGAATTCAGAGGTCCCTGGATTCAAGCCCTCCATCCTGGACTTGTTTCTCGGTAGTCCCCCCCCCCCCCCCCCCGAGTTTTTCAACTTCTCGGACCACGCCATGTTCATAGCCAACTGGTTAAGCCTCCTGCCAGTTGGCCGATCCTTAACCTATATTGTTTCATATTCACGGGGCCTTCCTGCACAAGCTGGCCAAAGCTCAAGAAATTATAATTTTTGTTAAGAAAACCGTAATTCTCTAACTCGAGCCTGTTCCTTTCGCTTTGATTGACAGGAGGCGCGCAATGATTTTTACATCCACGACACTCGGAGTCAGTTCTCTTAATTTGGCAGCGTGATGCCTTGTTTTGCTGGGTCCAGACCTCGCTCACCTACAAGCTCGCCCAGCTCGGCATGAACTCTCAAGATCCTGTTTTGCGGTTTTCGCTTCATTCTGTCATGCGTTGTCACCGTTCTTTGGGCTGCGATGTTCTTCGTGGCGGAAGGAACTATTCGCCCTACAACCAACTTTAGTCAGCAAATCGGCTCACGTGGGTCGCTCTAACTGGCAACCGTCCGGACCCAGGCTACAGCGTCCAATGTTGCTCAGCAATGTCGGCGAAGCCTGAGTGGATCGCCAGCGCTCTGTTTTGGTATGTTCGGTCTCACGTTTTTCGAGGAATTCCAGAAGATTTCATTGCACGTGGAATGTAACCAGAAGCGTGAGGAGCGCCAAAGAGTCCACTGCTGGAGTATACCAATATAAACAGTGGCGACGACGAGTAATCAATAATAACGAATAATTAATAATAATTAATAATGCTCGTGTAAAGCAGGATCAAATATTTAAGTTCCTAACACGATAATTTATATTTATGTTAATTGAATTTCATAATTTATTTATTTACAGTTAAATTTAACTAATAAATAAATCTAATATTGTAAAGCGCCATGAGCAATTAGTGGATTTGGCGCTCATATAAATATTATTATTATTATTATTATTAGTATTATAAATTTAATTTAATAATTTATTTATTAATAATTTATTTATATATTCCATGATCAATCGATTCGAGAATTGTAAAATTGTAAAATTATAATGTGCCGCCGAAAAAGGACAGTGAAATAGATTTAGGTATATGACTTTGAATTGGATCTATGTGTACAGTACGACAAAGTAAGGGAATTTGGGGTTTGGTGAGGGGGGGGAGGGGGCGGGGGGGGGGGGGTGGTGGTGGCAGGTTGGAGAGTTTTGGCAACTTGTGATGGGCCTTTTTTAACTTCCATACAAATTTTAATATTATTAAGGTTAAAACTGTTCCCAACTATAATTCTCCCTGGGAGAAATCGGTCTCCAATCAACTATTAAAATGGCAGGCAGCAAAGAATATTCTATAAACCAAGTGTAATCAGCCACATTTTCACATAGGATTACGACAGATTTGTTATATCAAAAGAACACAGCAAGCACAAGTAGTAACAAGCACATTTTCACATAGTATGTTATATTACTTGTACCAGTCAAATCAAGACTATTTCTGAGATGATCAAGTTCTTGATTCTCATTATCTGCCTACACCAGGCAAAAGACAACTCGGAAATGACCAATTCCGTAGTTTATGTATAATGAATGTCCTGATCATAACAAGGGCAACGATTTAAAATAGAACAATGGCTAAAAACTGTATCCCCACGACTATCTAATGAGTTTTAAGAGAATGGGCCTTGTTGTCTGGTACCCTTACATCATCATCTCTTGCCTTATATTAGCAATGGAAATCAGTCGCTTTTATTTTTGCCAAGCAAAATCTCAAAAAAATTATGTTTATTTATTTTTCGATAAGTTTATATTTTATTTTTACAAGAGAGGATGATCTAAGAGAAGCATTCCGCCATCATGACAACCTCGTTCCCAGGGTCTCTCTTCTAGTCCATAGCTGATCTATTTTAAGAAAGGTACATGATTGGTCAGTTCAAGTAACGTGATGTCGGAGCCTCGATCAGAAGGAATTAAAAATAACTTTCACAGCATGGCGCAAAAACTATAATCTGGGGCACGGGGAATCCTTCTCTTTGATCATCCTCGCTTGGTTTTTATCATTTTGGGTAATTCGTAAATTAATAGGTTTAACAAAGATTTTAGCTTCGAGTTCTACACTGCAGTAACGTGTCCCTAATGAACCATTCAAGATATATTAAAATTATGAAAATGAACAAAGCGATTGTTTTCTAAAGAAACTGTCATGCAGCGCCGGCAAGTGAAACGCTTAGTTAATTATCAACTGGAAAGTTGATCAAAGTAAATCAAGTGCCAAGCACGATACGATCCGGGCCTATGATACACACAATAAACCTATTTTTTTATCGCAAAATCGAAGAAAAATTTGACTTTCACTTTGACTACCATGTTCATTTTCCTCGACGGTGGTAACTTTGCCAACGCGAACAAGGCCAACAAAACCACAAACGAATGTGCGAAAAAAGAATACAAAGAACGTCAAAAATAAAAAAACAGAAAAGTTTGTCCTTTCTGTTTCTTTTTCTTCGTTGTCAAAATTTGGCTTTGTGGGCATGCCCCCAAAAGAAATATTGAAGTACGTGCCTCGAAGCAGAAGGAATTATACGCTAATGAAATGAAGTGATTCTTATGATAATATATTATGTTTGATACAGGCCTCTATGATGGTACTTTGGTGCGGTGCGAACGACAAGCCTAATTTTTCTGCGCCAGTCTTTTATTTTAAAAAGAGAATAAAAGCACGAGAAAAACTTTGAAGAATGCATAGTGCGGTTGTATTTCTGACGAATTTAATTTTAATTGCGCTTTGTTTTTATGTTGAGCACTATTCCCAGAGGGTGCACTCCCATAAAACAAAAGCCTTTGAATCGACGCGTCAACAAAATTGCTTTTTATGCAAACGACGAAACAACCAGCTCTTTCCATCAGCGTTCAAGCTTGATGGCTGGCATTTCGCGAGGCCTTCGTTTTCTTCCCCTCCTGTGGTCGCTTCTTCTAATCGTCAATGTTATAACATCATCTCTGATCTCCAACGTAAGCCATACTCAAGATTATGTCGGTACCAGTGGTTTTCTACTTGCGCAGTCCTTGTTCAGTGAATTGTTAGACTTGTTAGCGTTGGTTCGGACTTGCGTCAATAATTGTCCGTTATTTACATCTGGAAATGGTTACTCGTGGCATTAAAGGAGAGTTATATTCCATCGTCAGCCGTTTTAAGATTGGCGTCCCTGTCTTTTGGCATTGGTAGTATGCTGGGAATCACGTTGACTAGCAATTTTCGACAGCCAATTCAACAGGTAAGTTGAGTCGTAGTCAAGGTTAGCAAAAAATATGTCACGAATATTCAGTGAGGGATAACTCGACCAGGTAGGGAACGTCTTGTGGCCATGGCCTTGAAAAAATCAAGCCGTGGTTATCTTACTGTCTTTAGTTAAATTCGTGCCGAGGTAAATCGACTGACTTCCGTAAAAAAAAATTAAATGTTAAAACTTTGCCTTAAGGCAGTAACGGGTGAGTAACTCATTACTATCAAGCTATGACAAAGACAAAGCCAGCAACTTTTAAACCAGTTTCTCTGATCTGTACGATAAATATACTTCTCTCGTACATGGATTACTGAAATTCTGCGTAGTAGTCGATCATCTTTAGTTTATAGAAACTGTGACAAGTACTTCGTATAAGTTACGGAAAGTTGCTGGGTTGATTGTTATTTTTTTTATATTTCTCCTGGAAGTTCGAGTTAAAGAAAGTCAGGTATTGCTTTAGACAGTAGTTGAGGGCTTGAGGCAAGTTCTAACAAGCGCTTGTAGTCCGGCTGAAGATCTCATTACGGCCCTAACTCGTGTAAACAATTGTCGACGAAATACCGTTATGCTACTTACTAGTTGCTACGGAAACCGGAGCTAATTTTAAAAGTTACCAGTGCCGAACAGACGGTTTTGGCGTGGTCCTCAGTAGTGCGCGAGCGCAAGAGCTAGAGACTCCGCGACCACGAGTGTCTCGCGCTCTCCTCGTTCCAGCTCCCGCCTCGCGTTCCCCTCGCGCTTTTCTGAGAACCCCACTTAACCGCGTCTGCTGCAGGCTACAGTGACGGTGATTGTGTGACTTACTTAAGACTTACTTTGACTTCTTTTCAGAAGCATATTGAAGTTCCGGGTACTGTGCACTACATTGGTCGAATCGTGGTTGGCGTTTGTGGAATAACCTACTGTACACTTCAAGCTATCATCACATTTTACCTCAGTAAACTACAAATCAATACAGTCAAGCTTTTCGTCCTGCGTATCGTCACATCGAGCCTTCTGTGCGTCAGCGGTTTTGTGCACGTGATCATGGACGTGTGGCTGGCCATTCGCCTTTTGAAAGGAAACGCACACATTTATAAAACATGGTACTTTTTAAAAAGTACTGATGCAGAAACTTACTTCACTGATATTATTAGTGACATCAGCGAATGGTTGACGTTTTTGCTTTTTGCGCTGTTTGCGTCGACGTATTTCCAAGAATTTCGTGATTTGGGAGTAGAAATGACAGCTGAAATGAATTGTTTCTCGAAGGATTACTTTGGACGAAAACCAAGAAAGCGGGAAAATTCCCGGCTGAAGTACCATCGAGAGAGTGAAAGCAGTGAAAGCTCCGACCAGGACTGAACATTGCATATCCTCGCAGACTTCCAAATGTCAGTGACTGTTCAAAGGAAATGTTGTTTTCTTATAACATGGAACTTGAAGTGAACTGTTCTTTTTTGTTGCCCAACTAATTTATGAGCAAATTTTGAGAGGCATATTGGAAACGTTAGAAACGAGAACGAGAATCGCCGCGGAGAGTTGGAAGCGAGAGACTGTTGCACTACTGAAGTGAGTTTTCTTGGACTCTCACTGAGCCTAGTCTCCCGCGCAGCCGTTATGTGTCGCGGGAGACTACACTGAGCCCGGACCGAACGGAGAGAAACACTCCACGACTCTCAAGAAAACATCGAACAGAGACACGAAAGTCGCCGAGATGAGAGAGTGCATGAGAGTTTCATGCCAAACGAGAGCGAGAGTTTGAAATTTTGAAATATTTTTGGCCCGCAGTGTGTGTGGTGATTCTCTTCTACTTTTACCCATTCTACTTTTCGGTCTAGTCACGGAGACTAAAGCGCACGAGAGTTTCAGGTCAAACGAGAGCGAGAGATTGGATGAACTCTTGTCAACTCTCGTTCAGTCCATAGCTGAGTTATTTTTAAGAGTGCTACCTTATTGGTTAGCTTGAGAAACGTGATGTCGGAGCCTCGATCAGAAGGAAATAAAAATAACTTTCACAGCATGGCGCAAAACTATTAATATATTTAAAAAAAATTATCATGGGGCACGGGAAATCTATTTATTTATTATTTATTACACAATTCGCCAATGGCGGGTAAATAGACAATAGGACATTACGTCCTACCCAGCCCAGCCCCAGCAAGAATACAGAAACGCAAACCCAACCCACCACTAAGTTATATATATGATCTAAAAAAAAAAAACTAATTATAATGCTAACAAGGAGGGCAGACAATTTTGTAAGTTCGTATGCTGTCTGGGTGAAAAACGTTATATAAACGAGAAAAATAAATCCTTCTCTTAAATCATCCTCTCTTGATATTACATGAAACACTATTTCTCTCGCGTTTGGTCATGACATTTTGTACATAGGCTACATAACACACTCAATAACCAACACTGTAAACTGAAGATGCACACGGTTCAATCGCGCGCGAGAAAAAAAATATTTGATGCAATTTAATAAAATTCGAATATTTGTATGTTCACTCACATGCGCATTACAAACAAGATGACTCGTTAAGAGTAAGTTTTACAGAAAGGCGCCCAAAAGTGTGACCACTTATAATTAATTCACATTCTTTTCGTGCGTGCAGACTACCCAATCAAAAGCCGAAGAATAAATATCCTTGACTTCTGATTGGATAGTATACGCGCAGGAAAGAATGTGAATTAATTAAAAGTGGTCACACTGTTGGGCGCCTTGCTGCAACAAGCCCGAAGTCCTGATAAATGAAAAGCTGAGTTGATTATGAAGGATTTAATTTTTGAAAATGTTGCAACTGCTGACGAAAACAGAAATATGGAACTGACGTGTCATTGGAAAGATCAGTAAAATAGACCATTAACCGAGTTGCCTTTTGTCTCTGCTTCAAAACGGAGTCCTGGTGCGCAACTTTTCATATTAAAATGACTTGCACGTTCATTGTCATGCACATCAAACTCATTTCTGCACCAGGACTCGTTTTGAAATAGAGGCAAATGCCGGGGGGGGGGGGGGGGGGGGTACTCCCTGAAATTTTTGGTGGGGCTGTGCGGCCTGCTTCTTGAAACCCTTACCCTCTTTCAGACCAAAATATGTGATTTTCCATACCCTATTTCAGACCTGACCCAAAAATCGATACCCTATTTCAGACCAAAATTAGTACACGTGTCTAATACATGACTTCAGCTACCCAGGAATGGGTTCCATTTGCGCAAACATTTGAAAAGGGCTTCAAATTCCCCGATGTTGATGGAAAAAAACGGTTTCGTCTAAAAGCCAAACCAAATTCCAGGCCAGAGTGCACAAAACGTACCCTATTTCAGACCAAAATGGTCAAAATCTATACCCTATTTCAGACCAAAACGGCTCAAAAACCATACCCTTTGGCGCGGCACATACCTATATAGCTTATATAAGGGAGTACCCCCCCCCCCCCCCCCGGGACTATTGTTCTTACAGGTCCATGCGCGTTGGAGTAAAGGCCAGTAAATATTCTCTCTGTAAAGTCATCATCGTCGTGCTAATCTTGTTTTATTCATCGCTCTCGTCGTTGCCTGATTTTATCTGCGTGTAATCCCCATCCTTGCCTCTTTTCAATTCATTATTTTTAAACACAGCAAACTTCAACGGAGAAAGTTTTGAAACTCTTTGTAAAACGACACAGCGTAAAGTGCCAAACTCAAACATGCGACCCATTCCCCTGCGCAGTTCACCACGTGCAAAATGTATCCACCGTCGCCTGGGCTCCAGTATTCCACAGAACCATTGAACTTCGTGTATGAAAACCATTTAAAGAAGGGATATCCTACCCCAGTGAAAGTCATGATACCGGACAATACCAGTCGGTAGGTAAATACGCATTTCGAATTGAAGCCAACTTTGACCGTGTGATAGCTAATAGCGGTCTGGAGCCAGTAGTAGAGTATTCCGCAGACAAGCAGAAATGCGGTACCAGCATCGTGAATCTTGCCAAGAGAGGATCCTTTCTTGACTTTGCCCATGACGAGGCTTTCCTGGACAAAATATAGAATGCACACTGTTAAGCTTGTTACAATGCCATATTCTTATGATAGGCAAACATTCCATTACGAGGCGTCTTGGGCGCTCGATTTGAAATCTGGAGGTCCCTCGTTCAAATCCTCCATCCACTAGCTGGAATTTGTTCTCGGTAGTCCCGAGTTCAACTCCTCGGCCACGCTATGTAAATAGACAACTGGTTAGCCTCTCACCAGTTGGGATTCTTAACAATTTTATGTTCTATTTAATTTGTAATATTTGCTTGTTGATTTAAAGTGTCCACAATTAGCACAGCAGTGCTAAATTCTCTGACACTTAAGTAAAGTCATTTATTTTATTTTATTTCAAAGATCTTACAACGCCATTTTCTTCTGATAGGCAAACATTCCAATGAGCAGCGTCTCAGCTTGAAATCTGGAGTGCCTTGTTCAAATAGTTCCTATATCCTAAAATGTCAGACGACTAACATTTCAGACTATCCATCCAGTCTTTTTATTTCGTTACGAAGATAACTGGAAAAAGGTAAACGGAGTGTGGTTGAGGGACTGAACTATTAAAATTACAAACAATATTGCTCACATTTTTGAGCTAAAAGCCCAGTTTTTTTAGTAGTATTATTAACGGAGTTTTTACAGCGAAGCTCTGTAGCCATGGATATAATCCTTTCCCTTAAACGCGCTTTTGAGTTTGTGATAGCGCGATCAGTGGTTGCCATGCATTACCGCCTATGACGCACACAATAAAGTGTTGTGGTATTTCTATAGCTAGTGCAATACCTTGCTAGGTAAACTGGCGAAAATACACTTGGTTAAAATAAAGTGGCAAAAAAATAATAATAAAGGATTGAATAACGTAACGACAGATGGTGAGATATTAAAACAAGAGACTTTACTAGCTCGTACCGAATCTTTTTTAACTTTTTGAAAGCACGCGGGCATGCGATTTTGAGCCAGTGAAAACTATTCTGCCAGCTTATCACCGAACTTTCCCAAGTGTCATTAAAAAAGAAGCGAAGATAATTAAGAAAAAAAAAATACAAATGTCATTTTTAGTTTGCACGCTGATTAAAAAGAAAAACAGCTACGGAACATGAACGTTTTGCTCTGAGTCAATGAATAATTTATGAGCTAATTAACCTATGAGAAGCCACGCATTTCGTCACGTGTATGAGGTTTTGATACCCGGTGAAGACCATGTGGCGGGAACGTTAGTCACGTGCATGATTCTGGATATCCAATTAAATGACAGATGAAGAGATTCAAGATTCTTGCGGCATTTTATATATGACTTAGACTTAAACTAAATAATTATCATGTAAGCATTTTTCAAAGAAAAAAATAATTCAATGTTTTACCAGCTGGAGTCGAACCTGTGACCTTCTGCCACGGTAGTCGGACGCTCTACCATTGAGCTACAAGCCACTTGAATGACTTAGTGCATTAAAGTAGATTATCATCATGCTCGAAATGCAAAATAACAACTTTTCACTCATTAGTGCTTTCTTTTTAAAGCATTTGTTTGAGAAGTTTGTTTCTCGATCTTTGGATACCACGATGAAACCCGAAGCACGAGTTTTTTATATACTACTTCAATCACTAGGGTTTTCTTCGGCGCAAACTTTAATTTGACTTAGAATTAACTGACTTTAGGTTTGACTAAGTTAAACACAAACACAGTCAGATAATTCAGCTATGATGGCAGTGATGGTGACAAAAAGACTACTTGTTGGAATGCATACTACGTGCTTTTTACTAGCTTCTCGGCCCTATATTCTAATCACAAACCGTGGTCTAAAACTCATCTTTTTAACTTTAACCCTTTCATTCCCAAGAGTGCTAACGTTCCAAACTGAGGAAAAAAAATTTGATTTATATTTTGCAAAATTGTCAAAAACAAACAGTACCACATGAAAGTACTGCTCAATAGCTTTCATTTGAATGGTCACACACTTGGGTTTCATCCAGAGACTCAAAAGGTAGAACCACATTTATTGACTCAAGGTTTGACTCTGGGAGTGAAAGGAGGGTCCACAATAGGGTTCCCAGATACCGCCTTCCCGCCTATTTTTTCTCGTTAATCCCACCATCCCGCCCTTCTTTTCGTCGAAATCCCGATCCCGCCCAAAATTTTAAACAAGTTTTTTTGTCACTGGCAGAATAATATCTTTCTCAAGTTTCTGTGTTTTTATTAAAATAAACATCACTTAAAAGACTTAGGCCCGTCCAGACTTAGGCCCAATCTCGTCCCGCGAGACCGCGATCCTTTAGAAGCATCCAAAAGAATCGTGGGCTCTGGTGACGAGGTTGACTTTGGCCCCGTCCACACGTTTTCCGTTTTCATAACGCTCAGTTTTCGAAACGCTCCATTTTCATCAAAAAAACGCATCAAAAGCTCCTCATCCACACCATCGTTTTCGTAGCGTTTTCCCCGTCCATACAAATACGCCCGAAAACCCGCAATACCGTGTCAAAAATCTCCAGAATACCGGTGGTATGGTATGGTGGAATAGACAGAAGTCTGTGATAATATCAGTTTAAATCTTCCATTGCGAAAACTGTGAGCTTCAAGGAACAGATTATGTCTAAGGACAATTATCAGTGAATATATTTTGAAGCCAAAAAGAGGTTTAATATTTTGTTTATTGTCCTTCAAATATTTCCTATACTTGCGTTTTATCTTGACTGACAAACAAATTTCAATCGAGTTTCCGTTGGTTTTTATATAATACCCACAAATATTAGCATTTGCTAACTTAAATTGCTAACAAATTGCTTGCTCGTGAATACATTTCACCAGAAATAGTTTTTGAGGCAAGGCTGTTTCTGACCATTTCCATAATTGCTTGATCCCTACGTGGACTGGCTCCGAAACCTCTTTAATATTTTCTGACCCGCAACGAATATTTCTTTGAAAATCGCTGAACCCTTGAACAAGCCATTTAACAGCTGGAAGTTTCTAGAAGCACAGAAGATCAGCCTCGTACCCAGACGTCTCTCTTATTTCCAAGAAAAATGGGCGCGCAAAGGAAGGAGGGAAGGCGAAAGGTCGCGAGACGTCTGGCAGATTTTGTTTTCAAGATGGCGGAATGTTTACAGTCAAACTATAGCTACTGTAACCGGGGCCACCCAGACAAAGTTAACCAATCACAGGGCAGAACGGGAACAATACATTCCAACATTTTTGAATTGAGCCAATCCGATGTCGAGTACAGAACAATGAAATTGCAACTTCTTCGTTCGCGATGAATGCAGATGAATGAAATTTTGTGCGGTTCTACGGCGTGGATTTTCGATTTCAACCCTTTTATCGTTGACTAGTTTTAGCAGTACGATTTGGAAGGAAAATATATGTGAGTCAACGAAAGAGAAACTCCAAACTGCGTGAAAACTGGGAATGCGACGGCTATACAGTATGTTTCCTCGAATAAAAGTGCGTGGCGAATTTGAAATAATTTGTTCGCTCTTGACAAGTTCAAGTTTTCTCTACGGCGTCAACCGGCTGAATAGCTACACTTGTTAGGGTTTTGGCAGTACCATTTGGAAAATAAATACACTTGATGCCAGCGAGGGAAGACTTTATATTCCAAACTGCATAAAGTCAGTGCACGCAATGGCCAATAGTTTCGGCAAAGTTCGTGACGGATTTGAAAACAACGAAAGAACGGCTTGTTTCGTATATTTGAAGTTTCATATATTTGAAGGTTCGGCAAAATGAATCATCTGAATTGTCGCGAGAAAGAACTCGCCGGATTAGACTATTTTTCCGGCAGAGTTTGAATCACGTTTCGTAACGGCAAATTCTATCAGTATTACAGTTATTTCTGATCGCATGAGAGAAAGAAGCCAACTCAGTGCTAGCAGATCAGACACAGAGTCGCTTCGATCTTTCCTAGAAAATTCGGGACTTTTCCCAAGAACAGTCAGGACTTTTCTCGGAAAGATCGAAGTGATTTTACTAGCACTGAGTTGGCTTCTTTCTCAGTAATTTTTCCGAAAGGATTTGAAACAGTTTTGAAAGTTCAACGCAAATCAGACAATACTCGCGATCAGTAAAAAATGTAATAAAGAATTCGCCGTTACGAAACGTGATTCAAACTCTGCCGGCAAAATATTCTACTCCGGCGGTTGAGTTCTTTCTCGCGACAATTCACTTTGCCGAAACTTCAAATATGCAGCCGACACTCTTTTTATGCAATTTTGAATTTCTCTTTTACTTATTTTTTTAATTTCAGCCAAATTGTATTGACAAAATAAAACCCAGCGCGTGGAACAAGGTGAAAATCAAAGATCCGACAATCAAACAATGTATAAAAACTTACTTTGCCGAAAACTATTGGCCATTGCGTGCACTGACTTTATGCAGTTTTAGAATATAAAGTCTTCCCTCGCTGGCATCAAGTGTATTTATTTTCCAAATGGTACTGCCAAAACCCCGACATGCGTAGCTATTCAGCCGGTTGACGCCGTAGAGAAAGCTTGAGCTTGTCAAGAGCGAACAAATTATTTCAAATTCGCCACGCACTTTTTATTCGAGGAAACATACTGTATAGCCGTCGCATTCCCAGTTTTCACGCAGTTTGGAGTTTCTCTTTCATTGACTCACATATATTTTCCTTCCAAATAGTACTGCTAAAACTAGTCAACGATAAAAGGGTTGAAATCGAAAATCCACGCCGTAGAACCGCACACAATTTCCCCTTCCCATGGGCCCTCGCGCTTCGGGCTCGTGCCCAGTCGCTCGTCCAATCGCAAAAAACAAATGCGAAGTGCCTGAGGAGGAGGCTGACAGAAGATTGTTTTACGTGCATCGCGTGCAACATCGCGTGCAACATTTTGTAAATTTGAGAACTCAGACAACTCATTGTTGATGTGGCAGACAGTTCGATTAATTTGATCTTGGCTTCTGCGATAATATTCAGAAACAATTGCAGACCGTAATTTGAAAGCGTTCCAAATCTATTGTACAAAACCCCTCTATTTTTAGTAAGGCAGTCTCGTCTGAGTTAACACTGAAGTACATTAGTTTGTTTGCTTGAGCTCGCATTCCGTTATCATCCATCTAGGTTTTGATTAGTTCGTTGGTAAATTTGCTCCTTTGCTGTAAGGCCCAGTTCAGACGCCGTACTTCACATGAGCCGAATCGAATTCGACGAATTAAGTTCATGTGAGGTACGGTGTCTGAATCAATTCGGAACGGCTGAATCAATTCGGATCGGCTCAGCCGTTCTTCCCGCCTGGCTCAGCCGAGAATAACGGCTATGGACCGGCTTTGATTCAGACGCCGAACTCACATGAGCCGAAACAAATGCATGAATTATTATAATGTATTTTTCAATATAACAGCAATTTTTCCCTATTAATTTAAGTTCGGCTGAATTAAGCTCGGCGTCTGAATCAATTCAGTCGATCTAAATTAATTTTGGTCGACCTAAATTCGAATTCGATTCGGCTCATGTGAAGTACGGGCGTCTGAACTGGGCCTTAATAATTCAAACCCGACACAACTATACACAAAGGATCCATTTGTACCAGTCTGCCTTGTGCGCTTGGTCAATTCATGCAGTTGTAACAAACGAAAGACGAAAGCTAAAACGATAAACGAACTGCACACAGTCCTACACAGTCACGTAAAAATTGAAATCCCGTATTTCGCTACTTTTCCCCTTGCGATTCTCGCATCCCGACCCCTTAAAAATACGAAATCCCGCTCCCGCTCGTAATTGAAATTCCCGCTCCTGTTTTTAGCTCGCATCCCGAATATCGCCACAAAAATAAGCCAAATCCCGCATCCCGCCAAACCTATTGGGGACCCTCTGAAAGGGTTAAATACAAATCTCCCAGTTTATTATCACCTGCAGCCACCGCTACACAAGCTATACAGGAAAACGTACCTCATGTAAAGACGATTGAAAGTTCCCCACCACAACAACACCGAGGAGACATGAAACGCCAAACGGTAAAGCAACCTTGTTTAACTTCGCCACCTTCTGTAACACACCTTTCAAATCACCTTGAACCGCCGCGTCCAGCTGGAGATAGCGTGAGAACATCATCATCAGCCCGTAAAACGCTACCAAGGTCATCAAAATACCAAAGATTGAGCCTTCTGGTTCAAACGCCGCCGATTTACTGATGCTTGGTAAAAACGGGGATACATGGTTCAACGACACTGCTATAATGTATGGAGTGAAGATGGTAATACAGATCAAAAGAGGCCACAGGACTGGAGAGAGATGAATGGAGCGCGATAGTGTTATCATGGCTGGCCCCTCAGTGACTGTAAATTCTTTCTGCATTCAATTTTCGTAACACCTACTTTCTCAAAGCTTCATAATCGAATTTACATATACTCGAGTCTCACGTCAACCCTCGCTATTCAAAGTCATTTGAATTGGTAATTAGATCTAATCGTTCAGTGGGCCGAAAAAAAATTCCTGCAAGACACTACATGATGAAATTCTTGCCTATACCAAATCCTCCACCCCCCCCCCCCCCCCCCCCCCCCCCCGTCAGAAGTTAAATGGATTGCCCTTTAGGTCCTTTGGGATTTTATTAATGAGCAATATAAAGGAAAAGACGTTCATATATCAGATTCAGAACATGCAAGATCATTTCAAATTCGTCACAAATTTATGGTATTTTCACGTCGACTTGTGCCAATTGCTGGTTTGCAACCATTCCCAAGATATTTAAATGACAAAGACCCTGTTTATGGTCATCCAACATGGCGGCGATGACGTCAGTTGCAAACCAAGAATATCACTATCAATATTGTCGTAATATGTTTTCTAGTCGTCCGGGCTAAAGGACTACTCTACCTGGGGATTACTCGTTGGCTGCGGGAAGGCCGAGACCTGTTACAGACATTCCATCTTTGTGACAAGTAAAACAGTCAGAACTTCTCCAGCAAAGCACACTTTACTCTCAAGAATGCAACCAAATAATATTTTACAAGCCAATGACGCGATACATATTAGATCATAGCCAAAAGACGCTATTAGGAAACATAAACAAACACTCTTAAAGTCTCAAAGTGATTAGTTTCTAATGAAAAAGTGAAATTACCAACTTGGACAGGCTATCTTAATGTTATTAATGCTATGTGTGTGTATGTGCGTATGTGTGCTAGTGTGTGTATACATGTTTATTTTGGTGCTTTCCTGTCTGTCCATTTATTCCTTATCAATACTTAAAAAATAACTGGCTGCCTGGCTCGTCTAGCCCCTATGGTTATTTCAGGCAGCCAGTACTCTACTATTATAATAATAAAAAATTGTAAATTGTAATTTTTTTGAGAGAGTACAAATAAAAAAATGTTGTTGTTGTTGTAACTAAAACAATCCCTAAATCAACATCCACTCGGGTGGTTCGCAGCTGACAAAAGGCTAGTGCAGGTTATAATTACAGTTGGACGGGTATTACAGGTATGATCTAACAACTGCGTTTTACGGCTAAGAACTAAAAACTATGAACAATACTTTACGCTGGATTTTATCTTTTTCAACACAGCAAAGCGAATAAACTAAACAATTATAATTTCTCTCGTCACAATATTCACTTGCTAAGAAGCACGCGGACAAGGTTGTTCGGCGACCCCTCCCACCCCTCCCACCCTCCCGTCCAAGCTGGGTTTGATATCTTGGGCATTTCGATCCATTTTTGCGCTCTTGGTCCTGTATGGGTTTGTCCCAGGCCGGAGATGCTTCCCGTACCTCATTAATAACAATACATAGGGCAGAATATTACACTGTTCCGTCATGGCTCTGTTTTGAATAGAAGATTCGCCATTCAAGTTCCACGCCACAATAAGCTAATTCCCGATCGACGCTGTACATTCCACAATGGTGAGTGCTTCATGATGATGAAGTGAGACCGTGAAAAATATTCTTTTTCTTGTTTTTATTTATTTATTTATGGGAGACTTATGGGCACTCTTATGTATTAAGCGAACCGAAACCAGTCCCAGCTTGTTTTGAATTACTCAGTGTATGGATTTTAAAGGCTGTTGAGGTGTGAATTACAATTGAACAAAGCGTCGGCGGGGCACCGGCTTCCGACGAAGGACTTACGCTCGAAACGTCAGCTTTCCAAATTCGCTACGGCGGTTAATTTACCCGCCCAAAATAAAATACAAATAAATAAACAAAAATAAAATAGAGAAATAGAGAACTTACAACGTTCTATGTGAAGAGAACGCATTTGCTGGGAGGGTACAAAACGCCGCCATCTTGAAGTGGGCGTGGTTGTGTGCGAGAGGCCGGGTCGAGTACCACACGAATTTTCAGGGTTAACACTGATTCGTCCCCAGTCATCTCTTATGAGAAACATGTTAGACGCAGGGGATGATGGGAAGGAGGAAAGAGCGGAGACTTCTCTCTCCCTTCTTTGCTCATTCCCATCCTCCCCCGCGTCTAACACGTGCACGTTCCTCATAAGAGACCCCGCGTCTAATTCGTTTCTCGAAGAGACGATTAGGCCTGTCCCGATTGTGCTCGGCATTTTTTGAGCAACTTTTGGCGTTTGGAGCAACTTTTTGCAGTTCTAGCAACCTCGAGCAAGTTTTGCCTTTCTGAGCAACTTTTGAGCAAAATATGTCATATCAAAATATCACATATCAAGCACGAAAAAGTGAACAACTTGATAGAAAACTTCAATTTATGCGAATTTATTGAATGTTTATCGATCTACAATTGTAATTTTTTTTTAAATTTTTAAATTTTTTTAAAATTGTTTTAACAAAATTTAAAATTGTTATAAATTGTTTTTATTTTTTATTTTTTAATCGAAAAATAAAGCTTTTAACTAACGCCTGTATAAAAATATCAAGACATTTAGGTGGCAACTTTTGAAATTTAGGTAGCAACTTTTTGGATTTTTGGCAATTTTTTAGCAACTTTTTGCCATTCCAGTGAGCAACTTTTCATAATTTTACGAGCACAATCGGGACAGGCCTAGAGACGACTGGGGACGAGTCAGGGGTTAACCTTCAAAGATTAGCATCTCATTAAGGAGGAGCAGCAATAACTAGTCACTTCATATATGCTGCAGAAAAACGGCGTACCCAACCTCGTTCCCAGGGTCTCTCAGGGGCGGGAAGATGAGAGACCCTGGGAACGAGGTTGCGGCGTACCATCTCGTAGACTGATGCATGATGATGATGATGATGATGATGATGACGATGATGATAAGAAAAAAAAGCATTATATAGATCTGAAATTAAAAACAGTAACGTGTTAGAAATCTAACTCCGTAAAAACTCATTTGACGTCGTGTACAGTAAAAGCTCTTTCAAGCCCCTAGACTGCGAGCAGTCTCTTTCCTTTCCGGCTATGGCGCGAAAGAAAGTGTCGATTTTACTCCTGATTTGCATAATATAATTATTACATTCCCGCTTGCGGCAAGGACCCGACTGAGGAAAAAAGACCGAGTGCATGCATTAATCCCAGGCACTCTATTGATAAGCCTGTATGAACCGGAAGACAAGTGTGTTGAGATAGTTATCTGTCCCCCAAATTTAGTTTTCATTGTTACTTTTGTGTGTGCAGATGCATTATTAAACAGAAATAAACATAAACGTCTCCCACATCTATTTACTTTTTGCGCTAGCTGATTAAAGATTGGAAATAAGCCTCCCTCTATAATAAGCCCAATGATACAAATTTTTTTGGCGGTAATTTGACGGAAAAATTTGTGAATGTTTTTTTTCCCATTCAAGTAATCTTACAAAACATAATTTACTGTGTATTGATTGCAAAACACAGTAATACTCATTTACATGTGTGATTACAAAAGAAATTGCTTTGAAAGCAACACTGATGAAAAACTGAAAGATTGTTTACGCTTTCTAGTTTGTTTTTTTTCAGTAAAATATCAGATCCACATCGTCGAGAAGAAATGTCAAATACGGCAAAAGAATCTGGAAAAACATTGTTATTTACCAAAATTCTCTTGCAGTAATATTCAATTAAACTCACAGCTTAACGCCAAGAGAGCTTGCTCGCAGGCTACACAGCTTAGGAAATCGTATTTTTTCTTCTTCTTCATGCTTTCAAGACCATCAGATTTTATTTTGGATCATAGAATTACGCCACTTTTATTTTGGTTGTATCAGCTCCGGTTAATTCGTGTCTTTTCTTAATTCTGTTTTCAACATCTCAGTTCAAATTACAATAAGAAAATAGATATCATTCCAGCATTGCATGTGTGGGCGAAGAAAGTCCTTTAATCGGCGGATGTATGGCGAAATAAAATACGTCGGGTTGGGGGAAATTGAACTGAGAAATTGATCTCCAAAAAACAGCGCGTTATGACGTACGGAGAAACATACGGCAAGGCTGGTATTTTTCTTTTGTTCCCGCCAAATAAATTACCCTTTATTTTGTCAATTTACCGTAAAGAGAATTGAATTCATTTGTAAAAGTCTATTCAGAGTTCTTTCTATTCAAATAATTACACGTTCTGTTTCAAATGATTGGAGCATGACTGCGGTGGTCTTGACACCCGATTTGCTCTGCTCGTTGATTGATTTATGAGGAATTAGCATACTCCCCCACTTTATTCAAGCGGGTTTATTTGCAAATGCAAAGTTAGATATCGAGGTGAATCCTCAGCAGTCCATTCGCCATGACTTAGCGGTTGAAATATACAGATCAACCGACGGAATGGGCGATTCAGAAGATCGCAGACGATGTTTAAGGCCAGGACTCGGCTGTGTGGTGATGGTGTGGGTTCTCGTAGCGACAGTTGCCCTTACTCTGTCCTATTCCATCGCTCGCTCGACTGGGCATGTCTCACCCTTTGTTCCCGCTATAAGTGACACAACTTCCAAGAACCCAGAAGGAGCGATTTTCGCCGAGTTATTCAACGCTACCGCAGTTCTAACTCTTATGATCATGGCTGTTCGGTATTATCAAGTTAAAATGATCAACAGACAAGTTGAAGGCGGCGAGTCCTCGCATCTCAGTCAACTCAACGTACTCAGTGTCGTGTTCGGCATAGGAAGCGCTTTGGGAGCGTCCATTGTGGCAAATTTCAGATCTTTAGAGGTAAGCTTAAGTTTATAATCAAGGTTTCGTTCCAGTTCTTGTTGGATTCGCTCAATTGTTCGTTTGAAAACGCATCTGATGTTAAAACAAATGAGTTGGCCTTTACAAATAAATTTACAAGTGAAATAGAATTTAATATGCGGATAAAACGCGGGAATTGTAAACTAGGAACATAAAATCGCCTGCTCGCCGTCTGGGAAGTTATGTTTCTTCAATTTCGATATTTTACCACACAATGACCACAGAATGATCATATTATATCACAGTGATCTTTTTGCTTTTCTTATGATCTGCCTTCTAAATTCCGAATCTGTATAATCTTTACCGCTCAAATTTGGACACGCAATGGCTCTCAGTAAAATAATGCTTCGGTTCGTTTCATTTAGACCCATTCAGTGTTAGTGTTAGCATCGATCCCTGACAAGGATAGGCTATCTCTAAGATGATACAATGAACAACAACAACAACAACAACAACATCCCTTCTCTTTAAGCCGACAGAATTTAACCAAACTCGCGTAAAACATTTCACCTTCAACTTCTGTCAAAGCCTGTTTAGAAAATGCTTTAGCATGAATATTCAAATCCTATTCAATTTTGTTAGATTAATTGTAGTTGATCTATTCCCCACCACCCGCTCGCATTTCGGCATTAAAGCAGTGAAAATTTCGCGCTTTTTAAGTACCTTTTTCTTCGAGTCAGTCAGTCTTCTTTCCCATATAAACGGTTGCTAGGAAAGTAAAGCTTTAAGGTTATAATTGGAACAGACTGCTCATGGGTCCTTTGTGTCACTTAAAGAAAACCCGAGAAAGGTCATTATCCGTGGGCCAAATGTTTGTTATTTTCATTAAGTTACTAAAATTTCATTTGTCCTTCGTGTTACCAAGAAACTGTTTGTGGTTGAAAAGAATTGTTCCAAACCTTATTAATGAAATTTAACTTCCAAAAATTAATGGGGATATGGGAGATTTTCTTTCCTCGCACTAACGCTGTTCCACCTCAATGCTCAATAAGCATTCAAAACAATCTCGTAGTTTGCATAACCAACATAGCCCGCCACGTCGCACCCTTAACTTTAGCTGATATCATTGATAAATTTTGAGCTTTAAACAGTCACACGCTGTTTCGTTTGGCTACTGATCGCGGCTTACCGCAGTGTTTAAATGCCACATGACGATCAAATGAAACCGCATCTTTTAAAAACGCTATCAAAAGTGGATTAGATTTGGTTTTCGAGTAGCATGTAAACACTAGCCAATATAATCGGTGTTATTTTTGGCTACTTTATACTATAGGTCACTTCAACCGAGTGGTTTATAACCTCAACCCAAACTACACTCTTTCGTCTGTCCAATTGAAATGCTTTTTTTTATTTATATGCTCTATTTTGATATTTCTGCTTCGAGTCGGATGGAATTCTGACGGACATCAAAGCTAATAAAAAGGCTATAACACGTCACAATCAAATTTTTTCCGAGTAGCTTGTGTCACTGACAGAATAATATCTTTCTCGTATTTCTGCCAATCTTAAAATATACCATCATTTCTCTCCACAAATTCTCATTCATCGACAAATCTAATCCTAGCAGTATGCGGGATGTTTGTCACATTTGAACCTAGTTATATGGTCTTCCCACGAGTCTCCTGTAGCTCATTGCATGGTAGAGCGTCCGACCGGTGTGCGGAAGGTCATAGGTTCGACTCCTGTTGGGGGAACTCGGAATTTTTTTCCGAGTAGCTTGTGTCACTGACGGAATAATATCTTTCTCAATTTTCGTTTACTTCTCATAACTTTAAAACTATTTTGCCTTCTATGATAGCTATTTTTAGAACACAGCCAACAGAATTACTGTGTATAATTAAAGCATATTTTTCATTGGTCATTTCTTAGCCCTTGAAAAATCTCGTTCGCGAGCACTTGTTTCGCGTTGTTCAAGCCTCATCTCTCGTTTGTTGGCACTTTAATATTAAAATGCTGCGAGACTGGTAACTTCTGCTTCACAATGTGCTATTTTAGACATTTGCTTATTATGTTGCGTTAACTAAAGCCACTCTCAGGAAGGAACTAACACTCGAGAAACCAGGGAAGCGTGCTCTGACCGTTTAATTCCTCATCCTCAGCCCAAACAAACCACTCAAATGAAAACAAAACATTCGAAAATTAAAGCACAACCAGATTGCGTATAATTTATATCAAGAACTGATCCCAATTTTCACTGTACATAATACCCCAAATTTCAACGTAAAGTACCATAGCCTGCGTAGCTGGCGGTCTCGTTGGCGCGCGAAGGCAAAATTCGTAAGCGGCAGAGCCGCGAGAGTCTGGGGCGGGAGGGTTTGAAAGACTATAGGTACCATTAATAAGGCTATAAGTACTATTAAACTAAAACCCCCTGGCAGCAAGCTTGATCTTGGGAACAGACACACACATTTCCCAGCCTGAGGCGAAGACATTTTAATGTTAGTATTAATGGAAAAAAATTATTTTCCAGGTTGACAATAATTTGTCTATTGTGCACATAATCGGAGCCGTACTCCTCTTTACCAGCGGTGCTGCGTATTGTTGGGCCCAGACCGTCGCCACCTATCACCTGACCAAGTTTGACGTCAACACCAAATCTTCCTTTCTTGGACGTGTGGTCATTTCAAGTCTTCTTACAATAAGTACCATTCTATTCTTAGTCTGCGGAGGACTGGGTTTCCGCGACACGACGCCCGAAACTCTTCAAATCGTGGGTAATTTAGCCGAGTGGCTGGCAGCTTGGTGTTTTGGTCTGTTCGCGTTGTCGTTCTTTAAAGAATTTCAAAAACTTTCTTTGAATGTTCAATGTATACCTCGGTGTAGCGGGCAAAATAGTGACGCCCTTAAATATTCCACTATTCCTGTGTCAGGAATTGATGAGAACACCACGGACAGTGATTGACATGGTAACAAGTTTAAGGGAGCTCTGTCCGTGTACTTTGTGCAGTCATGACAACGGGAACACAGAGGGTTACAAATCATTGAATTCGATCTTCTGTGCAGTCCTACTGCCAGTCGCACTATATTTAGTACTTATTTATATTTAGTACTTATAACAATTTAGGGTGTATTATTTTAAATGTATTTTTCTTGAAATTTAATTATTAAACAAGGCCATGATAAATTGAAGCGAATCTCAACACATACTTTTAAACTGGTCTTAACCCTTTCACTCCCAAGAGTACTAAGTTCAATCCTGAGGAAAAAATATAGAATTTCATTTTGCAAAATTGTCCAAAACAATCATCACATCACCACATGAAAGTACTGCTCAATAGCTTTCATTTGTATGGTCACACACTAGAGTTTCATTCAGAGACTTAAATGTTACAACCACATTTATTGACTCAAGGTTTACCCTGGTCCCAGAGGTTTTCTTTCTTCTTTCTTCTTCTGAACTTGATCGAAGCGATCAAAGCGACGCGAGTTTTCTTCTCGCCACTCCGCGACTCGCTTCCGCCGCTTCGCGGCTTGTTTTCGCCGCTTCGCGGCTCAAGTTCGATTGAGAAAGAAAAGAAAGAAAACCTCTGGGCCCAGGGTACTCAAGGTTTGACTCTGGGAGTGAAAGGGTAGGCTCGATTACCAGCCGCTGTTCGGGAAAATGAGCCCACGCTCATCCCCGAAGGCACGATTACCAGCCGCTGTTCGGGAAAATGAGCCCACGCTCATCCCCGAAGGCACGGCTGGAGTCGTGAGCTTGGCATTGTTAATTTCCACCAATGAGAAACGTGCCTGCACGAATCGAGCAGGCATAAATTATCTTTTACGGATGCAAAGCAGTTGTTTGGGCCGGCGTTCGATCGTCTTCAAGAGACATTTAGCCTTGAAACTCTCGAAGATATATGCAATAGGAATCGTTAATGTAAATTAATGGGCATGATGTCTTTGTAATTCAACCGACAGGATGGATTTTTCATCCGCACCAAGGAAATACATCACGGAAAGTTCGCGCTAAGCCGGGGAGCGAAGCCACTACAACCGCACAAGGCAACTAATGAGATCCATTTGGACATTCGACATGTACTATACAATACACAAAACAGTCGGTTAACTTGTGTGATGAATTTTATCTGGGATTTGATGTAAAATCGTGTGGTGCCAGAACGCAACATCTCTGGCAAAATTGCATCAAAACATTGTTTCTTGTCACGGACTGGTCATGTTACTTGTAATATTTTTCATCCCGGTTTTCAGTCATATAGCTTCACAATAAAGGCGAGAAATCAACATCTTTCGCGGAATATTTCAGATCAGATCCTTTTCTTTCGAAAATATAAGAGATTATGGAAAATAAACGAATGTCACGAGCCGGAGTAGCGTTACATAAATTAATTTTGTTGATACGTCACTAGTCTGAAGTGTCAGCCGTCTCCTCGCTCTAACCCCCCCGTGGGCAGGCGAGAAGAACGTCTGAAGGCCGAGCGTTATAATGTCGTCCGGTGACGTCACGTACTCTTGCGGAAATGGTAGGTAGATTTTGATTGGTTTCCAATCTAATTGGTTCCCGATAATATAGATAACCATTACTTATTGGTCACAAAAGGCAAAAGCTGTCAAAGTATGCCGGCGGGAGGTGTGAACGTGGTGCGAGGAAAAATTTTAATAAGCACGTACGCCGAACTCAGAAGTGATGTATCCGGTTTCCCGGTGTGTTAAAAATATTTTTTCTTCGGTTTTCTCAAGCTTGATGTATATCACTAAAGGAATGACATGTACATTTTCTCAAAGTCGAACTATTTCAAGGTCAAGGCAAGCCAAATAACTCAGTTAAGTCTTACCGCGGCCGTCCACTGTGTTTATCTGCAAGAGCATCTGATCTAGCGTTTGTCCGTCATCATGTGTAAGTCGTGTAATGTCTTCATAATTTCCCCTTCTTATTTCACTCCGCGTTCCATGGACCGATTCCTAAGCTTTATATCTCATCAATTGCGGGTGAAAGAACGAGAATAAAACCATATCCAGGCATTTCGCGTATGGGAATTTGTAACTGGCAAGCCGCGATGTGTGTATAATATACAAACGTGTTTTCAATGAAATTTTAAAATGCAACATTGTCATAAATTAGAGCGTGACGTCACCGGACGACATTATAACGCTCGGCCTTCAGACGTTCTTCTCGCCTGCCCACGGGGGGGTTAGAGCGAGGAGACGGCTGACACTTCAGACTAATACGTCACAGACACGGCTGTTCGCTCACGCGTCCAGCCGTTCTTCTCGGGGAGGAACGAAGACCGGACTCGAGAGATCGGCGGAAATCGAGCCTAGTGAAAGGGTTAATATCGAGTGAAACTAAAAATAATAAAATGATGGTTTGAGACATGACACTGAAAATAAACTGAAATTGCCATGTTAGCCGAATTAATTTAGACAAAATATTTCCATTATTTTGTATAATTGCTGGTGTGATACATATCCGCCTAAAAGAAATATTATTTTCATTTGAATAAAGAGTGTTTCAAAGGAATTAATGTGGTCATTTATTTTCAACGTGCAAATTCTCCCCACTGGTGTCAATGCGTTTCGTCAAGAGAGGATGATATAAGAGAAGGATTCCCCGTGTCCCATGATAATTTTTGAAATCTGTTAAAGTTATTTTTATTTCCTGCTGATCGAGGCTCCGATATCACGTTACTCGAATTGACCAATCAGGTAGCGCTCTTAAAATAGCTCAGTATGGACTGAAAGTTAAAAATACATTTCAAAAAATTATCATTGTAAGAGATCCATGTATGAGGGAATGCTTTTCTTAGATCATCCTCTCTTGGTTTCGTGTAGTACTAGTTGGGAGAAGTGTGTGACAATATGCGTAAGGTATTTCCCCTCGACTGCCTGATCTCAAGTAGGTATTTTAATTAAACGCTTAGCCTGTTCCAGGCGTTCGAATAGTGGGGAGCGACGCGAAAAGACGCACGGAGCGGCGAGGAAAAAAAGGCCCGCTCTTCGCGCTTCGTGCGTCATTTCGCGTCGCTCCCCCAAGTGCTATCGGAACTAAAAGTGTGCCCGCTTCTGCGACGGCAAATTTCGCAAGCGCGATCGAGAAGTGGCTCGCTCCCGCGATTTTGGACAACTTAGGTCATCCCCATAAAATGTTTTGTTTCCCATCGCCCTCTCTCTCGTGAAAGTGGGTCGGTCGGTAAAAAAAAAAAAAAAAAAAAACGAGAAACGAAATATTGACAAATTATACATAAATAATTACAAGCGAGCCTTGATTATATCTTCCCGTGACCACCATTTTGCAACGAGCCGATATCACTCTGAAAAGTGTTCGAATACGTTATTACTGGGCTGATTTAGATGTCAGAGTGACTTTAAGATGTAAACAAAGCATAGTAAACTTGGAAACACCCGAGAAAAGGGCGCAGGCAATGAATCAGAATTTCTTTTTACTTTTTCAAAAATTGGGTAGGTCGGACGATGGGAAACAAAGCATTTTATGGGGATGTCCAAAATTCAAGTGAATCGCCATTTTAAACGCGGAGAATGTCCTGGGACCGAATCGTCAGAAAAATCGCCGGAAAAAACAAATTTACTGCGACGAGCGTATAAAATCGCCTGGTGGCCGAGGTTCTGTGGGCGTTCGTTATGGAAATCCGCTGGGCAAGGTGAGTGCAGGTTGCCGAACACAGTCTCCGACCCAGTCGATGCGCGGTCTTCGTGGCGCGTGTCATCCTTCTTAAAGGGTCCCTCTCAACCAGTGTGCATTGCGGTCGTGTGTTATTGTTTTGATTCGGGAAACGCGGCAGCCGCCATTTTGAATCGAGGAATGTGTCAGGACAAAACTGAAAAGTGAAAACGTGTACGGTTCCTTGGTTGCAGAAATTAGCGTGGATGTAGTTCCCGAAGGGCATACAGTGAGTATTTTCTCCAGTTTGAATGAATTTTGTCGCATTTATGGGTCATTTAAGCTTGTATTCGAGGTCAGATCGAGTCAGCGAAAAGTTTTTTTCAAGGTCAGGAAATGTCAAGAAGTTTGTTATCTGATCAAGGAAACTCTAAATTTCTTGCGAAGGTCGGGGAAGTTTTGTTTTCTTTAGGTGTGGCAACCATACATGGACTTGTTCTACAGGAAGACACACATATAAATATAAACATCTCTTCGCCAGGCTTTGTCGTTTATAATTTATAGTGTATCGGTGCTTTCAGTCCGCAAGAGCAAGCGGTTCATTACATTACAAGTCTCTTTCGCCTTGTTTTATCTCAATCAACAGTCAAACTATCGACCCCACCACTCCAGCAAAACAAAAAGCTATTCCTTTATTCGAAAATTTGGAATATTTCCTTCCAAACGAACTTGTACATTTTTAGCAAGTTTCCCGATAAAAATACAATATGTTCAAATCTCTTGTAGGCTATTTTTAGAGCAAGAAAATCGAATTTCAGTCAAGCTATTGACAGTATAGAAAAGACAGCTTCCTTTTATCCTAATTGCAGGTGGTCCTAATCCTGAAGACTCACCTGGAAATGGTGTGATTGTGGGGGTGTGCAGACCCATGCAAACATCAGAGGAAGAGCAATGTTGTACAAAACGAGTCATATCTCTATTCAACTGCTCCACAATACCACAAAATCCCGGTTATAAGCCCTGGGTTATTTTATACAACTTCGTAAGGGGTTTTAGATGGGCTTATATGCTGTGGGGCTTATATCCTTGTTTGGGGGTATAATCGGAATAAAAAAAGTGTTTCAGAATGAGCTGCAACAAGTTGATGCAGCAATAATATAATTTTATACCAAGAGGCTCTCTCACTGAGAAGTGATTTTCAGAAAGGTCCTGGGAAAAATAATAATAATTATGTTTTCCATTTGCTGGTCTTTAATAATCCTTCCAGCCCCAGATTGTGAATTTATATGTTTTTCCTTAAATCTTGAAAGCTTGGCTTTGACCATTCCCACATGGCTATTGTTGGAGCCAGAATCTGGGGATTGGTGGGACTTACTTCAATAGGCGAGCAATGGTGTCTTGATTATTTACTATTTTGGGTAGTATTTTGGAGCAGAGGGCAACCTACATGCAGGCTCGATTACCAGCCGCTGTTCGGGAAAATGAGCCCATGCTCATTCCCCAAAGGGGAGGAATGAAGACCGGACTCGAGAGAGCGGCAGAAATTGAGCCTAAGGGCAACCCAGTATTTTTAAGTTTTCTATTCTTTCTCTGGGACAACATAACAATAATTATTATTTTGATATGTTACTATAAGCTCTCTTGAATCAACCCTCTATGTCTCAAAAGACATGGACGTCGTGATCCAAGGCTGGTTGGATAACACAGGCCAGAAATATATAACTTGAAAGTACTCAATGAGAGAAATAAACAAATAACAAGTGTTATCATATAGCTAAAGTTACTCCACTGGGATTGATTGTTTTCTACAATTTCAGTGCATGCACCCAATTCTTTCATTGCAAAAGCTGTTGCATACCAATAAAAAGCAACAAAAATATCATGACATTGGTGATTACATCTTAAATCTGGGTTACATATCCATTTTGCGTGAGTGAACACATTTACTTGTTTATAGTTTATTTATGTATTTACACAATTCGCCAATGGCGGGTAAATAGACAATAGGACATTACGTCCCTTGCTAGGCCTAGTTCATATAAGATATGTGTTTGTCTCACTATAATTTTTGATTTTCTGCAAACTTATCATAATATTTATGACTGGTGTCAACATCTGATCAGGACATGTAAACATATGCACCTTTTTATGTTTCTTCAAAAAACAACCTTTCTGAGGAGTCTTCCATATCCCCATTTATAAAGGGGTCTCCAGTGGAGAGCAAATAAAGGGTTGATATATAGCTGAGAGACTATTGGATAATTGAAATATTGTTCTTGTCACCAACCCCAGTCCATTGCATGCTGTCAAAAATATATAATCAATATCTCTGCTTATAGCATGATGTGGGTTTACATTTAAATCCCATTAAAAAAATACAGCAACAATATTATTATTTTATTATTTTTTTAGTTATTTTCAATGCCCCATGCACTCACTAATCAATCATTAATATACACGTTTACGCCCTAAGCATGAAAGCGAGGCCTAAGGGCGAACTTTAAAAGAGTGGAAACATAGCTGAAGAAACAACATCAAGTGATTTAGAGGTTGTAAAATTAACCCTGGAAGTTGTTATTGAAGACTCCATTGGCCTTTCCATCAAGAATTCAGGAAAATCCAGTTGTGTACATTTCAGCCAAAACTTTGCTTTTATTTTCTATAAATGCTCCAGGAATATTTTAATTTTGCAACCTCTAAATCGCTCAATGTTATTTCTACAGCCATGTTTCCACTCTTTTAAAGTTCGCGGGGAATCTTGTGGCCCTTATGCATCAATCAATTTCAGCTGTTACTAATCCCCGGGGTATGTCCGGGGGAGGGGGGTGGTAACAACTGGAATTGATCGATGCATTAGGCCTCGCTTTTTCATACTTAGAGCGTAAGCGTGTATGGATTAGCATTCTTAGAAGGCATAACATAGTGATACATGTATAAAAGTGAACAATATTGTTTACTGACACAAGGTAAGCTTATAAAATATTCATTGCCTTGATCCATTGACCAAGCAGAACACACTGTGATAGGCAACTACAAATGACTCTGGCCATGTTTGAGATTCCTTTATTCAAACGACTGAAAAAATTATTATGAAGCATCTCGCTACCTTCAGTCGACAACAGGGTAAAATTTACATGTACTGAACCTGAACCGTGTTTATAGACTGGAAAATCGATCTCTGACCTAACAAAAAATATACAGAAATCAACAAATTGAAATAAAAGAACACAAAAGGTCGTGAACGCTTAGAACTAGTCGTAAAACAAACGTTAACACAATATTATCATTATTTTTCAATGAGTTAAATAGTAGTGGGCCTGTTCCTTGTATTTTGGCTACAACAAATAAGCTAGCTTTAATATTTTAAGCTAAATTAATACGATAACTAATTCAGGCAGTCACAGAGTTAAAACAAATTATCAACGCTGACTCACTACTTCGAACAGATCTCTTTGGCGTGTATATTGTGGCTACTGCTGCTATCGTATTCTTCCATCTGGACGACCATTTCCTGTGTAGCAACAGCTCGGCGAACTCGCTGTTTATAGAAAGACCTCATAGTGCAGCATAGCAGTGAGATCCGCGAAACTCGATTCTGCTGTCCACTGCTGATTCCAGAGTTAAAAAGTGTTCTCCTTTAACAATATCGACTTCGCCTCTTCATTTTTAGATTGCCTGTTGCGCTTCGACGGCGAATGCGGCATGTTTTCGAACAAGGAAGGTCTACAAGTCCCAAGTCGCTTTGGCGGCCATCTTTTCGCTTATATCGAAATTCGACCGCAATGCACTCTGGTTGAGAGGGACCCTTTAAAAGAACATATTGAGAAGAAAAAATTGAAAACCGACAATCACAGAAAAAAAAAAAAAACTATAGACAAAGCGATTTAAAAGTAAGACGAAGAAAGAAAAAAAAAGAAAAAAATTAGCGTTCCCATACCGGGAGTCGAACCCGGGCCGCCTGGGTGAAAGCCAGGAATCCTAACCGCTAGACCATATGGGAATTACTGGAGATAATGAGTAAATATTTAGACTTTAAACTTTTTATTTTCTTCGTTCTGAGAGTTCTTGATTAAAATTGTCTCTAATAATGTTATAATATGGTTCGCAATTCTGAATAGTTCACAAAGAATAAATTTTAACCGAGAAAACGAAACATTATCAAGTCCTAAATTTTTGGTAAGATCTCGGCATGTTTGAGAAGTTCATTGAAAAAACGAATGTAGGAAGAATTTGCGACAGTAATTTTGGCTCTTATATGTTTTGTCGAATTTCATTTAAGTTGTTAAGGTCGGCACGTTTTCAAAGAAACAAAATTGGTATTTCTGGGCAGAGTTTGAAGCTTCACAGCGAACAGTTGTTTACTTTACTACATGGTTATGAATAATTAACAAGTTTATTGCGGCCTAGTTGCATACATTAAAATTCACAGGAATAATTTATACGCATGAATAATCTCCGTGAATAACATGTACTTGACTGTATATAACGAGAGTGGTAAATGGAAATGCCACTTTAATAAACATAAATAAATTCGATAAACGCAAAAAAGTTAATCCAGCTGCTAAGAATTCGAGAAAAAGTAAACTTTTATTTTCACAATAAACGTTATATCCCATAGTTGTTATTGGAATTAAACAAGCTTTTCTGTCAGTTTGTTGTTCGCAAAGGCTATAAGTGTTACTTTATTTATGCATTTTAATAAATTTCACATTATATTTTACGTTATTTGTGCAAAAAGGTTATGTAATCTTCTAAAAGCGTCGCAATTTTGACAACTAAAGGAGAAAATCGGGAAAATAAAAATACTTTTGAAACCGCATCGAGCGTTCAAATTTATCCCTGATTCTGCCCTTGATGCGTTATGTACATCAATTCGCTTCGATTTCAGTCCATGTGCTTTATTTATCTCAAGATATCCCTGACGTCACCGCACGATCGTGATTGATTGGCAGGTACCAATCAAGTGTAGCTAACAGGTGGCCCTCCAGTTTCCTCTCGCTGAACGAGGGGCGAAGCAGATCCTTTTCCTCGTTGGAGGACTGTTCGAAATCGTGCACAGCAGATTTCATTACATGCAATCTGTTGACACAACATAGCAATGTGTTGCGGAAGGCTGTGGCTTGCTTTTAAGAGGCTGATAGTTGGACTTCTAGTGACACGCACGGGGCTGCAGAGAAAACAATTACTCTGCTGTCGGCAATGCAACGGTGAGAAATGAGCTTTTTACTATTATTCTAGCTTTAGCATGATTTCATTTAACAGGGGATGATTTGTTTATTAGATACGATTTTTCATGTGCAACATGCGTTCATGCAGGCTGGTTTTATAAAAATTCACTCATGTTACATATTTTCCTGTGCAAATAGTAGGCTCAAAGCGTCCTTCTACAAAAAGATACCTGTTAAGTTTATTCTATAACCTGCTAGACTTGTGTGTAAGCGTGCCAACGCCTGGCTTAATGGGGAAAACGTTTACGCTTCGAATTTGTGTTGCGTTATACTTTAATTTCGTTGATAAAGAAACTGAAATTATCAGTTAAATAATCATTCTTTTCGACTACACATAAAATGATCAGAAATTGGCTTATTTGATAATGATATTTCTTTGTTCTTCCATATTCATCATAAAAGTATTAGTTTACATATTTATCAATTAAATAAACATTTTTTTAAAAACGACAGATCTCGCGGAGGATTGCAGAATTGCTTCTGGTCATGTTCTAACAGCTAGTAAAAATGCGCTTTTAAAAAAACAAATTCCTCTAAACCTGCAGTATTATCAGGAAAGGCCAAACTAAATATTAAATTAACATAAAGAGTCCCAGTGATATACTCTACCCAGCAGCCCATTAATGGGCTCCGGACTGTACGGTAATTATAGCGTTTCTCGAGCTCTCTCGTACCAAGGCATTTCTAAAAATATTGGACTGAAAATAAGTTGAAGCAGAAATTATTTTCATGGACAGGCGCTGTCCGAGAAAGCATCCGCATCCGGCTCACGATCAGTCCGGCACAAAAAAATAGCTGATTTCATATTTAGTTATAGGCACCGAGACTGCTACAAAAACCTCACCTATCTCTCTTAGTTGACTTAGTTGACTTCAACATCAAGGTTTTACTTATTTCTAGTCTACAATAGATACTATGGCCGGGATAAATGTACTGAGCAGTAATGGAAAATTTGGTTATAAATCAGCTATTAAAAATACAAATATTGACATGGGATCACTTTGGGTCTGGTGTTAAGACAATCATAAAAACCGCGACTCGGAAGGTCAAGCAAACCTTATTTCTAAGAACCTGACTGCGGGAATGGCAACTGTTATTAATTTTTGCTTCATTTACTGCAATCTTTTTTTCCCATAGCATGCTGTGGCTCCTGTAACACATGTTGTTGCATTTGCTTGTCGCGTGTTCCATGTGCGTCCCTTATCGCTTCGTTTGTTTTGGCGCTTGGTTTCACTGGATTCGCTCTCGGGCTCAGTGAAGGAGTTGCTAACCTTAACAAATGGCTAAAGATGGATATCGTGTAAGTAACAATTACTGTGAATATTATTTTTAGTCCACTCTCTCTTTTATGACCGAGCACTAATTTGTTAGTAAGAAACAACCCCTCCCCCGGCCACAACTCCACCTCATGCCCACTCTGCCTCCTCCACAGGCTTTTCGCGAGAGCGCGAAGCGCGAGGGAGCTTGGAACGAGCGCGAAGCGCGAGAGCGTGGGATGATGGGAAAGAGAAAAATAGGAAGGCCTTCCCATCGTTCCCCGCGCCCTCCGTTCTAAATTATCCCCGTCGCTCTGTGCGTGCTTGCGAGCGACTTGGGACGAGGCAGATGCCCACCCATGTTAGAAAAAGACATTCAGATATATATATAACGTTTCCAAAGTATTATTGTTGATTATCCAACTCCACTAAGTAGCGTTCAAATAACACACGAAACGAATACCTCACGATATTTGTGCTCTGTAAGATCGGTTTGTAGGTTATTTTAACCGCGCAGGGAGTCCCCCCCCCCCCCCCACCCTCCCTCCCCCCCGGGCGCAATACACGGTTCAAAGCCTGAATTTCAGTTGGTAATAAAAATCATACTTATCTGACCCTTATCTGACATCTTAGTGTAAAGTTTTACTCGTAAAGAGTAACACAGGTTACTAATGGGAAAGATTAAAACTGGAGAAACGATGATCTTGATATTAAAACAGTTAGGCTACATTTTTCAGCGCCATCCACGCCGTGCATTCAGAATTGAGAATTAACATTTTGAGTTGATCACGTGGTTTTCATTGTTTCAGAGACCTAGCCTCATTGGGGATCATGGTACTTGGAATATTTTTTGGATCTATATCTGGGCTGGCGCTGTTTCACGGGTTTGCAGCTACAGGACGCACGAGGTTTAACTGCTGCGGTGGCTGGAAAAGACGCTTTGTCGCACGGTGTTGTATTGGGATGGTAAGTACACAAACACATCTAGTTTCTACTCTTTTATACAACTACGATAAATCACTATTTTTCCGTCGAGCGCGAGCAGCAAACTAAGGCGCACGAGAAGTGAAACAACGCGCGCAAGAATCGAAACAACGCGCGCGATCGCGAGAAGCAAACTAACGCGCGCGAGAGAAATAAGTGGCTGCCCAGTGCCCGCGGTTACGGCTCGCGCGAAAACTCCCGCCTCGCCTCCAGTTATCGCGCAGTCATATTTTCTCTAGCGTTTTTCGTTAACAAACAAAGAAGACAAAGGCATGTGTATTATACTGCCAGAAAACACAACAGGAATTTAATGACACGAGCAGCAGGCGAGTGTTTTATACAATTTGGACCCGTTCAGGTTAAAAATATTCTCACCTAGAATTTTAAAATTCAAGCAGTCCCAACGACCTAGTCTGCTTCTTTTTGTGGCATGCGAATCGGACTTCCCAGTTACGTTCAATTTTTTCTCGGTAGCTATTCGGTTGGCATTACTTCATGTTTTTCCTGTGGATGTTTATCGCTCCAATTCTGATTATTCCGCTCATCTTCATGGGAATCTTCTTTGGAGTGTGTCAGGTGAAACTCGTCAAACAACTCGGCAAGACTTGCATCAAATTCAGTGATTATGGTAAGTAAATATATCCCAGGGGTACTCCCATATAAAAGTGACGGGGATGGACGGATGGACGGACGGGAGCTGACGGGGGTGGGGGGAATCTATTAATAGTTTCGCCGGCGCCATGCTGTAAAAGTTATTTTTATTTCCTTCTGATCGATCGAGCCTCCGACATCACGTTACTCGAACTGACCAATCAGGTGGCGCCGTTAAAATAGCTCAGCTGTGGACTGAAAGTCAAAACAGATTTCAAAAAAATTATAATTGGAAGAGACCCATGTATGAAGGAATGCTTCTCTTATATCATCCTCTCTTGCTTAAAGCCACTACTTTTAACCCTACGATTCAATCACAGTTTGTCAACTGCTATCATGCAATAGTAGATCGATAGAGATGTTGAGTTACGATTGATCGATCAATCTATTGTTGAACACAGGTTTGGATGACATTGTCAATACAGAGGAAGTTTGCGGTGATGAGTTGACGGTATTCTGCGAGGCGGTAAGTTACTGCTTCTATTTCTAAGCGACTGATCTATGAGTAACACGTGCAAATAGTCAGCCATCGCGCGCGGCGGTGCAAAGCGGGAAAACCGCAGGCTCTTTTCCTCAGAGAGAACCTAACTGAACTTCTTTTTTCTGTAGTAGCAGAAGCCAACACCTGGTTCCTTGAGGTGTGGTAGTACTGTATGCCTACTGAATCACAGCGTTTATTTACTTGTTTGTTTGTTTACTTGTCAGATGACAGGTGCCACTCCTTATTTCGCCGCAGCATTTGTTGGCGGACTCTTCATCGTTGTGGGTATGGTAAGTAGCTATTTTGACGTCACACGAAATAGACACGAGAAACAGCTCGGCAACTAGATGTCAGTAGATGGGAAAAGTAGATTTTCAGCACACTAGGTTTGTGTCGAGGCGCGGTGGTCTAATGGTTAGCGCGTTGATCAACCTCGTTCCCAGGGTTTCTCTTCTTCCCGCCAAAAGCATCATTGGTGGGAAGAAGAGAGACCCTGGGAACGAGGTTGCTCGTTGATGTCAAGAGTTTTAGCTCTACCAGCGTCCTTTTGATGTGTTCTTGGACCAGACACTTCACTCTCAGTCCCTCCCGTTTTCCCAGGTCTATGAATTGTTACCGGAAAATGTTTAGACTTGAAAGCGCTAACAGATTTCCTGAGGTGGAGTAGCACTGAATCTAGTCGCTTCATGCTATATAAGGAGGCCGGAGTTATGTGCGCCAGCACTGATTGGCTATCAGCCTATCAGGCTCCTTCTATCCCCAGCATTACTAAAGACGAAAAAAAGAAAGAAAAAAAAAAGAGAAAAAAAAAATTACTAAAGACGTAACCTAACTAAATTGAATAGTTGGTCTGTGAACTTTCGCCGCCCAGCTATGCAAACTAGAAAATACCTGCACTTCGATGCTCTGGACAACATAGGACTGGCTGTTACATATGTCTGAATAGAAGGATTGTGGAAAGGGGAGTCCACTAAACTAACTGTACGTACTTCATGTGTGTTAACGATAGTTTTGTTTCCGTTCTAGTTCCACATGATGTTCGTGTTAACAGCAAACTACGCCCACGTGCATGACCACAGAACGAGACCCAAAGCCTCAGAATGGTCCACTTACAAGAAATGTTGCGCTGTGAAGGACCCGGACCGATATGAAGAGTGCTTCCCTGAGCCCCGGTAGAAGAGGTCCAATTAGCCCTGCAAGATAAATTGAAGCTGAACGCAGGGGACCCTGAAGGGGGAGCACATCCCCATAACCACCCCCACTGGGAATATGTGTACGACTTCGAGAAAACTCCAGTGATGCTCGGTAAAAAGTACTGATCGCAATTCCTTGGCAAGAACTTTTACCACTTCGTTTCGCTGTACCACAGCAGTGAAAAGCAATGACTCAAGACAGGCTAAATTTGGGCATTTGTGAAATCCGTGCCTGGATGACTTGACAATCATTTATTAATGCTAACGAAAATACGAAGACAGGAAACAAGCATTAAATATTCTTTTAATTAAATCCAGCTCTGCCACTGAGCAGTTTTTCAAATGACATTCGAAAACAATTGCGCTGAGATGTGATTGGTCCATGAAACTCGTGCCACGTGCTCTAGCCAATCAGAACGAAGATCCAAAACCAATCACGTGATTTGACTCGCGCGATTTTCCCGCCATTTTGGCCGCTTGCGCTTTTACTCTGAGTTCTGATTGGTTTGTCTCGCTATGCTGATTTAAAACTGCGGCAGCCATATTGAAAAAAAAAGCGAGGAACGTTTTAGCTTATTTTGAGAACTGCAGCTCTGCAAGACGTGTTTTAGCTTATAGGTCTTCTCTAATGGAAGGATGCAAAACCGATGTGGTTAGTTTCCTTTGAATTTTATGGCACGACTTTAAAATATTTTATTCTACGTAAATGACATACAAGAACCTTCTGTTGATACGGCAAAATAGGACGCGATGCTTTGAAGTGAACTAGTATTTTTAATTTTATGTGCGACAAATGCAATGTTTTATTTATTTGCCAAAATTAAATAATATAGCTGACATATTTCATCTTTGTAAACTGTAAATAGCATATTTTGGATTCATTCTTGAAATAAACTTGGACGCGTGAAGTTGCTCTATTCCTCGTGGTTCGTCGAAGGAGAAGCAAGAAACGCGCGAGGATAAAACATGGTCGCGCGGGAGTCGCGCGCGGCGCGGACTAGAAGCAAAAAAACGCGCCATTTTTGCTCGCACGTTTTCCGCTTTTCGTCCGCGCGGCCCTGTTTTTTTTCCTCGCGTGTTTCTCGCTTCTCGCTGGAGTGAAGAAGGTACTGGTCGCAGTCTAAAATAAAAGTAACATGGCGGTTTTCAGTGTTGTACAAGTCTCCTTGTTTTCCATATTGCCATTCTGACAAACACCATTCCGCGCGAGGATCAACAAATATTTCCACTTTCCACGCGCGATCGCGAGAGTCATCTCAATTTCACACGCGATCATTTCGTCTACACAGACAATGTTCGAGACATTTTTTATAGTTTTTCATGTTGATATTGTTTGTCGAAACTGGTTTATTATGCGATTCAATGCTACAACGAACACAATCCCGCATTCTGATGTTTGACTTGACACCAGTCCCCGCTCTGCTCGTCAAAGGAACTCTTCATAGTTTCCTTCTTTCATCTTGCTGGACTCCAGGCCCACTCGGTCGCGAGCCATTAGCGGCTTCATGGCCGTGAGCAGGCTGTGATAGAGGCCTGGGAACAATATTTCCTGAGTTGCAAGCAACTGCTTTGTTCGATGGCGCTCCTGTTCAACAAATCAATCAAATAAGGCAATGACCTTCACAATCAACAACAACCTTTATTTGTAATCAAGTAAACAGTTTACAGTTTGAAGAAAGGAAATGGAAATTAAATAGAGTACTGGCCACCTTGAATAACCAAGAAGCCAGGCAGCCAATTGAAATAATTGTCAATAAATTGCATTTACATCCTCTTTCGACAATATATTTCTACCATTTTGAAAATGCGGACTGGGCTAGTACCTAAGAGAGGGTAAATTTGGGTGTTATAGCCTTCACGCCATTAGCTCTCGCGGTGTACTCGCTTATAATAAAATCTAACAAGTTCAAAATGTACTAACCTTAGGTGCTTCAAAACATGCAGGACAATTCTCCGCTATCACGGGCAGTTTTACCTAACATAGAACAAATCATGAATTAGTTCATAGTAAATGGTTTCTCCTTCATATCATTTCAGTAGTTCGTCTAGCATAATCGTTCGGTACGGGCAAGGGTAGACTTGAACCAGATTGTTATTGGTGACAGTTTTCCTTGCAGTGAAGAGCGCCCTATCGTTGCCACTCGCGGACAAAGTTTTTGATTAAGTGTAACAACTTTTTGACATCTTTTTGACAACTTTCTGATGGCTTTCGTTTCAACTGCCCAATCAAATTGCAAGAACTGTGGGAGGCGGAGTTGTCAAGCTCCTCGTTCGCCTTCTGACAATTGACATCTCCGCCTCCCACAGTTCATGCAATTTGCAGCCATCAGAAAGTTGTCAAAAATTAATCAAAACTTTGTCGATTGGCAACGGTAGGGCGCTCTGCACTGGAACACCACTCTCCTGGGTGATCGCACTAGACGTTAAAATTGGTTCATTTGTCCAGAATGTGAATATGTCTCACATGTGTTGCTAGCCTGCGAACAAGCTCTCATGTGGTTTGGGGAGAGTAGGAACATTGTAGGAAAGTGCGCCCGGAAAGCCTGTTCGCAAGCTAATGTGTTGCGGAAAGAACGCGCGCGTTTTTGGAAATTATAATAGCAGTTACCTTTTCTGCAAAGCTTCGTAGTTCTTTCTCGCGAACGTAAACTAAAGGTCTAATAACTCGCAAGTCACCTTCCCTGAAAAAGAAAACAGATGTAACAAAAAAGGATCACGAAAAACCATGCTCGAAAAAAGGTGTCTTTGCTTCTTTCCATCATTACTAGCAATATGACTTACAAGACTGTATAGTTCGCCTTCATTGTTCGCAAGAGACCATTATGGAATGCTGACATCAAAAAGCTGCAAATGAATTAAAACAACAAGAGAATTAGTTTCAGACGAAACCTGATCTAGCTCTTAAAGAGCAATATAATTTCTCTCAATTATTAGACCCCTTCTGTTGATCTTGTTTTGCATCGATATCGTCACAGTATGTTCAGAGATTTTTGATGTTCATTTGACCATAAAGAGCATTGTACGCCTTTTTTCCAGCTACACACCTCTCGGCCAAGTCATCTAAGTGTTGCCCCATAGCTAACACGTTGTATCCTTCACGTCTGGCGCATGCGTACAACCGACCACGCTTCATTCGTGAACAGAAACTGCATATTGACTCACAAACACTAAGTTGGGCTGCCTGTTGAATGATGCCTGTGCGAGAAAAAAATTGTGTCAAATCTATCGTTATCTCATTCCAAATTAACGTACATTATCTTTCTGAGTGTGTAGAATAGTTTTCCGCGCTGTTTGGCCTCTTAAAAAATCTGAGTGTAGAGTTTCTATAAATTTGACGACTTAAATCGACCCACCTAACCATGGTTGGCAAGAGAGAATGATCTAAGAGAAGGATTTCCCGTGCCCCATGATAATTTTTTTAAATCTATTAATAGTTTCGCGCCATGCTGTGAAAGTTATTTTTATTTCCTTCTGATCGAGGCTCCGACATCACGTTACTCGAACTGACCAATCAGGTAGTGTTCTTAAAATAGCTCAGCTATGGACTGAAAATTAAAAATAGATTTCAAAATGATTATTGGAAGAGACCGGATGGGGGAATGCTTCTCTTAGATCATCCTCTCTTGATTATGGCTCCTCATCACGTCAACTTAGCTTTTTTTTAGAGAATTAGCTTTCTCGAGCCCGCCATGCCACTTACCCTGCTCTTCAAAGAAGTAAGGAACATCAAGGGCCTCTAAATAGTGGACCAGAGGTTTAGGGTCATATCCTGGTGACTGAGGGTCCACAGTGGCCGCTCCTAGTTCAAAACTAACACCCTGAAAAGGACCCAAACCATATAATAATTTTATCACATTACATATACTAGTGTAAATATAATATATAATAACGATCATTTGGATTTAAAGAACGTTTTGTACTTTAAAGGAGCTATGTCACGATATTTTAAGTCATTTTTGCGAAATGCAAAATCACCTTCAAACTGAAGAAAGCCTGAAAATAATAGTTTACTAAGGTAGAAAAACACCAAAGAGGTGATAATAAACCAAACAGGAACAAGGATGGTCGAGGATGGAGAAGATTAAGACGGATTGCGAATGGCGAACTTGAAAAAATTGGCCAATTTTTTCAAGATGCGCCAACCGTGACATAGTTCTTTTAAAAAATCACAAAACATCCAAAAATAACACAACTCTATGATCACAGCGCTTTGAGCTCCAGATCGAGCGGTCTGGGTTCGAGCCCTGGCCTGGGTCATTGTGTTGTGTTCTTAGGCAAGACACTTTACTCTCACAGTGCCTCTCCACCCAGGAGTATAAATGGGTACCGGCGAACTGTTACGGTACCTGGATATTATTATTATTATTATTACCTGACAAAATACTGGGGGTAACCTGCGATGGACTAGCATCCCATCCGGGGGGAGTAGCACTTCATGCTACAGAAATCGGGAAAAGCTCTGACAGTGTGGGCCGGTTTGGCTTGAGTGCAGCTTTACCTCTATGGATACAATATTGTAGAGATAACCGTTGATCCCAGGTGGTAGCATACCTTAGATTTACTGTAAAATTGATATTGATGTAAGGTGTGCAGTAGAGAGAGCGAGTCCTTGCCTCCAGACAGACAAACCATCACTCGATCGCCATCACGAATCATGTCGTATTCTTCTAAGGCCTGTAAAAATCAAATCAAATTTAGAAAAAACAATATTGTTTGGAATCGATGAAAGAGGACGAGAGTCGCTGAGAGTTGGATTTCACAAGAGTTTTCTTAAATTCTCATCGACTATCATCACCTCGGGCCAAACGAGAGCAAGAGTCGTCGACGATTCTTAAGAAAAATTTGAGCAGGTTCAAATTCGATGAGAGCGCACGAGAGTCGAGAGAGAGAAAGAGAATCGCTGACAGTGCATGAGAATTTCAGGCCAAACAAGATTTTGAGCTCTCAGCAACTCTCATCCTTGTTTGGCCCGGGCTTTAACTGAACTTCTTGGCAAAGCGCTCGAGTCATATCACAGCAATCAAGTACAACTTGAAGTGATGTATAAATAATTCTTACCTGTACAGTTGGTTTGAAGATGCTCTTTGGCGGGTGATGAAACTGCGGTTTACCAGCAGATGTAATTTCACTGGGCTTTTTCTTTCTCAGTTTCCTTCTACAAACAGTTTGTGAATCTGCAACAGTATCGCTGTCTCCAGAAGTCACCTTGTCTTCAGAAGAAGTATTTGTAATTGAGCTCGGGTCAGCGCTATAGTATGCTTTCCTCGCTGCCTCAATGTCACCAGAAGAGGCAGGTTCCTTCTCAAACTCATTCGATAAAGGTTCATCATTTGTTGTGAGATTTTCAATAATTGATTTTTCCTTCTTGGAAAAGTCACAATAACCAGTCTCTACCGATGATATCCCACAAGTCCTTCCTTGCACAGACACAACGCTCTCTCTATGTCTTATATGCGCATTATCAGCTTCGAATTCTGCAGAATTACATTTGTCAGTCTCGAGAGAATTAGCGTCTCTATTTGTCACCAAGTTTATAATGTTACCCAGAGACTGAGGTGTAGACAAATCCCTATCTCCGCAGTTATTGCATTTTTCACCATTAAAAGTCAAATCGTCTGAGTTTGTAACACCGATTTGTCCATTAACATTACAACTACAATCCACAACGCTTCTGACTGCATCGTGTTCATTTCCTTTGAAATTGTCTGTCAAGTTCGAGGAGCATTTTTCATCAGTACTAATACAAGTCTTATCACAAGGATCCATGCAAGCGGCCCCACTGAGATTAGTTCCTTCTGAAACATGCGTACCAGTCTTCCATTGTGGTGGAGTAAACGGTGCTGTCATTGGAAAGTGCGCGGGATTTTTCCCACTTAACAGTTGCGCTGCTTCACTGGGAAGTAAAAACCAACGCATTTTTTCACCTTTTTCGCCAAACAGTAACGTCTGATCACCAACGCTGTTAATAATCTGTGAGGAGAAAATAAAATAATTTTAAAACTATTTTGAAGGTTTGTTCAGCCCGGTGAAGATGAGGTTTCCATCTTCTCAAGAACTGGGGAGCGTTTTGTATAAATTGCTTAATATGTTGATCACAAAAAAAAACGTTAAATTGTTATTACCCTGTTTGTAGCTGCTTTACGAAATATTTCCTCAGCTTCAGAGAGACACTCCTAAATGGGAAAAAAAATAAACTGAGAAAAAAGCTTGTAAGACAGAAGAGTGATACAAATATTATTTATCTTTATAATATCAGTACATTGTCAAGCAGACAGGTGATGAGAGTAAAGAAAATCATCAACAAGGAGATAAATATTGTCTTGATGTAACACCAAATTCTCAGAACTTACATTAAAAGGAATGTATGGTAACAAGTAAGGAGGATTGATATTTTGAGCTTGGGATTAAACAGGACACTGCAGAACATGTGACGTTTTGAATGGTTTCTTACCGTGTAAGAGCTTGGAGTTTCTTCTGTGATCAGAGAGGATGATGGGTAAGTCATGTGACCCTCTGAATATGAGATTGAACCAAGCCACTTCCGGTCACGAAACACCTGTAACAAGAGGAATTGCGTGACTACTGTACTGTTGCACTGTGCGTATGTGTAACCTTTTTGTAACCACGGAGATCAATATGATTCTGTTTATTTGAAACAAACAACACTGACACATGAGCACACACGCACACGCGTGCGGACACACGCACAAGCAGACGCTCGCGCACACAATCAACAACAAACAAAGTGTTACCTGATGTTTTCTGTGTTTCCATTCTCCAGTTTCAGGGTTAAGCATGTACTAATTAAAGAAAACGGAAAGAGATATATAGCCATCAACTAAGAACCATACTATGATTGTTTCTCTGCAACTGCATTGCAACTTTCTTCTGTTTTCTCAATGAAAAAAGCCAATAAGTGCATGTGCAATTTGTCTGCACGTGGCAGACTAATGTGGTTTCTGATTGGCCGAGCTCTGATGAGAAAACCAACAAAAGGATGTAAAAAAGCCATTTCAATGTACCTGTGGAAGTAGTTTCCATCCATGTTCCGCCACCATCTGCACTGCTTTCAAAACAAACTCAACAGCATCGTGTGACATGAAGTACGGCAAATTAAGACGCACAAAGCCTGGTCTACAAAAAGAAAAAAATGGAACCACAACAAGCTGTTTTAAATTAATTGTGGTGATCGCGGAAAAAAAATACAAGGAACAAAATATCTGACTTCAGCTTCTCTTCATGGCCTACGGTGGACTAGCATCCCATCCAGGGGGTGGCAATACTGTAGTCGGCTTCATGCTGCAGAAACCCGAGAGTTAAGCGCCGGCGGTGTGGGTCACTTAGCTTTGAAGAAGCGATTCTGTGTGTGTTGTGTTCTTGGGCAAGACACTTGACTCTCACAGTGCCTCTCTCCACCCAGGAGTAAATGGTCACTGACGAATTGTCAGGGCAACCGGACAAAAATGCTGGGGATAACCTGTGACCTGAGTAGCAATCCCCCGTAGTTGCTTCATGCTATGGAAACTAGAGTAATAAGCGCTGGCCTGATAAGCCACTAGGCTTGTAGAGAGACATTAACCTGGGATCTGACTTGACTACTAAACATGTTTCTCAACAGTAAGGAAGCACTCTTTGGATTAAAATACTTACCGTAAAATTTCTCGTTCGGAATATTCGTGATATCGCCGCAGATGAACTCTGTCCAAACGACTGTTTACAAAGAAAAAAAAATGAAAATTCCAAAAGGGTAAGAAACTCAAGAATACAAAACAGATGATAAAATATGTCAACAAAATGAGAATGATCTACACAAAACACACAGTTTTCAGGTTGATGCAAATAGAACATAAATTAAAATTAATTATAATAAATTAACACAGGCACACACCTGTCCTCCAATAAGAGATCTTCAATCTCTTTTGCCAGTTGCTCATTTATTCCCAAAAGATTCTATAAAACATAAAAATACAACTTACAGTACTTTCCAAACAACACTAACAATACTTTCCTTTGTAAGAAAATATTATTTCATTCTTCAACATAAGAATGAAATAACAACCTCGTTCCCAGTGTCTCTCTTCCCTCTCTATTAGGTTGATGAAATAAAAGATAATTTTTTGGAAATAATATTGATCTGACCACAACTGCGGGACGAGGAATAAGCACCAATTCCGACAAATCTGGATAAAGATAAAATTTATAGTGTCTTAAAAAATTTCTAAACTGTGCATAGTACAGAGGTGCTGCTGTCGGGGGGTGAAGAGGGGGTGGGGTTTGCATCCTGGAACGCTGCAGCAGTTGTGGCAAGGGAAAGGTCAAGATATGGAGATAGCTCGTTTCTGGCTCTATTCCCCATTGGGGGGAAGGATCTAAAAATCAAGTAAGTCAAGCATAGTACAAAAATAGCGGGCACCTGTACATAGGGGCCGGCACAAGCGCAGCCTCCACGGGCCTGTATTCCAAACAGATCATTAAGCAGGGCACACACGTAGTTGTGATGTAAGAACACCCCAGCGATTGGGTGCCTGATGAGGAAGGAGAAAATGGGAAGCCGAGAGACTGACGTGTTCCCCAGAAGAACAAGATTACTGCTGTTGGTCCATGAAGCCACTGCTCTCCTGTTTTTTTTAAATAAGAAACAGTTTTAGTTTGGAATCTCTATTTCAGGACATCTCCCGAAACACAGACTAGGAGCAGTTCAATTTGCGCGGCCGTTTTTCCCCTCTGAACTATTTAGGGAAAGAGGGACTGCTCGTAGTCTGGGCCACGAATAAACGCTACATCTGCAACATTCCGTAAGGGGACACCAGACCACGAGATGTTTCACACTCAGTTGCTCTGGCGTATTTGAATGCATAGGAGATGTACATCAAAACATTTTCAATTATTTTTGAACTTTTTGATTGTTTCATAACTTAATTAGCACACGGCACAAACTCACTATTCTTTCTTTTGTCAAATGACATTCAAGATGTTCATTCAACAAATCTTTGAACAATCTCTTTCTAAGAATTTCCTTATCCTTCAACAAATTTTGATTGCTTTTCTAAAATATCAACAGTTTTAATTAATAAATATTGTAAGCTTGACTAACCTGCATAATTCATCCTCTCTGGCCATAATAACAGCTGAGCCGATTTCCTGAAGGGAAATTAAATTGAAAGAGGTTGAATGAATTACCGTATGTGTGTATAATGGAATCTGACACAGCTAGCAGTGGCCTAATGGTTTGCATGTTGGCCCTGGCTGTGGTCATTGTGTTGTGTTCTTGGGAAAGACACTTTACTCTCACAGTGCCTCTCTCTACCCAGGAGTAAATGGGTACCGGCAAATTGTCAGGGCAACTTGACAAAAATGCTGCGGGGTAACCTGTGATGGACTACAATCATGGTCAAAACTAGTTGAGACAAATGAATATCACACACTTTTCACAAGTCACTTAACCAACGAGCGGGTAGAAATATTTTTATCCCCCTCTCCCCCAGCTCAATGTTGTTTCATGGGGCTGCCAATTCATCCTGCTTCGATTTAACATCGTTTTCACAACGCGACAACATTGAAATGGGGGAGGGGGGTTGAACAAATAGGCTGTACGTGGTACTCAAATTGTTTGAAATTTGGTAAAGTGTCTCAACAGTTTTGACCACGATTGTAGCATCTCATCCAGGCCCTAGGGGGAGTAGTGGTACTCCTAGTTCCTTCATACCATGGAAACCGGAGTTAAGTGCCAGCCTGATGAGCCACTAGGCTCATAGACAGACCTTTAATATGTTTCCAGATGGTCGTTACATGTATAGATGTACCTGTTTAAGTTGGAAGACAAGTCCAGCTCTAATGGCCCCGACAATGGCTGGTGTACCAGCTTCCTCTCTCATCTCAATCTCCTTTAGGTATCTGTGAGAGTTCTCTGTTACCTGAACACAAAACACATACAAAAAAACCATTGAAAGTAGCGGCTTACATCAATAACATGTAATAAACGTTTTTCTGTACTTACAAAAAACACAGAACCACCGCCACAACCTGAGGGAACAGGATTAACAAACAGAGTTTTCTTGGCTACAAGGATGCCTGCAAAATAACAGAACGTTATTGTTTGTTAAAAATAGAAAATGGAATTATGAATTTAAAAACAAAACACAAAGCCATGTTTAGTCTACTGGTAGTTAGCGTAACTCTGTTTTATTCCTATTTTTGCGTGTGTGCGTGTGTGTCTTTGTTTGTTTGGCTGCCTGGCATTTTTAACTTCAAGGTTATTTCGGGTAGCCAGTACCTCGATTATTTTTTTCTGTTCAATTGTTGTAAATACTTTTAGTAGCCTGTGGGGTAAAATAAAGTTTGTTGTTGTTGTTGTTGTTTACTTAGTATTCTTACCTGGCGTTTCTACTCCACCCACAAACTTGTGCATTGAAATAAACATTGCATCTTTGTAGACAAGTCCCTGGTCATCACTATAGAAAACAGTTACCTTCAGTAAATATAATAAGTAGTGAAATGATCATTTTATTACATCGCACAGTAAATGAAGGAAAAATAGTCACCTGGTTACCAAAGGATTCATGTTGATGTCCACGTAAGGACCTACAATGGTCATGGCAGCAATAAAAAGAATACAAAATGCATTCAATTCATACACAAATATAATAAATGATCTTAAAATAAGGATACCTCTATAATACAGACACCACCCTATTAAGGACAGTTCACTGGGTCCTGGCAAAATCCCTATACATTTTCTGAATACGGACAACAAACACTAGTAACAGTGCTCTCTCTAAGGCAGACACCCTCGGGACCAGCTCTAGCTGTCCGCCTTAAAGAGGTATCTGCCTTAAAGAGAGCTTAGTTGCAGACAAACAACTTAAATTCAGCCGGGACAAGCCAGCCAATCATGTCCGCATTAGAGAGGTGTCCGCCTTATAGTGGTGACCACTTTGAGAGAGTTGACGGTACAACTCAGCAGCAGACAGCAGAATTCATGTTAACTCTACATGTACCTCTTTTTTTCTGCTTAGAAAGAAACACGACACTTTCAAATTGGTCGGGATAAAATTTTTAGTCCAGAACACATGAACAGCAAATGCCAATCATCTGCAATGCATATTTATTGTACTAGGATTTACTGGGGATTATTGTGTGATAATTTTCGGGTAGAGGTGTACCACATGATCTATTTTGACCTATCAGTGCAGTGACGGAAAAATTCTCAATAGCGGATTATTAACAAAATTATACTGCTTAGTCACCAGGTTTTAGCAAAAATTCCCAGACTTGTAAACTTAAATCACACTATGAGATCAGACTGTGATTTATTTTTCTTCACCTCCCGCCTCAAATAGCCCTTCTACTAATTTGCGGGAGGTGAAAATCTATGTATTTTAACCTAAGACTTAATAATAAAAGCTTGTTGTTGTTTTTGAAAAAAACTGTACTCCCTACGCCATAAATCAACAAAATTCCTTGTTTATTTCAAATTATACCTGCAGTGGCGTAGTCCCAGAAGGCCAGAGCACCATGTCTGTGCAAGCAAGCAGTGATGGCATTGGTGTCTGTTAAGATACCTGTCACATTGGATGCCGCAGAGAAACAGCCAATCAGCTGCCTGCCTTGTGAAGAGTGAAGCTAAAAATGGATAATAATACAGTAAAATATAAATTTTACAAGATCACTTTCAAAGTGATTTCATATTTCTTCTTTTATAGTTTTATTTCCATTGATGAAACAACATGCAGTATCAGGCACATTTATTTTGTAATAAATTTACATAAATACTTACCCTAAGTTTGAATTCCAAGTCAGGTAAGTCAACTAAGCCTTTTGAGTTTTGTTTGATCCATATAACCTAAGCATAAATATGGATAATTTTTTTTCAGTGATTGAAAAATAATCAAGACCCCCCTCCCTCCTCCCCCACAAAAATAAAAACTACAACACAAGCAACCAATGAGGAATCGTAGCAAATACACATAACCGATGCCAGGCACAGGAAAATGCATGTGATCAAGTGGCGATTTAATTGTGGCCTTGCATCTGATCGGTTGAGTAGGTGGCGTAATTTTTTTTTAAGCCAATCATAGAGCCTAGTACCGCAAACCCAAAGCAAGATTTCTGGGTTTAAATTCAACACTTTATTGAAAACCACTCTATCATATAATGCGTGTAATGATTTGAAATGTACTTGCTTACCTCAGCTCCTAATTCTTTCCAAGGGAGAAGGTTTGAATGATGTTCAAATGGTCCGACAAACACTATCTGATAACAGAGAAACAATACACAACAACTAAATTAATTAAAAATATTTAAAAAATAACTTACAGTAGCACTACCGCAGAGCAAAATGAATGATTTCAATATTAGTTGTATGCAACTGAGAATTTTTAATAATAATATTTATTATTAACAACAGCATTGACCAGTGCTTAAAAGGTGAGTGAGACATGTCTTAGAAACAGCTAAGTACAGTGGAACCCGCGGTTAATACGGACACCAAAGGGACATGAAAAAGTGTCCGTATTTTCCGGGTGTCCGTATTAAGCTGGCTGATATAAGAGAAAATATTTGTCGTCGGGACAAACAAAACCGTCCGTAATAAGCGGGTGTCCGTAATAAGTGGGTGTCCGTATTAAGCGGGTGTCCGTAAAGCAGGGTTCCACTGTATAGTCAACTCTCGCCTTGCGGACACCCCGTTATTATGGACACCCGCTATTATAAACAAAATCCAGCCCTCCACCCGGCGAAAGCTACAGAGGTTTGACTGAAAACGACTCCCGCTATTGAGGACTCTCACTATTACGGACTCCAAACTATGTCAGCGTCCCAAGGGTATCCGTGATAACGAGAGTTGACTGTGCTGATAACAATCTGAAGAGAGGACTCACTGGAGGTTGTTTGAAGTCCAGTGCATGAATCAACTTGTGAACTGCTCCTGTCGCACCATTTCCAACAAATACTACAGAATCACTCTCACTGGCATTCACTGCATTTCTGATGATATCCCTAAAATAAAGCGCGTCATGTACAATTTATTTTAGCCAATAATGATACTACAGTGGAATCCCGATTTCTCGAACCTCCAAGGGAAACGAAAATTGGTTTGAGAAATCGGGAGTTGGAAATATCGGGGGTAACATTACAACGAAACAAATCCAAGGGAAACGACTTTTGGTTCAAGTTATCGGGAAATTGATATTGGATACAGAGCTATGAAAACATAATGTGTTGTAAAGCAGATTATTAAAGAATGTACACTTTCTATATACCTTGCTTCATGACGATACAAAGTGCTTTGCAGGGAGGTCACAGTTGTAGTCGTGTGCGTGTTGCCATAGTGAGGTAACACCTGCTCTCTTATGTAATCCTCAATAAATGATAATGATCTAAAGTAGAGAATTCAATTAAAAACATAAACATCTACATGTATAAAGTGATAATCACCAATTTGCCATACATGTAGGAGCCAAAACTATTAGCTACAGCTGTTGACAGGTAAATTTAAAGTCTAATCCAAATTATCCTCACCATCAGTGCAGCACTTACATGTGCGGGGGGGGGGGGGGGGGGGGGGGGGGGGGGGGGGCAGGGGAGTATGAACTTCCCACTTCCCCCACTTCCCGTACTTTGTACTCCCAGTTCCTGCCCCTTCTGTTGTGGTTTGCACCTCTCAACCTCATTCCCAGTCTCCTTTCTCTTCCTCCCTCGAGAAACTTACTCTGGATTCAGCTGGTACTTTATTGAGGGAGGAAGAGAAAGGAGCCTGGGAGTTTCACAAGGTTACCCACCTCTGTGCTTAGTTACGCAATGTTGCAAAATTGTTCCTATTTCTCCTGGTTCCCCCACTTCTCGTCTTCTCTTCTCCTGCCTCCCATAGACTCCCCTACTCCCCCAGATTCTACAATAGGAAACGGATCGAACTTGGAGTAGCTTATATGCCGCAGATTTCCGGAGTATAATTTTCCTGACGAAAAAATTGATCCATATCAGCTGATCTTACATGCGCGATATTCCTACCTTCCAGATGCTGTGTAGTCACAATAAGTCACTGTAAATGACAAAGAAATCAAGTAATTTATTTCAACAATTGCCAATAAGCATAAGCTTAAGTTTAAGCTTAAGCTTATATTTTAAACTTTCATAAAAATAATGCTGTGCTTACCTTTTCGTAGACCGTATGGCCCAGAAAACGTTACATCTTTTCCAATACAACTTTCTTCGATATAATTGAGGAGTTCCCCTGTATTTCTTTCTTTCTTGACAGTAAATGTGTGCCTTACATTTGTTAATTCTTCGCTTGGAATATCGTAAAACTTTCGTGAGCCGTGCTTCAGGGCCGCCATTTTGTGATTCGACTAGGACCCAGGCCCTGTAGTTTGGAAAAGTTAACCGCTGGGCGCTGGCATCAGATTATCGTCCCCAAGTCCCAAGTCCTTGTTTTCCCGGTAAAAGCTCTATTTACCACCCCCTCTCTATCTCTAAACCCCCACCCCCCTAAGCTTCTTGAGGCCTGAAATTAAGTAGATTTGGACAGAAGCTTATCGAACTTCTGATAGACTTCTGATTTGGACTAATTTCTTTATTTTCTTATCCGGCTGTCTGCTTGACAATGTATTGATATTGTGAGGAGAAATAGGATATTTATCACTATTGAGTACGTACTGTATAATTGCCACGTGGTGCTCCAGGTCACGTAATAATTACCGATAAACTGACGTACGACACGTACATTTGCGGTTACTGATTTCTAGGATCGGAATAAAAAACGAATTGTTGCATTCGCAATAACTTCAACATTAACGCCGTAGGTGGTCGGGTTTATAAATAATGCCGTAGCTTTCCGAATTCGCTACGGCGGTTATGGCTCCGTCAATTCCAAGCCCGACCATCCCCCCCCCCCCCCCTCCCCGGGCATTTGTCGGGCATTTTACAACTTTTCCATCCCTAGGGTGGGGCATTTGCTATTACCGGGCAGCCCGGGGGTGGGGCATTGTCAAAGGCAACGCGATCTTTCGTATTTTAAAAGACGTACACGTTTTGTTGTTTATTTAAAATTTCCTGATTGCCCCCGATAGAAAAATATAAAAACTAAGTTGATATTAAACCTCGTTTGAGTCCCACGTGCGAACCAAAGATGTCAAAGATGGCGGAACGAAGCTTTGACTTCAACACCATGTTCCAAAAATCATGATTACAGGTATAAATAAAGAGCTATGTATTTGTGAACAATTATAGTGTCCATCATTAATAGTTCTGCTTGGAATTTAGATTTTTAAATTCCTCGATCCTCTCAAAAACGTTGTTGAACTTGTCCCGTGGGTCGGGCATTTGCACTGCTCCTGAAGCCCCACCGTGGGGATTTTGTGCATGTAAGCTGACCCCACCGTGGGGCATTTTCAACCTTCTGACAAAAAAATGACAAATGCCCGACAAATGCCCGGGGGGGGGATGAGCGGGCTTGGAATTGACGGAGCCATTAATTTACCTTTATCAACTTCAAATTGATGATCAACAACAGAACTACAATGCGACGCGCCTTAGCGTAGCCACACAAACTTGTTTTACTTTAATTTTAGTTAACCATCGGGGAGCGCGAATTTGTTTGACGGACACGCCTCAGTTGCAAAGTTAAACACGATCAAATGGAAACTTGTCACATCGTATTTATCAGCAAAAGTTATAATATTACGAGAGGACATAGACTGCAAAACTGTCGGGTTTTTCTCTCTAAATCGCTGGTCGCAAGGCAGGAAGCGCGGAAAGCGTGGATCCTCGCGTGCGAAGCGCACGCCTCACACGCCCGTAGGGTCGTTCGAAGACAGCGCGCATTCGTATGACAGACCAAAGCAAAAAAATACGACTGTTTTGCAGTCTAGAGAGGACACTTATAAAAACGTTTATTGGGTGGCTAGACTAAGGCGCGTCGCACTGTAAATGTTTTGCTTGCCCGCCTACGCAGCACAAAATGTTCTTTAGAAACTAATTGCTCCTTTCGTAATAATCCATCAATGAAAGGACAGCTGACAGCTGATTACGTAATAGTCGTCCTCCGTCGAGGACTTTCAAAGGCGGTTTTTAATTAGAACTGAATTCGGCTTCTTTTTTATTTATATGACTGATGAAAAACATGAAAGACCGGCTCAGTTCTGTTTGCTTTCTCTAAAATTGCCTTAATTCCATTAAAGATGTTTTTCTTTAATTTGTAAACGACGGAAAGAAACCCCACTGGTCCGCAGAGCGTGCAGACTTGTATGTAAGCCTTAATAAAATAATTGACCAATAGAACCATTTAGCTTCGTATGTAAATTGCCCATTTCAGACCATGTATAGAGAATTGTTCCGTTTGTCTATCTAAAAATGATGTGTTCATATACAAGTGAATATGAAACAATTTGAAAGAAACAATTTATATCTCAGAGTAACGTCACATGGTCTGAAATGGGGCAACAAACAAAACCAAGCTAAAGAGGTCTATTGAATTTTCCCAGATCACCCGGCAAAAAAGTAAAGATCAGTAAATCGCTTTATTTTAACTATCGATGCTAATTGAAACACTGCGTATAAATAAAAATATATATAGTAGAGCCAGGAGCAGGCCCCTTGTCATGTATTCCCGTCACAAATAATTTACAATGTAAGAGACGAATATCGCCCATTATAGCGAAACGTTTATAAAATATTAGAGTGACAAGCTTGTTTGATATTCTATTAGTTACTGTTGCGTCAGGTATTACGTAAAAAATCGATTCCTTATTTTAAAGTGCTGGCCAAGTAGTTTAGACTGCGAGCAGTCTCTATTTTCGCTTCCTCTCGCGCCCACGCAACTCGCGGCTCGCGCCGCTCGTAAATCTCGCGCGTTCGCCTTACGGACTTTAGTGAAAAATAGGCTGCTTGCAGTCTACAAGTAGTTCGATCACCTTAGTTTTTTCATTTCGTGACGTTCAGTGTTCCCTTCAGTTTAATTTCATGCCAGACTTTGTCTAGTGTCGGCTTCCATTTCAAAACAACGCCAAAGGAATAAATTACCTGGTAATTGCAGAGGCGAAAACCTTTAATTTTTTCGTTTTCCGCCGTGTCGCTGATCAACTCACGATCAAACTGAATTCATATGCTAAGCGTTATCGTAGAATTTTAATTTTGTCTCTTTTTCTTGTGAGAAAAGATAAAAAGGGTTTATGCGATATGAATTGAACTTTTACGTCTATGGGGGGCGTTTGCATGGACTTAGCTCAAAAGCTAAGACTTTTATGTCGACATACAATATCATAAACTGCGGGGTAGATTATTGACGAACGGCAAAGATTTACGGTCAAAACCAGATTGTTCGCGGGAATAAGGTCGATTCTTAAATGTAGTTATTGTGATAAATAATCCATTATAATAAATTAACGGAATGTTTAATGATTCAAAATCGCCGTTTAACATATATTTTACACCGATTTATCTTGATTAAGGCAAGTTTAGACACCTAAAATTGCAAACGGCGTAACGCTGAACAATAACTAAACAGCCAGCATTTCAGTCCGGGCGGGGGGGGGGGGGGGGGGGGGGGGGATTCACCCCATGTGAAAGAAGCGGGGATACTCGTCGGAAAAAATTGATTTAAACCCCTAAAGGAGACCAATCTGAGCGTGGCTCAAACTTGATTTGACCCCTAAAAGACTGGTACCATACCTCATGCCTGATCGGTGTAGACGACCAACACAGTATTTATTTCTTCGCGTGCAACCCTACGGATGGATACCTTGATGGCTAAAATTATCGGCGTTCCGTCCCGACACCCTAAGTGATACCAAAATCCGTAATTTATATCCTAAACGAGACGACGAGCATCCCCTCCGGCCTGTCACATGGGAGGTCCCCCACCCGGGCATTTTCTGAAAGCCATGCACGCAGGCAAACGCGATCATTCAAATGATTTAATAATGAGATGGCAAGTGCAAATATTATCGCATTCACTTATATTGTAAACCTTTCAGAAATATGAAAGGTGGCAATTGACTGCGTTACTCGAATTCGATTGATGTTAATGAATCATCATGCAGTTATAAAATAAATAAACAGCCCTGAGTTTCATTCTTGAGTCAGAACCAAATAGAACTGAACTAACAACATATTTGACTTATTGATAATATCTACTATTAAAATATAGACTGAAAATTTCGCGCGCTCTGATTGGTTAAAAACCATGTTTTATCAGAGTATAAATCATAGAAAAGCGTGTTTTATCGTTTCGCGCGCGTAAATCTATATTTTAAAGCACATAAAGAAGCCAAAACCATGTATTATACTGTCATAAAACACGACGGGAATTTGAGAACACTTGAGAAATATAGAAAACACTCGCCTGCGGCTCGTGTTTTCTAAATTTCTCTCGTGTTCTCAAATTCCCGTCGTGTTTTATGACAGTATAATACATGGTTTTGGCTTCTTTATTTGTTAACTAAACTCAGGTTTGATGCTTTATAAGCACCTAAATATAATAACGATGGATTTTTTTCGTATTTGCTAGCGCTGGAGGCCGAATAGATTTTACGTGGGTTGGTTTTCCGTGCGGAACCATCAGGGTACCATGGTAATAAACCATTTTCCGGTATCCGTCATTACTTAATTTTTCGAGGCTTTCAGGCTATTCAATTCGACGAGTCTCCATATAATATAGGTTAGCTGGAAATTCGTATATCAGCCTCTGTAATACAATCGAAAAGATGTGAGAAAAAAACAACTGTTAATCAGCTGTTAAAAAAATAATAAAAAAATCTAGTAGTAAATTGACAAAATAAAATCGTAGTCAGGAACTTATTTTTAGGAGGAAAGTGCTAAAATAGAAAACTGATTAATCATCCTCACTTCATAAACCTTCCTGTTTATTCACTTGTACTTTATTTTTAGTGTCAGAATATATAGGCCTAGCGCGCCAAAACAGCCGGAGATTTTGCCAAAAGAAAACAGCATTCGAGAACTGTTTACAAGACTGACTCGAAACCAAAACATCAATCGTTTGTTGTTATTGAATGTATATGATGTATGCTATTGAATGTATATGATACAAAAAAACGTTTTGTGCCAGTCTTCTCGACACCGGATATAAAAACGCGCGAATTTACATCTGAAATTTGGAACGGTAATTAAAATTCATACAGCGCGCAGTGTATTTGAAATCCGCTAGTTGATTCTATATTCGATTGTTTCCAATGAAATATTTTTAATGTAAGAAGTGTAGAAGTACCATTCCAGTTTTGCAAAATCATTAACTATATTGATAAATTTGTTTAACAGTGTTTATGGAAAAAAATTCTTTGCAGTAGCTTGACAGGTGGAATTTATATCGTACAGTACAACATTCAAAGAGAACACTGACTAACTAATAAAACAACAAATTTATTTCATCGATCGTTACAATTTATGTCTACATGATGTCGTACGCGAATATGGTCAAGTATATTTAGTTGAAATAAGACATTATTTTACACAAAAAGCCTCGTGTCGCGAAATGGCGGAGTCGTACGACCGGCGTACGTCCAACTGAATTTCATAAAAAAAGCAAACAGTTATTTGATACAAATAAAATAATTTATTTTGATTGAAGCGACGTAAAGTTTGAAAACAGCCATTGCTGTTACAGATCATTACTGATTCGCAAAACAGATCTAAAAGGAATTTGAAAGCGGGCTAGTTTTTACTTCCGAAGTTTCAGGGACGCTGTTTAATGACCGCTGGGTCTGTAAGCGTTTTCTAGGACAGAAAGATTGTGCGCTTGTTTTGTCAGTTTTTGGAGGCAACGTTGGGACTTGAATACTTATTTCCTCCCCAGAATCGGCTTCAAATTCTCCACTCGCGTTTTCGTTGAGTCGTTTCTGTTCCAGATCGTTCATTACTGTTAGGATTTCTTCGAGACTGTAAAGTCCTTTTTCGGAATCACTCCTCGATAGAACCGGCGTTCGTACCCGTATATCACCGCCTTGCGCAGCGATAATGTCACTCGCGCTGGAAAGTCTTCGCCTTAGCGGAGCTTCATCGGTGTTTAGAAGCGAAAGAAACTCACCAAGGTCATACAGAGAAACGCTTCCGCCCGAATCTTGACGCGGTGAAAGCTGTGGTCGCGAAGCTGTGTTGTTTTCGTTCGCGCCAAAATTCGACGCAGCTGAGTTCGTATCTGATTTTAGCGTCGAGTTAGGACTTGACTCCGAGCCGCTTTCGCTAGATTTAGACGAAGCAGATGACACACTAGACAATCTTCTCCTCAAGGGAGATTCATCAGCGTTTAAAATGTTTAAGAACTCGCGGAGATCGTATATAGAGCTTCTCTTCCGCGAAGAATCGGACGGGCCGGCTTCAACACCTGGTACAGGAAGAAACACATCTTCACAGACTTCGCTATCGGCGACGCTTCTGTTACTCTCATCTGTGACGTGAATACTTACACCGCTTTGCGAAATGTTCGAGAATTTTCGCCTGAGGACCGTGGTTGTTAGTTGTTGATTTGCCGGGAGCGACTGGATTTGCTGCGCAGCGTACAATGAAAGGAACTCTCTAAGGTCATAGACAGACATCTGTCGGGTGTTGTTGTCATTTGTATCCAGGTTTTTTGCGCTCAGTGTTGATGGCACTGTATCGCTGGCGCTCGAATATCCGCTGCTGGCGGTCTTCGGAGGCGAGGGGGAAGAGAATGTGTCTTTCTCGTGTGAATTTACAGAGTGCATCACAGCGCTAGCAGACGCGAGCTGGCTTGATTCGTCGCCGTCGGCTTCTCGCTGAAAATAAGACAACATTTCCTCTAAATTATACGTAGATTCGCGCTTTGTTTCGTGTTCCTGTTGCATAACACCTAGCATTTCTCTCAGATCGTATACCGATCCCCTCGGTTTGTGAAAATCATTTTTCACGCCTGCCCCCGAGTCCATAGCGCTATGTTCTGTTTGCTCTTCATCCGAAGGTGTTACTCGCACGACCGGCGGTACATCGGAGTTCATGGATAAGAATTCTGCGAGGTCATACACGGACAAGCTTCTATTCTCTTTTTTATGTCTTCCTAGCTCGCTTTCTTCGTTTTCTGGTCCACTAGGCTCATTCACATGCAAAGCCGGGCTGCTCTGTCCTGAATCAGATCGCGAGCTTGTCCCAGAACGCGAGAGCGATAAAAACTCCAGAAGATCATAAGTAGATGAACGCCTACCTTCTTCGCCACGCTTAGCAACAGAAAGAAAGTCGTTTGAAGGGACAACGCCACGCGGGGACAACAAAATTCTCGGGGAAGGCGCTCTGCTCGAGTTTTCGCTCGTTCCTCCCGACTCAGTTTCGCCGCCTGCGTTACCTCCAAGAGATAGAAACTCCATTAAATCATACACTGACCCTTTTCTGTCATCGCGCGCATTTTCTCGTTCTTGTACAGGACTGAGAAGATGCGACGAAGCGTTCGTTTGTGTCTTACTCGCGGCTAATTTGCTCGTTGTTGTCATTTTCATTTGCCCCGCACTCGATTTTTCGGCCGCAGCCATCATCAGGAACTCCCTTAAATCGTAAACAGACGCATTAGAGGTTTTATCGCTGGCGTTTGACGTCGCATTTGTATTTCTAGACGCTGAAGCAGCCGGTGAAGTTGTTTGCCGTTTCAAATCATCTCTCTGGAGCAAGGTTAAAATTTGTTGCAAATCATACAACGAGTTTCTCTTTTCGCCCTGTTGTGGCGGATGTAAAGTGTCACATGTAGCAGTTCGCGGGTCTTGCTGCGATTCCCGCTCGTTCTGCGGGCAGCTTTTCCCTTCAATTTTCAGCACTTCGGCTTCATGAACTAAATTCTGTTTCTTCGGCATCAACGAAGGCCTTCCTCGGTCAGTAAACTGTTGAGCGTCCGTTATATCGTTCAATGACTTTCGACCTTTTTGCTGCTTGATCTGAGCTTTATTTGCAGATTCACTGCAAACAGGCGAGCTGGGGGTGCTTTGTGGTTGGCTAACTCCCTCATTTTGACACCTATGATTACTGTGTCCACCGCGACGCTTGCCGTAATCTTTTGACTTTTCTTCGCTTTTCACCGTGTTTTGAAGATGAGAAAGCACTGAACCGTCGATATCATGAACGGAAAGGCGGGGATGTGTAATGCGGGATCGGCTTGCCGGCGAGAGACCCGCAGCGAGCGTTGATACCGCGCTCTCTCTGGCAGATCCATCCGCACGCAGTCTCAAATTAATCTTTCTATTGGATAATTCGGGTGAAGATTTGGCTAGCCTACGCGATCTCGTTAATTTGCCTGAAGTTTGAAATGTGCTGCTACCGCGGCGGTGCATTACAGAATCTTTGCAGAGAGGCATCAAATCTTCATCAAGCGAGCGAAGGCGACTCGCTTTATCTTTTCCATGCGGCGTATCTTCGCCGTCAAAAAGGCCGCGTACTTCGTCTTCCTTCGTTTCCTTGGCAGCTGGGTCTTTAATTAATTTCGTTTCATCTTCACGCTTCTCGGTGTATTTTCTAAGTTTTTTGGAGCTTCCGTGCCTTAAACTCTCCATTTTGTGTGAAATTTTCAAAGGTGATCCTAACCTTGGGGACATCTCATGATCAGATTCGCTTTCAGGTTTTGTTGTTGCATTTTTTTGTGTTTCATCTTCGCGTAACCTTGCCGCACTTGAAGCTGATCGAAGCGAGTCCAGTCGAACTATCGGAGGGAGTCGTACCAAGCCATGTTTATCACGGACAATACCGCCTGAAGCCCTCTTCGAATTTTCGCCATCGATTTCGACAGAAACTTTCTTTGCTTATTGGCGGAAGTTTCAAATATGAATCTCCAAACGCGAACGCCATAAAGATTGCTTCCAACTGCAATTTAACCGCGAAAAAAGGGTTTAAGTTTGTAAACAGTGTTTAAACTGGCGAAACAGGCCACAGTGGTTATTTAACGTTATGGTCGTCGCACGATATCTAGAACTGACTCAAACATCGCCGAAAATTAAAATGACCAGCCGTGTGTTCGGTTTTCGGTCCGTAACTGAAACAAGAAAGAGTGCAATTGACTGAAAGGGCATTGAGTTGACGTCTGCGACAATAACTGAGCCTCACAGCGCATAAATTAGCAGAAAAACCTATTTTCGGTCTGAATGTTTTCTTTTAGCCAATTGCAGTCGGATGTAAATGCAAGCTACCAATGAGAGAGGCCCATCGACACCAGCCGCTACACTAAATGCAGTTTTCTCTACCCATTAAAATCGCTTTTATGTTCAAAAGTAGGAAACAATATTGAAAAAGCGCGAATAGGCTTGAATGACATGAACTAGATAAACGCTTATAAACGTAAATTAAAGTCCAGCCCAGAAACTGCCAGAGGCTTGTTTTATTTTGTCTCGACAATGTCAACCTCTACCATCGTGCATTTTAATTAAATTTTGTTCGTGAAGAGGAGATATGCTAAGTTATATGTCACATGAGTTCGTCTTGCGCATGCAGTCTTAATTCTGTAAATAAGCTTTTTTCCTCGCAGGTGAAAACTATTCAAATGGTGGTCCTGAAGGGACAACTGTGTGGTACCGCCTATTCGCTTTAAACTTGTTTTTATTCACTGGATAGAGTTGTTCATTACATGTAAAAACACCCGTAGGATCAAGTTTTCCTTTTCGATTACTAGCCTCATGAAACTTATATAAATCGTAATTTTTTCAAATCATTTTGAAAACAACCGAAAATGTACTTGCACTTAATTGCAATTACCATATAGTTACCGACTAAGTGAAAGGTTCTTTTATTCTTTTCACTCTTTTCAGATCTGACAGATTTCCGTTCACCGCAGGTTTTAGATCATTCACGAAATACATATATTCGCCTAATAATTATGACACGGATTAAAATATCTGTTTGTTTTACGGAATAAATATGGTGTCACTATACAGAAACCTAATTCCCTGCTATTAAGGAATATTAGTCAGAATCTCGCAGGAAAAAATTGTAACTAGACATGGCTTCCATTCGAATTCGTTACGTTAGGGGTAATGAATTAACTACTGAATTTATGGACTTGCTACCTGAAAAATATACCAGTCAATATCTCTTTTTGTGTTATGAAAATTCTGTATATACGTCATCGGCCGGTTTCCAGAGTAACTAACGATCGTGTCATATAAAATCTACCTCAGATTATTTTTCAGAGTACAGTATGATTTTTATTATATTTCGCGAGTGGGCGGAAAATAATGATTCTAGCCTCGCCTCCGACTCAACTTTATTATATTTATTCGATCAGTTCGTCGAGAGAAACTCGGCATATACGCTTATATAAATATTTGATTTTTCATCAGTGTAGCAAAAAGTGTAATAACGATGTTTTTGAAATATAACATTTCCTCTCATAAACATGTTTTTCCCTCTGGGCAATAATGACAGATAACATCATCATAATGTTAATTGACGAAAATATTTGTATAAAATTAAATTTCAGCTTGACAGTCAAGCTTCAAAGCTGTATTTAAATGTTTACTTTCCGTCCTGCCGTGGTTGAATTGCTTTTTTGGCTTTTATGAGTACGATTCAGACCTCAGGCCATCTCAGCTGCTTCCTCAAGTTCTATTGAAACCGCCGAGTTACTGTAGTCTGAAAATAACCCTTCCATTCTCTCTCCCACTCACACCCCCTCCCCCCATCCCCCCAACCACATGATCGTGAGCTACCTACGTTCTCACTTATTTTCGTGGTTTTCGCGATGTACAAAAAACCCCGCGAAATTAAAGGCGATATTTCGCAAAACTTTAAGCCTTTGAGCCCGTATGTTCTCTGAAATCGCGAAAATAAAGCCTCGCGGAATCAGTACGGGTCTGTCAGCTTACGCGAGAATACATATATTTTCGATATTTTATTTTCAGAACCCTTCATGAATCTTTTATAAAATCCGTTTATGAATTCAATCGTTCGATTAAGACCTCGAAAGCTTGCTGATCATGAAATCTTAGTCTCGACACATTTTTAAAAACGCTGAATAAAAACGGGAGCAAATTTTATACAAAAAGCCTCTTAGCCCAAGGATCGATTCCTGGCAGTTGTCATACATTGACATTCATGAATCCGGATATTATTTCGAGGGTGCGAGCCTCGGGGTTTATTGCACGGATGGCAGCTGTCCATTTCTGTTGACAAAAAAATATATTGCATAAAAAAAACTAATTGTTGGCTATTAACTTTGACAACTTAGCTTTAGGCTCAGTGCCGATTTCGTGCACGACCCGGCTTACAAAGATATGATACGTGAGTTGGCTAGCAATTAATTTTTCGGCAGAGACAGACTGATCTACGAAACGTACATTGACAAATGAAGATATTTTGTGATAATGGAGTTCAATAATTGTTTTATCATTTCACTACTAGCCTGCGAGCAGGCTCTCATTCGCGCAACGAGCGCGCGGGAGCGCGAGGAAGTGGGACGATCAGTCTCTCTTTCATTTCTCGTCCCACTCCCTCGCGTTCCGCGCTCGAACATCACGATCGCGCTCCGCGCTCATCGCGCGAATGAGAGCCTGCTCTCAGGCTATTTCACTACATGTACAAGCTTCAGTTGACTGAACTCTGATGTATTTCTCAGACATGTCAGAGCCCCGGTTGTTTTGATCAGCGGCCCTATAAACCAGGAGCAGTTTATAAGTAAAGCAGGCCGGAAACCATTGTTGTTGCTGTTGATCGGCCAAAAAATCGTGAGAAACAAGAAACGATTTTTTTTTTGCACGGCTGTGAAAAGGAAAATACATATAAGCTTACCGTAAATAAAGAAAAATATTTTTTTAAATAACAATAATTTCTTAAGGAACTGTTGAATTTCGTTCTGTCCACAAATTGAAAACAGTACAAATTGTACTTTTCTGCTAGCACAGGTCTGCATGTACTAATTTGTCTATTATGCTTTTTGTAGCCTGCGTTGCAGACATGTGCCTTGATGGAACTGCGTCTGCGACGCAGGCTAGCTTTTTGCGAATGAAAAGAAATAACAGGATGAAAGAACGGCACAAAATCAGCCAAGGAACTGGGAAACCACATTGTTATCCGTATTTGGGCATCTTTTGTTCTAAGCTCGCTCTGATTGGCTGTTAGCGGGCACACGCGGGAAAAATGGAGCTCTTGAATCTCGTTCGGCGCCAAAATCGATTCACTTTCCTCACTTTGGCTCAAGATCAACTTCGGTTTGGATTTTCATTTCGTCAATTTTTCGCTTCTTCTTCATAGTTTGCATTAGTAGTCTCTTTTCAGTATGTCTGACAACGTTAAGCAAGAAAATCCATCGGAAACGATGCACACTTACGTCGTCAAACGCAGTAAGTTTTGAGCTTTTTCCTTTGAACGAGTCCGGTTCATGGCCGCCATCTTGTGGCATGCTGAACCTTGATGGAACTGATCTTCTCTCTTTCAGATAAAAAACCTCAGGCGATTTATCTGGACAAGATCACTGCTAGGATCTCAAAGCAGGCCTATGGGCTATCTGAGTTTGTAGATTCGGTAAGATCAGTTGTTCTGTGAAGCTCGTTGGAACTGATTGAAATCGACATTGTTCAAAATGGCTTCTCTTTTGGCGCCAAATCACAAACGAACTGAACAAGCTCTCGGTAGTTTAGTGGAAACTGCAGACGATTCTTCGATAGTTTTCGATTATTTTAGCAATTTAAACCCACCAAATCGTTAGGAAAGCTATTATTTTTGTCGTCTTCGTGCAGATCTAGTTGACGATTTTATTTCGCGCGCAATTTGCTAACATGTTCGTTAACATCACCTTCGCGATATTTTGCGGTCATCTACTATTTCCACACGATTTTAAGCACCACTACGGCGATTTCAAATCTATACGACGATAATAACATTGAAAATTTTGTTCACTTTGCTATAAACCACGACATATATCCTTGCTTGGGTCGAAACCGTTGTAGCTATTTTTGCAAACCTCAATATCGACGTAGAGAAAATTCTAAGCCGTTAAAATTTAAGCTTGTGTTAAGTTGTATTCCTAAATTTAACAGGAATTGGGACATATTTGGTAGAATTTGAGATATTTTTCCGAGAAAGGCGCGAAAATGTATAACCGTCTGCATACCACATGCACTGCTAATGACAATACATTGTACTTTGTAATTTATGTACAGATCTATGTTACATCATGGATCGTAAAAGCTGGTTACATAAAGCTTTTTGTACTTCTTTTATGATTGTTATGTAATAGTGCGGTGAACAACACATTGCATCTTAGATATTGGAATAATCAATGATGTGATGCTATACTGAGACAAAATCATAAAATGTCAAATTTATGATGGCTACAAATGGTAAAAAAGGGAATACTGTTGAATCCCGCTATCTCATACACTCAAGGGGAATAAAAAACAGTTTGAGATAGCGGGGAGTTCGAAACAGCCAATAGTAAATGACTGAAAAACAAGGGGAATGGGTTTGAGTTTGAGAGAGCAGGGTGTTCGAGATAACCCAGTTCGAGATAGCAAGGTTCAACTGTAGCCTAACAAGCTTTGCGTTTTCTTATTCAGTTTGGAATTATCAAGAAGGTAATAGCAGGAATTTACCCGGGAGTTCAAACGACCGAGTTGGACACCCTTGCAGCCGAGATTGCTGCCTCCATGACCACCATACACCCAGACTATGCCATTCTTGCAGCCAGAATTGAAGTTTCTAATCTTCACAAGGAAACAAAGAAGATATTCAGTGGTAAGTATTCAGTGGTAGGTTTTCAGGGATGTAGATTCATTTTTTGACAGGCAGGATTATATAGCTAATAGGCGGAAATACTTGGCCGGAGGCCCTTGGTGCCGAAAGCACCATCCTACTAGGGGGGTATGGGGGCATGCCCCCCCAGAAAATTTTGAAATCTAGACTCTCGCAAATGCGTTTTCCTCGATTTTCAGGGGTTAATTCATTGCCATTTTGGACTGTTCTCAGTAAGCAAGAATCAATGTTTTTCTGTTAATAAAGCTGTGAAAAACTTTGTGATGTGTCTTTTATGTTCCTTACAATACATACAAGAATAAATACCACGATTCAGTTAATAAGCAAAGTGTTAACGCGAATTGGCGTACATTATTTCGCATACATGAAGTAGAGACACCGCTGGTCAATGAGCCTTGAGCAAACACACGATCGTCGTTCAAAATGGCGTGCTAATGCCGTGTTTACAGTCGTGTTATTTACGGTAAGACAATAACAGAGGTACAAACGGTCAGAAAAGTTACAAAATATTTGGCTAAAAAACATTCAGGAGAAAGAGGTATCCATTTTAAAGACTGTACATGGTTTTTCAGCCGGGAAAATCAACGTGACAGCCGGGTATTTTTACCGGCTCCCGGCTATTATCTACATCCCTGGTTTTACATAGTAAGCGGCACAGTGACCTAAAAGGTACAATGTACTTAGTATATATTGGGCTTGAGATCAAACTTTTTAGCCAGAAGGATGGCAGTGCCGTATGGATGCCTACTTTTAGAAGAAATTCAGGGAAAATGCACCCAAGCTTTCATGATTTCGGGAGATGCAGTGGCCAATGGTAGCCCGTTGGACTCCAGATTGAGGGGTCCGGGTTTGAGCCCTGGCCGGGGTCACTGTGTTGTGTTCTTGAGCAAGACACTTCTGAATGGGTACTGGCGAACTGTAAGGGCAACGTAACACAATGCTGGGGGTCACCTAGTGTTGGACAAGCATCCCGCCGAGAGGGAGTAGCAATTCTCGTAGTAGGCTTCATGCTAAGGAAACTGGGATAAGCTCCGGCAGTGTGGGCCAGTTTGGCCTTGAACGGCTTTACCTTTCACAATTTATGAGGGAAACACCACTCCAGGACACCCACTTTTCAATGTTTGGCTAAAAGCCTGCTTGAGATACACAAGTTGAGAGTTAAAGTCTATCTGCCCTGGCATATGAATTCTATACTTGCTAGCACTAGTTCATTGTGTGCGAACTTCATGCAAGTTGGTTGTTGGGAAAAGTCAGGGAATTCAGTATCTGGTCGGGGAATTTTGTTGTAAGGTTGCTGTACATGTATTGTAGTTTGCTAACCAAAGCCTTCCATAATTTTTTTTGCAGAGGTGATGACAGATCTGTACAACTACACCAACGCTAAGAATAATAAACATGCTCCGCTGATTTCAAAGGAGGTTCATGATCTCATAATGAAAAATGCTGATGTAAGTGATTTTCAACTTCATTATTTTATGTAATCCCTTCATATTTCACTGATTTGTATAGCCTCTCTTATTAACCCTTTCTTTCCCAGATTCAAACCTTGAGTCAATATAAATGTTGTTGTAACTTTTAAGTCTGTGGATGAAACCGTAGTATGTGACCATTCAAATGAAAGCTATTGAACAGTACTTTCATGTGGCATTGTTTGTTTTTGACAATTTTGCAAAATGAAATTTAAGATTTTTTCCTCAGTTTTGAACTTAGCACTCTTTGGAGTGAAAGTGAAAGGGTTAAGAAATCATGTGTGGTAGAGTGTCCAACTGGTAGACAGAAAATCATAAGTTTGACTCCTATAAGAAAAACAGTGATTGCTTCCCCGCACAACATTCAGGAATAACAGCAAAGTTAAGACTGGTATTTCTACTGTTTGTATGCACCAATATTAAATTCTAAAATGCTAGTTGCTCTCTCTCTTTGCAGCGTCTCAATTCTGCTATCATTTATGATCGTGACTTTTCCTACAACTACTTTGGGTTTAAGGTATGTACAGTACCAACTATTTCTGTCCATTAATTTAAAACTTCTTAATTTCCACTTCACTAAATCAAAGATGTTGCTAACATTTGCAGACTTTGATGAGGTCTTACCTGCTTAAGATCAACGGCAAAGTTGCTGAACGACCACAGCACATGCTGATGCGTGTTTCAGTTGGAATCCACCAGAATGATATCGATGCTGCCATCGAAACCTACAATCTGTTGTCGGAGAAGTGGTTCACGCATGCATCGCCGACGCTGTTTAATGCTGGAACTTGTAAACCACAGATGTCCAGCTGCTTCTTGCTGACGATGTCAGATGACAGTATTGATGGCATTTACGACACGCTGACTACTTGTGCGAGAATTTCTAAGTCAGCTGGCGGAATTGGCATCAATATGCACAATATCAGAGCTTCTGGGAGCTACATAGCAGGGGTAAGAAGGTTTAATTTTTTTCAAGGATCTTCTGAATATCTACTCAAAGTCAACCAATCAGATTTGAGAATTTTGTTATCGTCTTTATTACATGTATGTTTGAAATATCAACGTGTGACAGTTCAGAGTTAATTATACTAATAAAAGGTATTTGTCTGAATTTTTTTGTATGTTTCCATTTCAATCAGACCAATGGAGTGTCAAACGGTCTTGTACCAATGTTGCGCGTTTATAATGCAACGGCAAGATATGTTGACCAAGGGGGAAACAAGAGACCAGGAGCCTTTGCTATATACTTGGAACCCTGGCACGCTGACGTCATTGATTTCTTGGACTTGAGAAAGAACACAGGCAAAGAGGAACAGGTAAAGATACAGATCATTCATTCATTCATCCATCCTCTTCGCCCCTAGTGAGGCATAAGGCCGCAACTATCCTACGTCATCTATCCCAGTATTTCGCCACCTTCCAAGCTTCACCCCATGTAAGACCCATCTCTCTCGGCTCAGTTCAGTTTCCGCAGTTCTCCGCCATGTGTTTTTGGCCTCCCTATACCCTGGTGTGAGGATTCTGTGTAGTTATAAACTTGTTATATTTGTCTGTCTAGCGTGCTCGTGACCTCTTCTATGCTCTGTGGATCCCTGACCTGTTTATGAGACGTGTCGAGGGTGATGGGATGTGGTCTCTTATGTGCCCGAATGAGTGCCCTGGACTACAGGACTGTTGGGGAGAGGAATTTGACAAACTTTATGAAAGGTAGGACTGTCTACACTACAGTAGCAAGGTTTTCCTCTTCTGTTCTCTTCTGTCAGGTGTCGAGCAATGTTTTGAGTATCAGCCCTTTTTCTAGGGTTCATAGTACATTACGGGTCCTTGAAATCCTGGAAAAGCCTGGAATGTTGTGAGTGAGTGATTTTTTTGGCAGGTCCTGGAAATCTGTAAATTCAAGGGGAAATTCAGTGACGTGAAAAAAGAACGGCTTTCGTTACTTTTAAGGGACTCGCGCTATATAGAGAAAAACAACCAGGTCTAAATGCACGCGCAAAATGAAGAATTTATGCTTGATCAAAATGACAAATTTAGACTACTAATCCTGTCCTTTCTGGGTACAAATAAATGGTTGTTGTTGTTGTTACGCGTTTTGTGTAAAAAGCGAAGAAAAATGAATATCTTCGAGTTAATCACCGTTCTTTTATCAGTTGAATCAACGATAAATTGGTTGAAGTGGTAAAATCTGTTGCGGTATATCGCTTTCTTTTACTCTTTTTAAATGTGTTGTATTTATTACAGAATTGAATTTTTCAGGCCGTAAATTTATAATTTGTATATGACGCTTAATTAATAAATTCGTCATTTTGCGCGTGCATTTAGACAGTTTTTCTCTATATAGGGTGAGTCCCTCAAAAGTAACAAAAGCCAAAAGAACAGTCACAAAATGAACTAAATTGGGTGGAGGAAATTCTCGTAAAATGCAAAAAAGATGCATTGAAGAACAAATAATAGCTTGTAAGGAGTCTGGAAAATCTACATAAGTTCTGGAAAACAGTTGCTGAAAAAGAGTACGGTCCCTGTTTTTCAGATAATACTCCAAAATAATAGTACTGTTAAGAAGTTAAGATCCACATTTTTTTTTACAAACAGCTATGAGAAACAAGGAAAGTTCCGCCGACAAATGAAAGCCCAGACGCTGTGGTTTTCAATTTTGCAAGCGCAGGTAGAGACAGGCACGCCATACATGCTGTACAAAGATGCATGCAACAGCAAAAGCAACCAACAGGTGAGTGCATGATGACTTATTTCAGCATTCTCCTCCTCATCATCATCATCATTTTGTCAGTATTATTACCATTATCCTTTCTCCTCATTTCTCCTCCTTATCATCATCATCATCATCATCATCATCATCATCATCATCATCATCATCATCATCATCATCATCATCATCAACTTCATCATGATTTCAGTGTTCTGGTCCTGAGTTTGTCTGGTTTATACCTGTGAATGGGTCACTAGCATGGCGAGGGGCTTGGGATGGGGCAGTAAAAAGTGTCCCACCCCTCAAGCCCCTTGCTGCGAGCTGGTCACAGGAGAACAATAAGAGGGACTGATTTTTTATCCATTGTAAGTTGCTGCAAGATTGTTTCTGCCCTCTTATCTTCCTAAATAAGGCAATTAGCCTTAAAATAAATTAAAACATTAAATTATTTATAAGATTGATATTATATTTCACTCAAACACAATCTTTTACTAATATTGTTACATTTCACTTTCAGAATGTTGGGACCATCAAATGCAGCAATCTGTGCACTGAAATTGTGGAGTACAGCAGTCCAGATGAAGTAAGTTGCTAACAGTTTATTTTATGTGTTAATAATATTGTATGTTAACATGCAACGACAACCTTTTCTTTTCTGCTCCCTCCCTCACTACATGAGGGCCTGTTACTTTTGGAATGCTGCGGTATACAGTGGAACCCCGATTTCTCAAATCCCTGATTTCTCATAACCCCCATAACTCGAACTAAAAGTCGTTTCCCTTGGATTCATTTCACTGTAATTTTACCCCGATATTTCGAACTCCCGATTTTTCGAACCAATTTTCGTTTCCCTTGGAGGTTCGAGAAATCAGGATTACATTGTATATTGTACATTGTGGGAACTGCTAAGTGAGCTGAAAGATCATGAACAGTTGTACACGGCATCTTGTAGGCTTAATTGGAAGTTGTTTCATTTGGAAAAACATTTTGTATAGCTATTAGTAACATACATGTAAAATTGTCCACTTTCAGGTTGCTGTCTGTAACTTGGCTTCTCTCGCACTCAACAAATTTGTAACTGATGAAAGTCCAGCACAATTTAATTTCCAAAAACTCTTTGAAGTCACACAGGTAAGTAGACGTAATTACAAATGTCAAAATTGCAGTTTAATAATATATTGCCGACTAGGTGAGGTACAATGCATGTAGCTACACTGTATCTGTTTTTTTTTTTGACAGGTCGTGACACGCAACTTAAACAAGATTATTGATATCAACTATTATCCAGTGAAGGAGGTATGCATGCTTTTTTGAAAGCTTTGTTTTTTGTTAATTGAACTCCAATATATAATAACAGTATGTTACAAATAATATCATCTTATTTACAGTATTATACTGATATTGGGACTTTGATAGCTGGCCGCGTAATAGGGGTTTGCCGCTTAATAGGGGTTCGACTGTAGTTTGTTTGTTCATCAGTGTGTCCATTTATTTATTTACAAGGATATACTTGTGTTCAATAATTATTTATTTTTGTTTCATCAGGCTGAACGATCTAACAAGAGGCACAGACCTATTGGCATTGGGGTGCAGGTAATATCATCAACAAATTTATTAAAACATTGATTATATTGACAAGGGAACTACACCAAGCTGGCCGCAGCAAAATTTCCAACCCAAGAAAAGTTCCCAAATTGCTAAGGCCTTTGCACCTCCCCATCACTAATATACCTGAGTACCTACCCCCCCCCCCCCCCCCCCCTTGACTTGATGATGATTGATAGGAAACTCACTGTGAAGGACAGTCAATGTACACAGCTTATTATGTGTTTGTTACACTTGCAGGGAATGGCCGATGCCTTCATTCTGATGAGATATCCATTTGAAAGCAATGAAGCCATAGAATTGAACAAGAAAATATTTGAGACAATCTATTATGGAGCTCTGACGGTAAGTTAAGTTCATTCTAATTTTTTGTCTTTTGGTACCGTGTGGCACAAAATTTTCGCGGGAACTAATTTTCATGAATTTCGCGGGTTTTCCATTATTAGATCCCGTAAAAATAAACTCCTGTGTAAAAAAATTCCGTTTCAAGTCAAACAATTCCATTGACTTGAAACAGTATTATAGAATGTAAGTACCATAGGTAAAATACTGGACAGGAAACTGCCCGAGATCCGCGAAATATTGCTTCCAGCGGTAAAGTCTGAAATCCAAATTCATGAAAATTTGTTCCCGTGAAACGCAAAAAGTCGGCAATCCGCGAAATTAAACTCCCGTGAAAATTTCATGCCACACGGTAGTCTAATAATAATAATTATTATCGTGTCGTATTCAGTTGCAAGTTGTTCTACAAGTAGTCCGTATGAAAGGAATTTCAATTTTTTTTTTATAATTCTAAACAACGCTGTTTGTTTCTTAGGCATCCTGCAAGTTGGCCAAAGAAAAGGGAGTGTATGAAACATACGAAGGATCTCCTGTCAGCAAAGGGGTAAAATAACTTATACTGATAATTCAATATCACATCTTCAGGTGGCATGAAATAATATTTCCATATTTTTAATATTTTTTCCACGTATTAATTTTTAAAATTAATGTCTTTCATCTCTAAAGAAACTTCAATACGACCTCTGGAACGTTACTCCTTCAGATCTGTGGGACTGGGCAGCACTTAAGGCTGAAATAAAAAGGTAAAAACTATACAGCTACAGTAACATTACTTGTCTACTCTAAGAGGGAAGACCGCTACTGGCAGCAACATACCGTAAAACCACCAGAAAATAAGCTGACTGAGTTAGACTGTCTGTCTGGCCAACTGACTGACTGACTGACTGACTGTCTGTCTATCTGGCTGAAGACTGGCTGGCTGATGACTGTCTGACTGAAGACTGGCTAACTGATTACTTGACTGACTGGCTGGCAGACTGGCTGACTGGCTGGCTGGCTGGCTGGCTGGCTGGCTGACTGACTGACTGACTGACTGACTGGCCGGCAGACTGACTGACTGACTGACTGACTGGCCGGCAGACTGACTGACTGACTGACTGGCTGACTGACTGACTGGCTGGCTGACAACTGACTGGCTCACTGACTACAGGACTACTTGACTGACTGTCCATCCAACTTACTGACTCAATGGCCAGCTGACTGACTGAGTGAATTATTGATTGAGTGACTGATTTATTGGCTGATGTTTGGATCTGGGCCTTGGACAAATTATTGAATGTCATTTGTTTTTTTAAGGTATGGGATAAGGAACAGTTTGTTGTTAGCACCAATGCCGACAGCTTCGACTGCACAGATCCTTGGTAATAACGAGTCTTTTGAGCCTTACACAAGCAACATCTACTCAAGACGGGTACTCTCAGGAGAATTTCAGGTATTACGAGCATCTATTTTCTTCATATAGAGTCTAAGCTCTCCGAGCGGACACTCGCATAAGGGGACAGCTCTACTTATGGCCGCCTTGACAACACTCCGTTTGAACTCTAGCTCCAGTTGCAGACACTTTTTCTGCTTCCTTACGGGAGCTTTGACTGTATATATAAGCATCTTCTAGCCACCCAGAGTGCATTAAACTCATCACCAATAGATGAGCTTGGGGAAGGTGCCTTGATATGGTGGAGCCATGCGTGATTCAAGCAGAGCATGCAGGTATCCATGGCAACCACCAGGTACCGTACCCGTTTATGCAGACCCATGCGCATGGCCACTGGGGAGAGCCGCTGACCACCATTGGCTCGAGTCTCATCCTGTTCACCCCTAGTGAGGCATAAGGCCGCATTGGCTCAATTTTAACTTAGCTTAATTACATTAGCCACATTTTATAAATAGCAATGCAGGTATAGTCACTACTCACCATACTAACAGACCCCTTATCTTTCATTTGTAGATTGTTAATCATCATCTATTAAAGGACTTGACTGAGAGGGGACTGTGGAATGAAGCATTAAAAAACAAACTGGTGTATAACAATGGATCTATTCAGGTACATTTAAAAACTTGCTAATCTAACACGTTGTTTGCATTGGAAGGCAAAAAAAAATATCCGGACATTATGTCTGACCACAGTTGAGATTTTGTCGGACATTGGCAAATTTTGGTCGCCATTGTCCGATGGCCGACTGTTATTTGCAGCCCTGCATAAGGAAAATTAACTCGTCTCCACCATGTTCATGAACCATGCTTTATGATGATACCAATTGCAACTTCACTCTATCCTTCAGAATATTGACGAGATCCCTGACGATCTGAAGCCACTGTACAAGACAGTTTGGGAAATCTCCCAGAAGACTCTTGTAGACATGGCTGCCGACAGAGGAGCATTCATTGACCAAAGCCAGTCGTTCAATGTGTTCTTTGCTGACCCTACCTATGGCAAGTTGACAAGCATGCACTTCTACGGCTGGAAGAAGGTAATCAATGCTGGTTGATAAAATGCATGTAAAGCAATACAATAGCCAGGCTTTGATCTCCAAAATACATGTAGTTTTTGCCTTTAAAGGGAAAGTCACAATTTAAAGAAGTTCCGCTTTAAAGGGATGGCATTGAACCTGTTACATTTCACATCTTTTGGATGTGAAATACAAATTTGTATTGCAGTCATGGCATGTTGTGGAGTCAAGCACTGCAGTTTCAGTAAAACCCCTAGTATATTCGAATGGATGCATTATTCAGTTGAAGTTTCGAATCTTCAATTCAATAATCAAAGTAATATTGCATTAATGGAAGCATTAATCATTATTTATGCGGAACGCGCCGAGTATTTTGACTGTAAACCTCTTAAAATTTCATCGAAATTCAGGTTAAGTCCCACCTTAACAGTTTGCCAGCAACATTTATACTCCTGGATGGAGAGAGGCACTGTGAGAGTTTCTGCTTTTACCCAAGAACTCAACATAGTGACCCAGACTGCTGGATCTGGAGTCCAATGCACGAACAATCAACCCACTGCACCTCCACTCCAAAAATGCACTGTAGCTATGTTTATTAAATTTCAAGTTTTGTAAATTTGTTTATCTTCCAGGGCCTCAAGACTGGAATGTATTACCTGCGTACACGCCCAGCTGCTAATGCAATTCAGTTCACTGTGGATCAGGAATCCCTCAAGAAGACGACGAAGACCAAAAAAGAGAATGAAGAAGCCATAGCTTGCTCCCTTAACAATCCCGAGGCCTGTACAAGCTGCAGTGGTTAGATCAAGAAATACATTCATTTGTGTGCTTCGACTTCATTACTTTACAAACAATGCAGATATTCTATCAGGCAATAGAACTTCTTTGGAACAACAACATTGCAATTTCTGGTAAATTGCTGCAAAATGTACTGGCCAAAATTAATACTAGTTAAAGATGATTTACAGTCCGTACTGCGCAATCTCCGCCTGCTATGTTTATGAGTCGCATACGAAGGAATGTAAATACTAGCGAAAATAGAAATCGTTGTACAAACTTACATTTTTCTTCATTATTAACGCCAGATATCCTTGCCAAACAATAACAACGAGTAGAAGAACCTTGGCGTTATCCCAAACTGACGTTTCAGCTCATCGAGCATTCAGTAACTCAACGACACGTAATGGCGGACTAAAAAACTTCATAACAACTTCATGTACGCTATCGCCAAAGTGTAACGTATCAACAAATTCAAAACAAAAATGTAAATAAACCCTGAGCTTGCGCAGTACGGACTGGAAATCATCTTTTAAGTACACTGGGAGACCTAAAGTTTTTCATTGTCACCATCATCATCATCATCATCGTCAACATATCTCTTTGTGTCAGTAGTCACGCAAGGCCAAAAAAATTGATCTCAAGAGCTTTAAAATATTTTTGTACATCTTGGTCACGCAAGGCCGAAAAAAATAGGGCTCTGAAGCTTTAAAATATTTTTGTACATCTTGCTTATATTTTTATATATTTTCTTGTAATTTTTTGTAAGCCAATATAGTGATATTTGATGTGCAAAGTGAGGTTAAGAGTTACTGTATTTAATGTAAATAGTTGATAGGTTTTTGTGTGGTACTTACAGAACTAATTAGTTTTTTTGATACACGTAATTATAGTAAAACTAAATGTGTGTACATATCATTGTAAAGTCTTTACATGATGATAATCTTGAAATCTTAAAAACCCTGGTAAATAATACAACAATGTATATTGATTAGCACAGGGGAAAACAAAAAGTGTTAAATTAAAAGCTGACAACATTATGCGACATTATTATTTTTGTTATTTATTTACCTACACGGACTGTTTTTTCAACACTTTCCAAAATGAGATTAGTTTTCCTATTCTGATCTTGCCACTCTTGAGAATCAGTGAAATAGTAAATCCTGTAAATTTCTGATATAACTCCCCCGCCCCAGAAAATAAGCCCACATGTTTCATAATCCTTGTTTAGAGAGTTGTACCTTATGTCAACTCAAATATTTTTGGACACAAAGTAGTCTGAAGTGTCAGCCGTCTCCTCGCTCTAACCCCCCCCCCCCCGCCTGCCCACGGGGGGGTTAGAGCGAGGAGACGGCTGACACTTCAGACTAGACACAAAGTCCCTTGTACATAAAATGCCAAATTCCATCCAATAGTAAGCCCATGCTCCTAAACCAGCCTTGAACAATCTCGTACTCAGTTCATGGTCTCCTCGGTCAGTGGTTGGTTGTCGCCAGGTGGAACTCTGGGGGAATGGAATTTTGAATACCAGAAATCTGATATTCCAGTCACTTCCTATCCTAATTTATTGTTACATGAACAGCCAATCAAAAAATTAGATATTTATTCCATTCCTCCAGAGTGTAACCTGGCGATGACCACCGCTGACCGAGGAGACCATGACCTTTGCGTAGGAGATTGGACCTCGAGGGGACCATAGTCCTTGTACCACTTGTGACATCATTATTTTTTCATACCAGAAGATGCTTTACAGCAAGGAGCCCAAAAGTGTGACCACTTTTAATTAATTCCCATTCTTTTGTGTGTGCATACTATCCAATTAGAAGCTGAGGATAGCTATATTTGGCTTCTGATTGGATAGGGGGCTGCGGATAAAAAATGGAACGTACCATTGACACTTTCCATTGGAAAGTGAGAGAAAAAGATAACAGAGAACATAAGAAGTCTGTTGTTCGTCTTTTTCTTGTAAAAATACAAATTAAAAAACAGCTTTTCCAAATATCAATGTTTTTTCCAGGAGAAAAATACCTCTAGTACCCCACCAGGGTAGATTTGAGAAGGTTTTAAATAATAAAAAATAATATATCATCTTAGGTCCCAGGGGAACCTTACATCAACTCCCTCCCTGGATCACACAAATGAATCACGTGACATCGTAGCAGAAAATTTGGCTATTTTCAGAATTTAATTTCCGCGCCAAGCCATCAGCGGTTCTTCTTCGCGAATAATGCGCAGTTAGATGCGCAAGAGCGACCGAAGGAAAAATTTCCAAGATGGATGCCATGGAGCAGGTATTGTACATGTATTTTGCTCAAAACTACAGACATTGACAATATAATTCTGTTTAATCACTGTTTTCACACGTCTTTTGCTTACTCTTTTTATTCTTTGTAGAATGATTACGATGTTTTTCGGCGGGATGTGTACAGGGTTGCTGTCTCTAACGAGATATACGAGGTAATTACGTGTGCATTTCTTCGCTTGTATGAAAAGTTTGTTGTCAAGCTGTAAAATAGGATCAACGCGTGAAGTAGTGTTTCTTTTCATACCATCTTCTTTAAGTGTTATACAAGTATTATCTAACTGATAAAATGGATTGAGTTCGCTATGTCATAAATGTTTGCTTGCTTCATGTCCACTTAACTCTGATCTAGTCACTTTCACATTTTACTGTGTTTTACAAAATGTTTAACGAATTGCGTGCGCTACAATTGGTCAGATAGAGTTCATTATAGCTCGATAATGCATGCATCCTACATTTATGAGTTTGAGTATGCACAATTCCTTTAAAAAAATTATAAAGGAAAAAGAAAACTTGTCTCTTGATAAGCACCAGGGAATATTTGAGAACACTGATCAAGAAGTCGAGAAGCACTTGTGCTGACTGTGCTTCTCTAGGCACTTCTCTTGTATTCTTTAAAACTTTATATGCCTTTTATAATCTTACTTTGATCTTTTAATTTGAAGCCACAGCAAAACAGAAGGATTGTCAGAAGTATTGGTGACGATAATGATGATGAAGAGGACTTTGATGATTTGGAAGCACTGCGGCTTGCTGCCTTGAGGAGCTTGGGCACAAAAGTGAGAAAAGCATAAGTACAAATAGCGACGGTTTCAGCAAATCTCCGTGGAAGGACTCGAAGAATTTCAGAACTTTTTTATCCAATCAGAAACTAGCGCAAGCACTCATGGGTACTCTGAAAGCAATCGCACCAGCAAAACCGTCATGTTGCTTAGCAACTTCAGGGATGAACACTGCGGGCTCAGTGCCATCTCGGAGGCGGGATTTCGCCATCAACTTGTACTTGTTCCCCTGACTGAGTAGTGTTATGTTAGTGTGTACTGTTTGTATGGTTTTTTTTTTACTTTTTGTATGTTGTTGACACAATATGTTCTTCTCTTTTGTAGAATTCCTATGCAAAACAAGGAGTGCCGGCAACAGATTCAGGCAGCACGCGGCGTGTAAGTCTTGGACGTGAAGATAAATCTGATTTGCAAATAGTTGCACTGGAGAGACAGGACAGCCTTTCCTCGTCAAGTACGGATTATGAGGAAATTGATTTAAGTGAGAGGACATTCGCAGATTCAGAACTAGCAAATTACAGTAACAGCGATGTCGACAATCCAGAAAGCGAGGACAAGTTTCAGAGCGATTCTCCTGAAATAGATCCGGAAATGGATGCTAAGGAAGATTCGGATGAAGGTCACAGTGAAGAAGGTGTTGAAAACAATGATGTTTTGACCGACGAAGATAATGTTGAAAACAACAATGTTTTGAGTGACGCAGATGATGTTGAAAAACAACGATGTATTGAGTGACGCAGATGATGTTGAAAACAACGATGTATTGAGTGACGCAGATGATGTTGAAAACAACAATGTTTTGAGTGATGCAGATGATGTTGAAAACAATGATGTTGTGAGTGACGCAGATGATGTTGAAAAACGACAATGTTTCGAGTGAAGAGGATGATGTTGAAAACGTTTTGACTGATGAGGATGATGTTGAAAACAACATCTCAGCTGATGAAGATGATGTCGTAGACAATGATGTTTCGACTGATGAAGATATTGAGAAAAATTCTCAAAATAATTCAGAAACATTGGAAGACGAGCTGCTCGACTCAGATAATGAAATCAACATTTTAAATGACATCAGTATCACTATAGCTAATGAATCTTTACCACCAACCAACTTAGACGAGCATTTGGAGATTGTGGATGATGAAGTCGAGGATAACAGTGAGTTAAACTATGGACATGAAAGTGACATTGAAAGTGACAATGAAAGTTTAAATGAACACAGTGTGTCTTCTGCGCAGCGTATTATTGTCAGTCGCTCGGATAGTGAAGATGAAAATGCTAGCACAATTGAGAATGAAGCTCGAATGCTGGAAGAAAATTGTGCAAGTGGAAGTGAAGTGATTGTTGCTCATAAAAAGGAGAGGAAAGAGTCTGCAGTGTCTGTTACTACTTCGTCAGAGAAAGTAAAGACAAAGGTTTTACCGGTAAACAAAGAAATACCAAAGAACATTCTTAAAGTCGAAAAAGCCACTGATTTAAATGCAAAGCCTTCACAGATAGTTGTGAAAAGTATTGGCTCAAAGCTTCCAACTGCAGAGAAACCTGAGCTTACGATCACAACATCAAAACTTAAAAAAGACAGCAGTAAGGATATATTGCCAAAGGAAAAGCCACGGGACAAGGCTAAAGAAACAAGAAATGAGAAGGCAACTGTGCAGAAGAGAGGCAATGAAAATGTATCATGCAAAGCCACCAACCATGAAAGCAAGGTCAAAGTTTCTAGCGAGAAAGAAGCAAAGACGTCATTTACGGAGTTTAAGTCAGAGGGTGAGAATGAAGACAAAATGGACTTTGATCAGTTAAGTATTGAGGATGAAGACAGTGATTTTGAGGAAGAGGAGGAGAACCAACCGACTGTGAAGTCCAAAGTAGGCTTGAGCAAAATACCCACTGAACGCCTGAGAAATAAAAGGAGTTACTCCAGAGATGATAACAGACAGAGACGCTCTCGCTCACCAGAAAGGTCTCGCGCTTCATCACATTCATACCATAGTCAATCACTTTCCCGTGACAGACTGCGCGATCGGCACTTGCGTGACAGATCTAGAGAAAGATTTAATAAAAGAAGGTCACATTCGCCATCAACAGATAGAACAAACAGGGGAAATTATAGTCGCTACCAAAGAAGTCGCAGCAGGGACAGAATACAAAGTAGGGTTAATTCTAGCATCAAAAGCAGAGACAGAGAGAATAGACATTTCCGTTCTCGCTCGAGGTCAGGCTCGAGAACTAGGAGTGGCAGAACTGAAAAAGTAGTTGAATCAAATGTCGATAAACAGATCAAGAAGGGGAGCATCAGAGGTAGTGTTAAAGAACGTCTTGAAATTAAAACGAAAGTAAACACAAGGCCATTGTCAAGGTCACCAAGAAAAGAAATAAGGACTCGGGATAATGGCGACGAGGAGAAAACTGTAAAAGTGAAACAAGCAAAGTTGTCAACAGTTGAACTTATTGCTAATGGAACTAAAGTGGTCTCAAAGTCCTCGACAAAGCTGATAAAACATGTGGGTGATATAATAGTCTTGAAGCAGCCTAAAGGTGTGTGTACTTATTCTTTACGAAGAATTGTCAATATTCTGCACATGTGTGTTATTATGGCCTGAACAGAACCTTAGTCAATTTCTTATCTGAAAACCCCTTTAATCCCACCACCTCGATAACCCTTTCACTCCCAGAGTCAAACCTTGAGTCAATAAATGTGATTCTAACTTTTCCGTCTGTGGATGAAACCCTAGTGTGTCACCATTCAAATGAAAGCTACTGAGCAGTACTTTCATGTGGTGCTGTTTGTTTTTGACAATTTTGCAAAACAAAATTCAAATGTTTTCCCTCAGTTTTGAACTTAGCACTCGTGGGAGTGAAAGGGTTAATGCAGACTCATGTTTGTTCTCTGAGACCAGATTTGCCATTGACTGGTACTTCTTCCCTCGACTGATACCCTAGTTGATGGTTTTCGTTATTTGTGTGAGAATTTGTCAGTTTCCTAATGTATTGATACCGTAAAATTCCGAATATAAGCTCTGGGGTTTATATTATTTTGGGCTTGTATTATTTCAAAGGACTGTTTTGTTGGCTTGTTGTGTCCAAGATTTGGGGGAGGGCTTTTTTTTTTGGGGGGGGGGGGGGGGGTTATTTTTGGAGGGTCTTATATTCAGAATTTTCTGGGGTATTGTAAGGGGAAATTATATGTTGATTTTGTTTCCTTTGTTGTTCAATACAGACCTGAGATCTCGACTTGCAGAGAAGAAAAGGAACCAGAATGAAGTACATACGAAAAAGGAATCAACAGTGTCAACAAAACCGGTCAAGGAAAGAGAACCTGATGTACGCATTCAACAAAAAATGAAGCAGCAAAATGTAGCAATCCTAACAAGAGCCAAGGAAATCCAAGAAGTACATACTAAACAGGAATCGACAATGGCAGACTCAACAACACTTGACAAGGAAAGAGAACTTGATGCTCGCATTCAACGAATTAAACAGCAAAATGAAGCAATTCTAAAGCGAGCCAAGGAAATCCAGGCAGAGAAAATGAAATTCAATCCATAACGAAGATGAATTTCCTGAAAATAGTTATAGAAACAAATAAAGAAGCCTTGCTTGGCTTTGCTTTCATCAAAGAGGAACATTTACAAGTGTGACAAGGTAGCATTGCGTGATGCAGAGACGAGGGGGATTGTGTGACTTGTTACATATTGTTTCCAATGTTACTCAGGAACTTTTGAGGAGACACACTTGATTTCACTGCTTCCAAGTTGCATTAATGAAATCAAGTTTAATATAATACTTGGCATGTAAAGAAAGAGAAGGCACATAGTCACAATAATTATGATAAAAATTAATGATCTTTGTAATTAAGCAATTATGTCCTCCCCCAAGAATGTTTGTTGACAGAGCTCTGCAAATTCTCAGGGGTGGAACTTGGACCAATCACAGTACTTAAATTCGTCTGAGTCAGTAGTGGCAAAACTAACCCATGGAGGGGAGGGGAGGATAGAAATTTGTTTGAATTGTACAATAATGCATAGAAGTTCTTCATCGAGCAGTCAAGTGATTTATGTATGGCTGGGTATTTTTCTGAAACAGTTTTTTTTTTCAAGTGTTTAGATGGCAAAAATATATGTGAGTAAAACCAGCCATATTCCACAACTTTCAGCTGAATAAATTGTTTATTATTTATACAACCACTTCCTAACTCAAAATCTAGCCTTTGAACTAAATTCAAAAGTTTTGTGTAAAGTACTTTAAATTTGAATTTTCTCAAACTTTCTGGAGTGTTTGCATCAGGCTATGTAAGCAACAAGCAGCCATTTTATATTGGTGTTATTTTATAATAAAATAAAGCCAACAAAATGCAATGATACGTCATAACCATGTTTAAATAGTCGCATGCAAAATGACTACACAACCAATCACAGCACATAATGACCAAGGTTTTATAAAATAGAGAAGATTATGCTTGTGGTGACATGAGCTGGCTCTACTGATTTAGAGTGATAAATGGTATTTTGTTGTAGTATTACGTACAGTCCATTTGTACAGCAGTGATAAAGGGTTGTTACAAAAATAAATTACCCATGAGGCTATTTAATTAATTGTCACAATTTTCTTGTCGTGCCCATCCATGTGCTCAGTGCTCATGTCACGCTTTCTCTTGTCACGCTTTTTCATGTCATGCTTTCCCTGGCTTTACTTGCATTGCTTTACCATCTTCAGAGGGACTTCTTGCATTCTTCATTGATTGATTCTCACTGGTTTCTTTTCTGTTTTATATTTATACAAGTCATTCTTACCATGCAAGGAAAAACTGTAGAACAGAAAGTAAGCATTTAGCTAAACAGAAGTATAATCTATATTTGAAGTCACTTACTGTTGAGTTAGTTTGCAGTTGTGATTTATTTTTGTATAATAAATTGTCTTTGTATAAAAAGAACTTGCCAGGTTCCTGTACGGCTCTCTCCCAGGCCTATACCGTAAATTCCTTTCGGTGACGTAAGGAACTATGGAGACCGCGGGCTCATGACAGGAGTTTTTGCGCGCGACTCTCACTTGTGTACACAGTCGCGGAAACAACAATCTCGACCCCAGAGCTCTTCTCTTTTGCGCATAGAAAGCAGCGAAGGTCTGGGGTCGAGAATGCGGAAACAAGTACCAGTTAATGGCGAGACGGAACTGAGCACGCGATTTTCGTCCCTAAGTTGCTAAGCAACATGACGTATCCTCATTAGCGCGAAATTTTCGGAGTACGGTACTCGCGCTGCTTTTTGATTGGATGATAAGAATCGGAAAAAGCGCGCCGTGTACAATCCGCGCAATAAGCGAGTAACGGTGGATCAATTTCTCATATTTTAAAATCAGAAAGTGGATTCTGAAAGGGCCGCGCTTTTTAAAAATTTCATTTCAGCTTAATACCGCATTAAAAACAACGTAGTGTACACTATAAAATTTACAGACACCTCTTTAATTAAACTTTCTCTCTTTTATTACAAAAACGTCTACTGCAACAGCCTGGTCCAGTCAGTTCTGGCCTCTCTCTCTGTCACGCAACGATACGCTCCGGTGATCGTAGCGTGACAGAGAGAGGGCCAGGATGACTAACTGTAGCCATTTAGCATAACCCAGTGACGGACTATTGGCAGACGCAAGCTGATTGGCTACGTACATACTCACAGGGGCCTTCTATTGCTCGAGAGTCGACCCTGGAACATGCGCGGTTTTTCATCAGTAACTGGGTTATGCTAAAATAATTCAACTTGGTTTCTATTCACTTTGATAAATGACTGACCAACTGCACTGTAAGCCGATAGAAACCACGAGCTCGCAGTCTGTACGGGGTATAATGGTTTCTCAATTTCGCACTCTCTGGTCAATTTTATTCTTATTTTCATCTTTAATATTATAATAGAAGTTTCTACATTAGCAACAAAAACAGAACTAATTATGACGAAAATTATCTTTTAAATGAGTACGCTTGAATGAACAACAGGGAGCAGGCAATGACACCCCCCTCCACCCGTCCCATCCCATACTACCCACCCCCTCCCCCCTAATTAATCCTTTGATACAAAAACAACCCCCATGGAAATACACTGTTACACAAAATAGATAGTGGGAATTAAGCCTCAAGTCTCACACACGAAAAAGATGAACTTTCCTTACTGACTGACATATTTCTTTCACAGTTATGTTCGTTTGAGAATTTGGTGGTACCAGGGGGGGCTAGCAGTGAGGCCTGGGACCTAGTATACATGATTGCACATTTAAGAAATTTGGCCGAGCGAGACTAACTAAAGTACTGGTTTGTTTAAAATAAACATGGCGGACGATGGCGGACATGACGTGCGTTTGTGTTCGTTAAGAAATATTTTGGCGATTCCACGTTCAAACATCTATGGGAACGATTCGGTCGCTGTTTAACTGAACTTTGGTCATTGTGGGACACCATGGATGAAAATTCCACAGCAAACGTAACTCCCGTAGAGGTACGTTTCTCGAATGATTGACAGATTTCTTTACTTGTGCGATCATGTATAGCGGAAAAGCGGCAAGATCAAAGGGCGCTGCCTGCCCCCCCTGGGTGGTACATATAAATCCCATATTCCGTAAAGGGAACAACTACCAGTCGATGACGAAATCCTCGTCCACGAAGTTGCTAAGCAACATGACGTATTTGCTGGCGCGATTACTTTCGGAGTACTCGTGAGTGCTCGCGCTAGTTTTTGATTGGATAAAATGATTCGGAAACTCTTCGAGTGCTTCAACGAAGATTTTCCAAAACCGGCACTTGTTCCCCTGTATTGGTGACTTTCTTTGTTCCCGGATGTTTTCGACTGTGTTTAGAAATTACCATGCCTGGAATTGCTGTTCTTTATCCTTCCTCTACAGCAAACAGCCGAACGCTACGTATATTAAATCGCCTTTTGAGTTTTGTTTTTACCAAAAATAAGCTCTTAGATTTTTATTTTAATATTAATCAAGCACCCCTTTTATTATTTTCCAAAAGAGGATGTTTTCCGTAACGCGTAGATGGTATAACTAATAACTACAGAACCTGTTGTGGAAAAATAAGTACAAAGTTATACTAAATAAAACCGGGATAAAAAACTATTTTACAGTTCTTACTTTCCTTCATAGATCGAGAGAAGCGAGCAGGACAAATGGCCGGAGAGAAAATTGGGGTCGAGTCGCGCCATGCCCCCAATTTTCGTGCTTCTCGCTCGGCGATCTTTGAGGGAGAGTAGGGTCTGCTCGTATTCCAGAACTATTTACAAATTAAGCTACTTCTTCATGATGACACGTGGCAGATTCTCCTGCCTTCGTTCAGAGTGCATTTTGGCCGTGTCTTGCAAAAGTCTTGTCTTTCTTTCGTCGATCCACGTGTAGTCGCTTGAAGGTTTCGCCGATTTCGGCGAGGTACTTACCAACGGGCTAAGCCCGTGGCTTTTCTTGTCTACGCCCTCAAGTCTTATATAATTTAAATTTCCATGATGGGGCCGCGACATGACGTTGACATACGACCTATCCATGTGACCGATGTTCTGATACGAGGGGCGAACACCGGCGACGTTCGCGTATGAATGGCCAGCGATGTTTTCGAAGCTGCGGCTTCGTGACGGGTCATCGCCGAAGACATTTTGATAGCCCGGATGTGACGGCATCAGAGACTCCACACTGTGGTATATCGAATCATCGTTGCCATCATACATTGCGTACGGGTTCAGTTTTGATGTATTGCCCGCCTGAGTCTTTGCTACGCCGCTTTTGGCGCGAGACCTCGCCACACTAGGGCCAGCTTTGCCACCTTTAACGTTCACGTAGTCCACGATCTTCGGAGAATTGACATACAGGTGCTCTGCGCTACCAACGGTTGAAGTTGGCGGGAGAGAGATGCTCGGCGGGTTTTTCATGCCACGCCGGGTAGACACACTACTGGGCGTGTTGTTATTGTGTTTTTCGGCCGTTTTCAAACTATCATTGTTTTGCGTGATATCTCCGTTCACGTAGTCAGCGTTTTTCGCAGCCTTTTCGCTTACGTCACTGCTGTTCCTTTTGAGTTCAGTTTGCTGATTTCCTTCTGCAACAGCTGCTGAATGAAAAACGTCGTCGCCATTCATCAACGCCTCCTTGCCGTTACTAGTTTTTTCTTCGTTGGTTTCGGCAGTTGGAGTGATAACCACACGACATTGGACTTCTCCATTTGACAAACGTTGTTTTTCAGTTTCGGATATTTTTCTCTCCGCTTTCTCTTCGCGTTCGTCTTCTTCTTGAATTACACCGTTTTCCTCCACGCGGTCGCTCTGTCGTTTCTCTGAAGCGGATGACTTAATTCGCCCGCTCTCGGACCCGCGGGACCCGTGTGACCCGCGGGATGTTCTGTTAGGAGCGTCACCGCCTGGTTCTTTAGCGTACGAGTTCGTTCTTATTTTTCCAGGAGCTCTTCATCTCGCCCTTCCAACACAACGTATCCTTCCACCTCGGCGGCTTGTTCGCCATCATTTTTTTGGTGTCCCGCATCACTCTTTCTTTGCCCCTCCGATTCTTTCCGCGGGGATCCATATGCACCACTGCTTTTTCTCCCATTGAGGACCGGATTATCCCCCGGGTCCATTACCTCGTATCCCTCGGGGTGACCCCGCTATATTCTCGTACCCAGGGGGTGGGCTTTTAGGCGAAGGGACAGCAGATTTTTCTTCACTCAGGAACACTTCATTAAAACTGTCAGTGCGGTCGGGGCTGCCTCCTATGTTTGCGGGCACAGACTCGTTCCTTCGAACAAGAGGGACGCCTTGTTCAATGGCCATGGGAGATCTCTCCTCTTTGTTTTCAGCCTTCTTTTTTCCAGCAGATGGCATGCTTCGACTCCGTGGTCTCGGAGCTTTTCCCCCTTTACGTGATCGCTTGCCGCTCATTCGGAGCCAGGCACGCCTGAGAAAGCTTGGCTGTGGTTTACTATCTTCGTCACTTGTACCAGGCTGGCTGGTGTCTGCAAGAAGAATCAGAGAAAGGCTTGAGTGTCGTAAATCCAAAAGCAAAGCAATTACATAAATGGCCAATCACAATAAATGTAAACAACGCAATGAACCAATGAGAGCTCGGAGCAAATACACGTAACCGGCGCCAAGCGCGAACGGGCCCGGTGAAAAGCCAACAGTTTGCACTAGGCCTCGTTTTGAAACAGAGGCAAACATTGCTGGCGCCCAGTCCCCTTTATAGTCACGCAAACAAATCATACGCCTGTCTGAAAATGGTTGAAAGTTGACAGAGGGACATTTTTCGAACCTCGAAATATTTACTCGGTAAGTTACGTTCATTCTGTTCTGTTCATTCCCCTTCCGTTGAGGCTCCTGCCTCTTTGTGCTTTTTCTATTGCAAAATATTGCAAAATGTTTGGCTATTTCTCCCACCCTCTCTTGTAGACTTCCCATGTCTTCAAAACTTGCAAAATGTACATTACAAAGAAAATCAACTGGGTTGAAATCAATCAAATATTAGCATATCTGTACCTGATTGACATTCGGGCACAGCCTCACCCGCTCTACAGACACTGTCAAATAACACCTGTATCTCCTTTCCTGACCGAGTAGCAAAGTAGTAGGTAAATAGCTTATCTCCAGTCGGAGATTCTGGCCTTGCCTGGAAGGCAAAGCCCCCTTCCACTGCACCATACTTAGGTAATGCCTTAAATTTCCAGTTACCAATAAGACGATAGTTGTCCTTCTTAGTCAACGAGAAGAAAGTGTTATAGAAGCGCAGGACGGCTTCTCCTGACTTGATCTTCTGCTTGTGCGGCACAATACCTTGAAATGATTTTTCTAAGGAAAAGGGAAATAAATATGATTATTTAGCCTTTCAATACCAAACTCAAAATATAAATTCTCCTAAAGTAGGCCAGTGATAAAAATATTTCTCTATTTAGCCCCTTCTCTCTATTAAGCCCCTCTTTCTAATACACCCTTTCGAGGATAAAAATATTTAATAATTCCCCTCCCTGTATAAATTTCAATGTGAATTGTAAGTCTGTCGCTGCGGTAATGGTGGCAACAATCGTGAATATCTCACAATCCGAATGATTATCTGGCAGCTCCCACGAAACTCCTGTAGCTCAGTAGAGCGTCCGACTGGTGTGCGGAAGATCATAGGTTCGACTCCTGTTGGGAGAACTCGGAATTGTTGATGGTTTTGTTTTCTTTCAATAAAAACTGCACATGTACGGGAATTTGAGAACATGAGAGATTTAGAAAACACGAGGGTGCAGGCGAGAGTTTCTGCATTTCTCAAGTGTTCTTGAATAACCGGCGTCTAACAGTTACACTGTAATATTGTAGGTTGTTTTGAAAACCCCTTTCTTCCTTCATTAATATTACTATTTACCTTATTATAGAAGGAATATTAATGCTAAAAACATGACGGAAATTAAAGAAAAGTAAATCTAAGTAAATAATGTGCACTAAAGTGCCTAAAGGTATGCCAAGGGCTGAATATATGGGCTTGGTCTAAAAATAAATAAGAAATGAATGTTTTGGCTTTCTGTAGCCATAATATTGATCAGTAAATATGGCCTTATTTTTTTATATTAATTTTGTTATACCGTAAATCCTCACATATTAGTGCCTGGAGCACTTATTTCAAATTTAGGATAAGGCAGGGGGGCGTTTATTCGAGGGGAGGCGCTTATTTTATTTTTCCCAAATCTTCGCCAAATGGTCATTTATTTTTGTAACATTTTCACGTAAACAACAACATAACCTGAGAATCAATATACTAAGCTACGTATACATGTAGTTCTAAATAGCTGCACCCTTGGTATTCATAATTATTTTCGGTTCGCCGAACACGTTCACAAACTGAAATTAGTATTAACATGCAAATCTGTTTGTATAGTAGTCAAGAGTAGTTCAACTTTGATTCTGAATTACTGATGATTGTACAAACACGAACAACACAATACTCAACCTTTGTTGTCTCAGTTCTCACCCAGAAAAAAAAAACAGAGGGGAGGGGGGCACTTCAAATTTTGGCCAAAAGGAGGGGCGCTTATTCGAAGGGCGCTTATTTGAGAGGGGGTGCTTATTTGAGAGGGGCGCTTATTTGAGAGGGGGGAGGGGGGGCTTAATAGAGGATTTACAGTTAGTAGTTACCTTTTCCAAAGTGGCCTTGAAGCTGCACCAGCCATTCTGCCCTCTGATCGATTGTCTCAAAACTCAAAGGAATGACATCGTCGGTGGTGATGATGATGATGACATTGAAGTGCTTGTCCATCTTGTTGAGAACATGTAATCCACTGAACCCCTTGAGGGATAGAAGAGCTTTGTGACGAGCTCCAGCATTTGATTGGTCAGGATGACGATCGGCGTACATAACAAGATTCAGCACATCTGCGAGTGGAGAAAAAAAAAACATTCAGTGAAGTCACCAACAATGACCACCATGTTAAAAAAAAAAAAAAATGACCATGTTGTAAAACAATCTCTGACTGCTGCTCGATATTCTTTCACACTTGAGTGTTTGAAAGAAGCTGATAAGCTTACTTTTAATTGGCGAATCTGTTACATACAAACTGATCGTAAAATCAAAGGAAACCTCTGATTTTTTTAGACATTCCTTATTAGATTCATTCGGTCAATCCAAGTTTAGATCAAGCCCGGGGGGAGGGGGGGGGGGGGGGGGACTCCCATATAAAAATGATGGGGGTGATTGTCGGAAATTTTGAAAAGAACCCCTAAAAGGTACCAGAATCTCATGTTGTGGGTGTGGCTCAAATTCATTTTCACCCCTAAAAGGTACCAATTTTAAAAGAGAAACTAGTTCATATCCTACTTTTTTCCGGCTTATTATACCCTCAAAGGTACCCGAATAACTATAATAGTGGTCATTTTAGATTTTATCACCCTGAGCGGTACCAAACCACAAATTTTGACCCTTAAAAGGTACGACGATCACCCCCGTCATTTTTATATGGGAGTCCCCCCCCGGGAGATCAAGGTGGTCAGCTATTTGCTCAGAAAATTGTAACCAAGATTCTCATGTTGAATAAGCATTTTTTTTAGTTTGTACCACGCTGATTTGAAATTACGAGCATGATTACTCTCTGAATTGTATGACACAAGGACTAATGATGTTAGGAAGTTTGTAAGACATGTTTTTTAGTTATTAAAAAGTCAGTGATACAACAATATGTTCCATCAGTTTTAGGAAAAGTAGCGAAACTGCAAGAAATAACCCATTTAAGAGCCTCCCAAGTCTCAAGGATTTCCACCGAAGATCTAAGAAATTGAAATTGAAGCGATAATTTACAAAATTTAATATTTTCTGTCTGACCATGATAATTATTAACATGGTCAGATTAGAAAATATTAATATGTCAGAAAATTTAATAGAAATTAATCAGTCCTTGGGACCATAAAAAGTGTCCGCCTAAGAGAGGTGTCCGCTTATGGGAGGTTAAAAATGTAGTGTTTGTATGTAGCTGGGAACATTACCAAGTGTCCGCTTCGTGTCCACCTACAGGAGGTGTCCATTAGCGGAGGTTTCACTGTATGTACGGTATATAAGAAATTCCCGATATAAAAGCGACGTTTCTGTTAAAAAAATCAACGATTTGCTAAAAACGCATGACAAAATCTAAGTCTGTAGGTACCCAATTAGAGAGGCTCATTTAATTATAATAATTGCATATAATATTTGATGTGCAAGTAGTGTAGGTGTCCAATAAATAAATTTTCTAATAAGTGTTGAAATTGGACAGTTGTAATTAGTCGCAGCCATGTGATCATGATCTAATTATGTAACTACGCATATGATTAGAACCAATCCAAAGTGAAATTTTTGTGCATGATGTAAGATAAATATAACCTTACATCACTAAAAGGTTGAAGGAACAGTATTTTTAAAAGTTGCCCTACTAACTTACATTAAAGTTTAGGAATAATTTAACAAAGTAAACTAATAATAACAGATGATGTCGGTTGTAGGCAGGTACTTTTGTTTTCCATATGACCCAAAATTGAAATGCAAATTTGAACACTTTGATGAAAATGCTATTTTTGGTTACTAATAGTCAACGTCACAATGACTTTTCATATTCACATGATCAACATAAAAACATCCTGATGAAAAATGGTATTTTACTGTTATTTATAACTGCATCCTGGATTTTAAAATGACCGGCAAACAATGAGCAAAATAGAACGATAATCATTATCAAAAATGCTACATAAAAATTCATGAATGCAAATAAGCAATGATCATTACAGTCAGCTCTTGTTATAGCAGACACCTTTGACGTAGTTTGGAGTCTGTAAATTATAGCAATATTTCACAATAGCATATGTCATTTTCAGTCAAACCTCTATAGCTTTCACCGGGTGGAGGGCTGGATTTTGTCCATAATAGTGGGTGTCCGTAATAACGGGGTGTCCGCAAGGCAAGAGTTGACTGTAGGTGGTGTGTGCCTTCTACAATACCAAATTACATGACAACAATTCAACACAAAATTTTATACAGTGTTGGTTGCCATTTTCCGTACTTTTATCACTTGGAAACTATAGAAGATCTTGACAATATTTTCTGCATGCAAATCACTTTGAAAAATGAAATTTAGTATTGTGTCATAATGAGGTTATTGTTATGTATTGTATTGCATTTATCTCTGGAAAATATTTCTTCCTGAAAGATAAAACTATAATTTAATGTAGTCTTAACATTATCATTTCTGAAAGACACAGATCGTAGGTTTTTAAACAACGGAAACAAATAACCACGGCAAGTAATTAGTCAAGCAGATAGCAGTCGGCAATTTCCACGTTATCACGCAATAAAGTAAATTTAGAAACAATATTCTATGGAGCTACGTAGGAAATGGAGAGCACATATAAATATTATGGTCATTTCAGCGCAAAGCAAAGTAGTCTATTGATTGACTGAAATGGTAGTAAATGACAAGTCCCATTAGCTAAATGTAAACGCATAATACAATGAATGAATTACATGCAAAAGTAAATATACGAACTAGAGGGGGAAAAAAATCGAGAATCGTTCCCGCTTGACTAGTAGATTCTCCACCGTTTGATGTACGTATGTCCTGTACACTTGTCAAGATACAAATTGAAAATCTTTTTCGTCGCTGAATTGTACGAAAGCGGAAAAAGAACTCTGGCGCCTAAAGCGTAAAAAGTTCAAAGATTATGCTTGGAGAGACCATGATGTCGCATAAAACCATGGAAAAACGCCAACGGGTTAACTTAAATAGAATCCAATGTTTCTTTAGCCGTGCAGTGAAATCGACAACCGACACGCGATCGATAAAACGCGAGATTCCAACTGGAGTAAAAACGTTTACAACGGGGCTGTATAAAATGTCTGCAATTATCTTTCACTAATTTCGTTTGCTGACATGACATAGGCATTAAATTAGAGTAATGATTCTTTCTGTTCACGAAGAGCAAGGTTTTAGCAATAACTCGGTCTGCTCCAGCCGATAGAAAAATATTTTAGTAAACGAAAACAAAAAATCTCCTAATTGTGAAATTAAAAGCCGTGCGCCTATGAAAGCTAAAGTTATTATCACTGGGAAAAACATACGACCACTCTCTCTTTTCCGTCCCACTGTGTAGCTGTACAACTGTCTCCAAAAGGTGCACAGTACAGAATGAAATCTTGAACCCGCGCACGGCGCGGGTATATGAACCCAAACAATGTTATTCGAGAAATAATACGCATCGCAATGATGAAGCCCACCGAAGTATAAGCCGTTACTATTCAAAGAAAATCAATTGTGATACCAGCTGCATAAGAGCCACCATTTAACGAACAGTAGGTTATTACCGTAGCAGAGGAAATCGCTTCGAATATGATTACAATTTTAGCAGCGTGTGTAGGGCTTACCTGTAGCGGGGTTCACCCTTCGCAAGACAGCCCATCGCAGCTTCCACTGCAATCAAAACAACCTAGTTAGCCATGAATCGCGCACAACACCGACTCGAATGAACACCTAACCTTTTTGCCTTTCCGATAACGAACTCTTCCTTCGATTAAATCCATATTTTAAAGCAACATCATCGATTCCATCAGCGGATGGAAGGACAGCTAGACAGCCATGCTGAGGTAGTCGATTTCTTGGCTGATATCTATGCGCACGCAGCGACCGTGCAACATTCCTTCATGTATTGTTATCACTGTCATTCTTGTATTGTTCGCTCTGCGCTGTTTGTTTGTTGGATATTTTTGGAACCCCGCGAATATCACCCCAACCCAAATGCGACATTTTGAAATAAATAGGCCAACAATAACTATGACAGGATTTTATGCCATTCGCGTCCCCGAATTTTCTTGCAAGCTAAAAGTGATATGCTTGTGCGCGACGTGATAATGAAAAATCTGTCATTTAAAATATTTTCAATTGAAAATTTAAAACCGATATTAAAACATCCATTGTAAAACATCCCATCCCGCGCGCGCTAAGCTTTTAACTTCCGGTGACTGTATTTTCACTACACATCCGGTAGTAAAACCGCATTAATCAGAAATAAAACATTGGATTCTTCGCTTATACTGAGCATTTTGTCTCGTTTGAGATTTTTTACCTTTCAGTTTTTTACCGATAATGACTTTTTTTATAGACTTTTCTAGACAGACAAATACAGCCACAGTCACGGTATGATTTGTGGTCGCATTTCTATAAACAAATCTTTCCTCGTCTGATTTTAAATTACTAATTCCTCAGAATGTAAGTTTTTAAGGAGCTTTCAGGTTTTAAAAACAAACGAGATTGACACTTGCATGTTTGCAAATATCTGTGACGCATGGATGATGCTGAGTCTTGCATTTGTTGCGTGACAGAATTGCGTTATTTTTTGTTCCTATTTTAAGAACGCGCGTGACCAATCATCAACGTTGAAACTCCGAAAATACTGTGCGTTCTCTTTTATTTCGGTTTGGCACGATTCGTACTTGGAGGTTTTTAACGGCGTTAGTTTCGTGATAAAGCCGGAATAAACGGAAAACAAACAGAAATAGTGTGTCAATATAAATCACATATTCTATACCGACGTCAATGAAACACTCCTACAGACGGGTAGGGACAAAACGTGGGTAGTAGGCCATGGCCTAGGCCATGGCCTAGGCCGTGGGGTAGGCCATGGGGTAGGCCATGGGGTAGGCCATGGCCTACCGGTGGTCAATTTCCTAAATAATAATAATAATTTGGATTAAAAAATCGCTTGAATGCCGATGGAAAGCTTTCCGAAGCCTCCAAGCCTATTACCTAAATGGTTAGTGGATTTATTTACAGTTGCAAAACGATCTAAACGACCAAAAATACCTTTGATGGTCGACCTCGTCCCCAGTGCTCCCCCGGGGCTAGCTGGAAAATAGATCTGGACTCTGGACTGGAGTCTGGACTGGACTGTTGACTAAGTCAATGATGAATTAACTTATTTAAGTTAATGATAGACTTCATTGTACTTAGTTAATAATTACAAATATTAAAAATTTAAATTTTGAAATATTTTAAAAGCAGCTCCTGTTTAAAAGTTAATATAATATAATAAAGTTAATATTTAACTGTTTAAAATGTTTCATAATTTTAATTTTTTATATTTTCAACTATTAACTAAGTAGTTAATCATTAAATCAATAAAGTTAATTTATTAAGCTAATCATTAAATTAGTCGACAGTCAAGTCCAGAATCCAGTCCAGAATCCAGTCCAGAATCCAGTCCTATTTTCCAGCTGGCCCCGGGGGAGCCCTGGGGACGAGGTTAGACAACAACGAAATAGTTCATCGCCTATTAAAGGTAATTTTGGTCGTTTTAAATCGTTTTGAGACTGGAAATAGATCCCCTAACCATTTAGGTAATTAAGCTTGGAGGCTTTGGAAAGCTTTCCATCGGAATTTGACGGTCTTCAAGCAATTTTTTACCCAAATTATTATTATTTTTTAGGAAATTAACCACCGGTAGGCCATGGCCTACCCCATGGCCTACCCCATGGGCTACCCCATGGCCTACCCCATGGCATAGGCCATGTGGCCTACCCGACGTTTTGTCCCTACCCCTACAGACTGAGGGAAAGACAAATATAGGTGTCGATTGTAAGTAGGGGGAGTTTACCGGTCTTTTGAATGAAACGCTGCATTCACGAAGAAGACGGTTTCATTTTGGGCTGTGATTGCAAATGAAACTAAATCTAGAATGGTTTCGAACTGCTTGAATCAGTTTATAGCAACACCCGTCAGATGACGCCGGTAGGACATGAGTCTAACATATGTACAGTAACACAAATTCCATGTTGCTTTATTGATCTTGATTTGAGTGTGAAAGAATGTTTAACACTCGATAACAAAGCGAGTGGAGTGTAAACAAACGAGTGGGTGTAAACAAAGCGAGTGGGCGTAGAAGACACACTGAAGATCAAGTGATTTGAAACTTTGTAAATGATTTCCGGTGGCAGAACGATACTCTTCCTCTCCTCCGTTGCCTGCGTGGGCGAGATTTTAATACACCCCATAGCAGATACGTTAAATCATTTTGTAAGGGCTTGAAACCTTCTTACAGTTATATAAATGTACACTTATGATTTTTTGCATGAAAAAAATGGTTATTGGTGGATTATGAGTCCGGTGTGGGGAGTGATGGTGTGGTGGGGGTGGGGGGGGGGGGGGGGGGTTATTATCTAGGGTACGTTGTGGGGGGGTTAGCTACACCTGTCTCCAATTTGGAACACGTTTTAGAAATGATTTGCATTCAAAATGATACCCCGTTCTAGAAATAGGCAATTTTTAATACCCTTTCAGGAAATTAGTAAATTCAATTATGCCTTGAAGTCTGAATATGATATGTTCCCCTTTCTAGATTCAGCAGGGAGTCCCAAAATCACGAACCCGTTGTTGTCGCTGCCATACCGTAAGTCCCATCCGGTCTGTACTGATTCCCAGTTTTTGGAACCTTACAACTGTATATTCAATATTTTATCGTTTTTTTAATCTCTCCTTTTTAACCCCATCCATTTATTGTTTTTCATACACTTAAAATTTTTTATAATTTTTTTTAATTTTTTTTTACTTTATTCTCTTTTTCTTTCTAATACAATAAATCAATCAATTCTAATTTCATATACCCTTCCACT